>NEWO01000531.1:363814-382766 GCA_003013225.1 Phalaenopsis aphrodite | reverse complement strand
AATTGAAGTCCGATTTCGTGCAATTTCGTGAATTTTGTGTATTTGATGTGTGTATGTGACGAAAAAGATCGTGACGATGTTTTCCTAAGGCTTGAAGTCCTATTTGGAACATTTTCCTTGAATCTACGCAACATAGCCCATAACCGCTCGTTCATAAGACGATGGTCTTGTGCCAAAGATGCTAGACATCGAAGGAAAATATGAATTGGCTGGAATTTCTAGAAGGGTGAGTCTCAATTCTAGTTTTCTAAGATGGTCCATAGGAATTTCTAGAGGTAGAATCTAGGCTCTAAGGAGGAGAAGACAAGACCTTACAAAAATGAGGTCAACAAACGCATGTCCAGATTGGTCAAATTAGTTGAAGTTTGGCGTGACTATCTCATGGTTTTTTATTATCAACATAAAGGGCGTGCTTCATGGCGTAACATTAGATGGCACAAAAAATTTTTATAACCTTAATTGAATCACAATGCATAAACATTCTGTCCATGAATAATGGACTTCATTTTATTTTTGGGAACATTTTTTAGTTTGATTGCTGGAAACTGACTTCTTAGACATGGACCTGCATCTTTTTAGCAGGATACGGTGAACTAACGTTTTGGCTAGATGGTTTTATTATGATTTTATTTGGAATTAATCTAGGTGAAAGGTTACTGATAGATAAGGTCGTTGTAGGATTACATGCTTGGAGCTAGAAGTCATCTTTGCACTTTTACATATGGTGCACGATGACTAGGTTTATCTAAGCTTGTGTTGGCTCGACAATTTTTTTATCAGCATATTGTCACACTCCGGTTTCATTAAAAATAATTGACAAACTAACAATGAGAAAAAACTCTAGAGAAAACTACGATGTAGAGAGCAACCAAAGGGCCTATAAAAGATTCTACGACGTTCTAGAAAAACTAGAAAGAAGGAGAATATTTGAAGGAATTCTAAAAGCTTTCACATAATTCCAGAAATATGTTGAAAGAAGAAAGCTTCAAGACAACTATAGAATATTCTGCAAAGTTCTCAAAACATATACATGTAAAGAGCAATATAGAACTATCTAGAATATGGTATATTCTAATGTAATCCAGAAAGTTCCCTTAGGCTTGGGGAGGACTATAAATGGAAGTCTCTTCCCTCATTTGGATCCATCTAAGAACCATTCAAGGTTTCCAAGCATTTAAGTGTTGTAACCACTCATTTTTAGTGAAGTATTTCGTTTTCCAATATTTCTCTCTACTCTTCTTCTTAGAATGTTTTGTGTTTACAAGCCTAAGCGTTGTGAGGGTTAGTTTGATTTAGTGTCGAGGTAGAGCGCAGAGGCTGCACGGGTGACTTGAGATAAGTTAGTCCATGACAGTTGGTATTAGAACATCGGTTCGAAGGTATGACAAAGAGCGTTAAAGAACACTTAATGGAGCCTGAAGCCACTGTTGTGGAATCATCTCAACAAGGGCGAGGTCGTCAGGAGCAAAGAGATCTGACTGCATCTAAACCACATGAGAGGTCGAAGGAGATCATTCATGGCTTTGGTTCGCGCCTTGCTCGGGTGGAGGAGGCAGTGAATGACTTGGAGGCTCATATAGAGGATCTTGGCTAAAAGGCGGATGGACTCGAGGAGGACATCACCATCCATTCAACGATCAAAGGTATGATGCTCCAACTGGAGGAATCCTTAAGACCAAATGACAAAGAAGCGGGAGGACTTGATGGGGGAACTTTGATCTCATGAGGAAGAGATGAACAACATACGTGCTAGCTTGGAGGATTTGCTTGGAGACAACGTTATGCAAGAGAGCACTAGTAGCATCCACCAACCACCATACTTTCGAAGCTAAGTGCATTGAGGTTCCAAAACCTTAGTGTTTTGGTGGAGCTCACAACGTGAAGGAAGTGAATAATTTCTTATGGAGGCTTGAGCAATACTTTGGAGCGATGGAAATTACAGGTGAAGATGCAAGATTTCAATTTTTTACTCTTTTATTTCTCATATATTAATATATTGTGGTGGAGAAGAAGACGAAGAGACATCGAGAAAGACATGTGCATCATATCCACCTTTGACGACTTCAAAAAGGAGCTAAAGAGGCAATTCTACCCTAAGAACGTAGAGGATTAGGCTAGAGCCCGGTTTCGAAAGCTCAAACAATCAATTAGGGAATATATTAAGGAGTTTGCTAGCCTGGTCTTGAATTTCTCGACTTGTCTGATAAGGATGCTTGTTTCAACGTCATAGATAAACTTCAACAGTGGGTGAAGACTGAGTTTAGGAAGTGCGGAGTGCAAGATCTTGCCACTGCCGTCGCGGTCGTCGAAAGCCTAATTAATCACTCAAAAGAGTCTATGCTTAAAGATAAGAGGAATACCTATGTCAAAGGTGGGGAAGAAAAAAATCAATACAAGGAAAAGACTCACCGCAAATCGACCTCATCTAAGGCAAAAGGCAAAGGGAAACCTAATAAAAACAAAACTAAACCACACAAAAACAGTTTTTTTTTTTTTTTGTGAACCTCATTGAACAAAAGATTGCCCTCAGAAGAAGACTCTAAAGACTCTCCTTGCTAGTCATCAGGAGGCCCTCAGAAGAAGACTCTAAAGACTCTCCTTGCTAGTCATCAGGAGGAATAAGGTGGTGATATGACAACACAAGTAGGGTATACAATTGCTGAATGAGATATAAAATCCAACAAAACCCCAAGCAAAGGGGTTACTCTTTGTGGAGTGTAATAGGCGAGAAGACCACAAGAACAATGGTGGACACTGGTGCTTCTCTCAACTTGATCTCCGTCGAAGAAGCAAAAAAATTGGGTTTGGAGATGACTAAAGGAGGAGGTTCCATCAAAGTGGTCAGTTCAACGGTAAGACCAATCAATGGAATATCCAGTGGAGTAAAGACTAGTATTGGAACGTTGTCAGGTACTTCAGACTTTTTTTTCATTTCACTAGATGATTTTAAAGTTGTTCTAGGGTTAAACCTCTTGGAGCAAACAATTTGTTCCCAGTACGTTTTGCCAATAACATGTGCATAATGAAAGGCAACCAAGCTTGCCTAGTACCGACAACAAGAACTTGCAAGCAAGAAGCCAAAATGCTATCGCCTATTCAATTCAAAAAGGGCATCCAACGAGATAAGGAGAGCTACTTGGCTAGTCTGCATGACTCTAGTGAAGAAGAAAAGCCCCAAGATGACATTTTAAGTGAAGTGGTGCATTGCTTGATGAATATAAATTTGTTTCATCACCAAAATTACCAAACAAACTACCACCAAAGAGGAAGATAGATCAATTGGCTGAGCTGGAACCAGGGACTGAGCCGCTAGCCATGAAACCTTGTTGCATGGTAGTATGGTACCCCTCTTTGCTTCAATCAGGTATGAGAAAGAAACCCAAACTTCTTCAAATTCGCCAAATCCTGGAACGAGTAGATAAAGTTAGCTCAAGCTTTATTACATAAGGCTGCAAGAAGAATGAAGAAGTGGACAGACAAGAAAATGAGACATGAAGACTCATGAAAAAAGAAAAAACTGTCAGTTTAAGTGGATGTCGCAATGAGGGCATTGTGAGCTTAAATGGGGGAGCTCTCCCATCTTTAAGAATAATTAACAAGTTAACCATGAGGAATGAAGATTCTAGAGAAGTCCAAAATATAGAGCGCAATTTAAGGGACTCTAGAAGATTCCATGACATTCTAGAAAAAAACTAGAAAGATGGAGAATATTCTAAGAAATTCTAGAATGTTTCACATAATACCAGAAATATGCTGAAAGAAACAAACTTCAAGAGAACTCTAGAATATTCTGGGAAGTTTTGGAAGCTTGTATATGTAAAGAACAATGTAGAACTATTTAGAAGATTATGTATTCTAATGTAATCTAGAAGCTTCCCTTAGGCTTAGTGAGGTCTATAAATAGAAGTCCCTCTCCCTCATTTAGATCTATGCAAAAATCATCCAAGGTTCCTAAGCATTCAATTGTGGTAATCACTCTTTCTTAGTGAAGTGTTTTTTTCTCCAGTACTTCTCCCTAGATTTTTTTTGTGCTTACAAGCCCAAGCGTTGTGTGGGTTAGACTGATTTAATCTCACCTATAGGTAAATTTAGTCAAACAAGGCAGAGGTATCACGGACTAACTTATCTCTAAGTCACAGACTAACTTATCTTGTTAAGTTTCACTTTTGGCTTGTTTGACTAATTTTACCTGCAAGGGAGACTAAATTCTACCATCAAGTGATGCATGGCAGTCACATGAAGCTCCATCTAAGCTAATTACATGATAACAAATACGATGAATTTTATTAATATATTTCATTAATTATGTAACCTTATAAGTAATACAAGTACATTATTAATGTTTGTTGGTTCATTTAAGTATGCTATATTATTTAAGTAGAATTGAGAGTGCCAAGCCTAAGGGCAAATTTGTCTTTCGTACGCCTAAGGACAATTTAGTCTTTTATTATTATTGCTGGGTATAAATATGCTTGTTATGTCTAGGGTTAATTTTTATGTATGAGATTGAGTCGTGAGTCTTTAAATCTTGATTTTGGGAGAGATTTTTTGTAGGAATTGAGAGAGACCGCCTACCTCTTGAAATGTAGGTGTTTATCTTTGTTTTTTTGTTGCATTGTTTGATTTCTTGAAGAAATATTATGTTTGCTCTAATTTTTCTGGAAAAGAATGCCAATTTTGTGATCGAATCGTATTAGACATATACTTAGTTAGGGAGAAAATTGTCTATTATAAGTGATATTAGAATCGAGAATGATGTTCACCAAAAAGTATATATAAGATAAGAAAGAAAATACAACAATGATGGCGCCAAAGTTTTGAATTTCATAAAATTGTGATTATTCAATAAGAGTGGAGAAGTTTTCACTTGATGTTGTCAAAGTATTGTATGCTGAAACCATTTGACCTCGGTAGAGTTCATTAAGATCTGTCATTCACTGTGATTACGTGCTTCTTGCACACATGCAACCAAAGAAAAAGTTGAGTCTGCCTCAGCAAGTGCTTCCTTAGAAATATGCTCAAGCTGATAATCTGATTTGTAGGAAATAATGGAAATGACTGAAAAGAGCCTTCCCCAAATAATAGAAAAGTTTTAGAATGGTTTATTACTTACCCTCTAGGGGTTTTGGTATTTTTTGTGTGAATGAGGTATAATTTGGCACTTTGGTGAGACGAACAATCGATAATGGGAACCTATTTTTCAGAGATCTATGTTGGAATGGCTTTTGATTAGAAAAAAAAAATTATTTAGTTGATTAGAGGGGTTTGGATTGTGATATTCCACCTTCTTTGGTAGTGCTAGATCATCATATCCTTGGGGGTGATGGATGGATAGTTTGAAGATTCGGGATTTGAAACTAACGTTGGGATGAATCTTATATGGATAGGTAGATTCCTATTGGAGCCTTAAAATTATTTTTTATTTGATTGTAGATGTATTACTTTAAGGAAGAATGAAATTTGGCACTTGATCAAACAGTCAGGGCTAATCCAGAAGTAGTGATTTATCAGGGGCATATAAAAACTTATAAACTCGATTCGAAAAATGAAAATGAACTAAAACTTTATTTGTTATTGAGCTATCGTGAGCCTTTGTTCACCTTAACTACTATATTTTCTTGTTTGCTCAGATTCTGTAGTTGGACGCTAAATGGCTTTTGATAAACACATTTTTTTTTCTGACCTCAACTTGTATTTCTCTTGGTTATCTCTATTTATCATTTCTTTATATAAAGTCTAATGAAGCTATTCATCCTTTTAGATAGGTTATTGCGGTAGTGCATTGCCGTGTTTAGGTTATTTTTGTCAAAGTTTTGAGAAAAATAGGCTGAAATCTGAATAGGCTCGATGAATTTTCCCTTCGCTTTCATTCCATTAAATAATAATCTTACAATCTATTTTAGGTACAAAACATTCTGCATATTCTATTTTAGGTAACCTAATAATACATATTTCTAATCTAAATATTCAGCTAAAAGGGAAATAAATCACAATAAAGATATTGAAAATAAGAAAGCTTCTAATTATAGAAAATTCTTAATTTAACTGTCTGATTTTCTTCCTGATTGACATCCCCCCTCAAATTGATGCTGACTAATAAAAAATAATCAATTTGCCAACAATAAGCTGATAACATTGTCGGACAAAAAATCCTCAAGCTGCCGAAACAGAGAGTGTCCAAGCTTGAGATTGCTGAAGCCCAAAAGTGCTGAAGCCAAAAAATGCCGAAACCCAAAAATGCCGAAGCCCGAAAGGCCGAAGCCTGAGAGTGCCGAAGCCCAAGAGTGCTGAAGCCCAAAAATACCGAAGCCCAAAAGTGCCGAAGCCCGAGAGTGCCAAGCCCGAGAGTGCCAAGCTTGAGAGGGCCGAAGCCCAAGAGTGTCGAAGCCAATGTTTTGCCGAAGCCCACAAGTAACTCCAGAAAAGCCCCAAATATAAACCCATTATTCTCCTTTCCATTCATCCTAAGAAACCAAACAAAAAATTCAACTAGTTTCTCTCATTCTTGACCCTATTAGCCTCCACCATCTCCTCCATCAAAACCCTAAAATCCCTCGACGGGTCCTTCGAATCAACAGTCATCGCGATGCTATGTTTGAACAGGACTTCGCCGGCTATTTTCGATTTCACCATGATTGACGAGCTGGTCTCGCAGGGATCGAAGAGCCGATCTGATCGCAGCCATCAAATGACATTCTCAACGGAGTTATAGTGAAACGGAGCTTGCGGAGAAGTTCTTGATTTCTTCTTAGGTGAAGGTGAGGAAGGAGTCGTGGGAGTCGAAGTAGATGGAGTTTACTGTCTTGATGATGTCGTAGGCTCTGCCGAGGATTCATCAAAAACCCCAAAACTTTATCCATTGTGTTTCTCGTTTCGACTGCGGTGCAGATGAAGAAGACGAGGGTTTTAGACAAAGCAGACGAACGAGCATAAGGCGAAGAAATAGTTCCTCCCTTCCCGCAAGAAGGCCAGCGGGAAGGGAGTCTTGATGGTCCTCCAACGATTATCAGTGGTTAGGGAAAAATTTTGGCTCTGATACCATGTCAAAGTTTTGAGAAAAAAAACTGAGATCTGAATAGGCTCGATGTCTTTTCCCTTCGCTTTCATTCCATTAAATAATAATCTTACAATCTATTTTATGTACAAAATATTCTGCATATTCTATTTTAGGTAACCTAATAATACATATTTCTAATCTAAATATTCAGCTAAAAGAGAAATAATTCAGAATAAAGATATTGGAAATAATGAAGCTTCTAATTATAGAAAACTCTTAATTTAGCTGTCTGATTTCCTTCCTTCTTGATTGACAATCTTAGCTACATCTATGAGTCAGTCTAACTGATTATTATGTAGGTCCATATCCCATGTTCCAACAGTTTAGTTTCAAAGAGACGATGAAAGCAACAGATAATTTCAGCACCATCATAGGAAAAGGTGGTTTTGGAACGGTCTACAAAGCTCAGTTCAGTGATGGAACCATAGGTGCTGTGAAGCGGATCAACAAAATATCAAAGCAAGGTGAAGAGGAGTTTTGCCGAGAATTAGAGCTCCTTGCTCGGTTGCATCATCGCCATCTTGTTGCTCTCAGGGGATTTTGCATAGATAGAAATGAGAGGTGAATGTGGCAATTTTCTTTTTTTCAGTTTGTGTTTTCATGAACTTGTAGAAACTATCCTAAAACCTAAATCCTAAACTTTATCAACAGTTTTCCTTATTATGATTTTCCCTTGTAAGGTTTCTCGTGTGCGAGTACATGGAAAATGGATGCTTGAAGGATCATCTTCATGGTAATATATTGGAATTCATGGTTTGTTACACTTTATCTGGATTTATTGTGAATTAAATTGCTGCTTGTCTAACGGATGAAACTATGCATCTGTGCAGCTCCGGGGAGACCTCCTTTGAGCTGGCATGCCAGATTACAAATTGCTATTGATGTTGCCAATGCACTGGTAAGGTCTTGTTATATGCAGTGCAAATCAATTCTAAGTTCTATAATAATAATGCATTATGTTTGCTTCTTTCTATGTTGCTATCCTATTCAAGATTGAATTCATTTTTCAAATTAATAATACATTATGTGTTTCATTAATTAAGGAATTAAGAAAGTATAGGTTAGTTTGTCGACTTTCCTTGCTTTTTTATAGTACTTAGTCCAGTTTTAAAATTATAATGCAGGAGTATCTCCATTTCTATTGCAATCCTCCTCTTTGTCACAGGGACATAAAGTCGAGCAATATTCTTTTGAATGGGAACTTTGTAGCAAAGGTAAACCAGGCTAATTACTGATGTTGATATTTTATATTGTTATTAATTAGTACTTTGTGCACCTCGGCAACCTTTCTTCTTTATAGGTTGCAGATTTTGGCCTTGCACATGCTTCAAGAAGTGGAACGATCAGATTTGAACCAGTGAGCACTGATATTCGTGGAACTCCTGGTAAGTACTTTTATCTTACCAGGCTGAAATAATTTTCTAAGTTTTCAGAATATTATGCTTCTATTGCAAACTAGCTAAATCTAAATGATTTTGGATTTTAGAACTATGAAATGAAATTGACTCTCTTTTAATCTGTCAGCGTCATTTAACAAATTTTTCTAGGTAAACATAGATATATCAAAAACAAAATTATTTTTTGACACAAATTTCATCTTCAAAGGAGCTTGGTCTTGGCTGCACGCCTTCCTTATGTCTACAGCTCGTTTTAATGAAACCAAATAGTTTTGTCTCCTAGGCGGATGCAATAAGGGAGGAGAGGAGTTGATGGGCAAACCAGGCAGAATGTTGATAACAAAGTGTGTATTCGAGCTTTCGAAATAGGAGATAAAGAGAGGGGCTCTTGTGAACTACGATAAGTAGAGAAGGGGCCGTAGAGAGAAGAGCAATTGATTTCCAGTGCAAGCTTCGAAATTGAAACTGAACAGGTAGAGGAGACGAAACCTAAGGGGAAGATTGCGTGTGATTGTGGAGCCGCTAGAGTGGCTTATTTGGCTTGCACCATAAAGTGCGAGAGAGGGAGGTCAGAATGAACTCTATGCAATCTGGGAGTGCTAGAAGGGAAGTCTTGCGAGGGAGTTCAATTGGTAAAAACATGAGGTCGAGGAAATGAACCGAGGGAATAGAAGCCGAGAGAGCTGGGAAAATCATATGCTAGGGTATTGATTGAGTAGGGGATAATAAAGCTTAGGGTCCGTTTGGGGTAGCTTATAAAACGCCGCCTCACCGTTTGGAAATCGCGTTTCGACAGTTTATCCGAAAACACGGTTTGGTTTTTACACTAAACGCAGGCCGCGAGTCGATTCCCGCGGGTCGCGTTTCAGGATAAGCTGTTTATCTAGATAAGCACAAGCTGCTCTAAACACATCCTTACTTTATAAATTTTGTTAGTTTATTTATTGATGTGCTTTGTATTCAATGAATATATTTAAGTTGATATGTAGGTTTTGTAAAGTAATATTACTAAAAATTATTATTAAGTGCTTTGGAAATTTTAATTTAATTTATTACAAATTATTGAAATTAGTAGTCTAAATTACTAATTATATCTATATTATGAATTTTTAATTAAACTACATTTTGTTTAAAATATAAAATAAGAGAACATTTTGAGCGAAGCGATAATGTAATGATTATATTATAAATGCTTTTATATTGGAGTTTGGTTTTCATTAGAATTAATTAAGTGGGGGAACTCCTTATATAATTACTTGGTCTCATGGATGTTTGCATGTCACCATAGATAATTATAAGATTAAGACCACGCACAGTTGTGTTAACAAAGAATTTATTGACTAATGGTGAATATTTGTTTTTTCATCTCTGATAATAGTAAATTTATTTAACTATTTGCTGCATTAACAACCTAGATATTGGCCAGGGGTGCATATTATTATGCATAGAAAATGCTTCTATCATAACTCTTCCCGAGGCTTGGAATTAACTAATTCGGGAACAAACAATCTGATGGTTATGATCATGCCTTTCTATTTTTATTTTTTATAAGTAACATGTAATCATTCCAAAGCATATAAAAGAGCCTCTACAAATTTAAAAATTAAATCCACAAATGATAAATTTACCTTAAATCAGATTGTCCACCTCATCTATATGCATCCCCTCTCTCTTACTCTTTTTTACTTTGCCATTTTAATTTGAAAATATTAATTTAAAACAAAAGGAGCTAACAAGCTAGTGAATATTTATATTTTTGAACTACAACAACACAATAAAAATGAAAACAATATGCATGCTAGTTAATCTTAAAATAAATTAATATAAAAAATTTAGGAATATATGATCAAGATACTTCAAAACTTTATTATGTCATATCACTTCATTTCAACATCTATATCATTTTATATAAAGCCGTCATAGGAGTAACGTCTAAAATTATACCAATTAAGATACATTAATATCAATAATTTTTTCCCTTTACCTGTTCGAGTACTTTAGCGTTCTCTCGCTAGTATTATAAAGATGTGAATTCAATCATAGTCAATATGCACATAGAATCACTCTAGATAGTTCATATTATTTACATGTTCATATCATTCAATTTGTAATATTTAATAAAAAATGCAAAAACCATTTTAGATTAAGAGATTATAAGCAATCGTCTCAATACGATCGATACAACTGAATAATATAGAAATCAAAATAAAGTTTTAGAAGTTCATCAATTAAACATCAACAACAATTCATGCAATTGGTTTATAAGATGTCAAAATTGCTATTATAACTTAAGGGTATGAGTACTCTCTTCGTTCACTTGACAACAAACCCTTTTTCTTCAGCAATTACTTACCTTTAATTAATAAAAGTAAAAGGTTATGGTTATTTGATTTCATATACTTTTGTTATTAAATAACGTCTTTCTTTTATTAAACTACAGAGGTTTAATTGACCTTTTAACGTAAAATACAATCATAATTATTGTTTATTGCTTGAAATTGGATCATTAAACTTCTCAAAATAATTTTAAATTTTATCTTCTAACCTTTATATAATCTTTTGTTGAATCATCCGATTTTATATTATATTGATAAAAGATTTAGGAATGAAATATTAATAATAAAAAATCATCTCGTTATGGTTCGGTCTTCACAGCACATGAGTCTCATGAGCCACCTGATTCTTCCTTCAATGTATTGCTTGCCCTCGATTTGGAACCCCACTCGTTTAAGGATAACCCGAGGCAACAAGAGTCGAGCAACTTGCATCTGCATGCCCTTCTTCCTTACACTCGTCTCGTCAACTCTATCCTTCTCCGATACTTGTCCAACTCCAAAAACACACAACTTCATGAGCCTTGACTTCACCTGCACGGCCGACTGCGTGGTGTTCTGCATGTACCCATATTAGCCTTCCTTGACACTCAAATCCATGCATGAGCCGCTCACACCTTCGTCGTTGTCTTTATATGTGTCGATTGGCCCATCAGGTATGCTCACGTTCATAATTGAAGTTTGTGTCACCCTCATCTCACTTTCTCTTCTGCTCGAGGACGTGTCTGGTTGCTTTGTAGCAAGTCAAACTTGAATTCACACATCTTTGTAGTTTCAAAAGCGGCTGAATCTAGTGATCTAGAGTCATCACAACCTATCCCAGTTCCTTACACTACTCTGGATACTCGGTCTGATCTTGAGTAATCATAATCTTTTCTATTTCTCTCTAACCATCCCGTCTCCAAACTTCCATCAGTTAATAACATCCAACCTAGGACTGATAACAAGGAATTTCGTGTGTATTTTTTGATAAAGAAATTCACCGAGCAGGATAAAGACAATATGCAACCACAGGACTGTTCATAACAAAACTTGAATTCACACATCTCTGAAGTTTTAAGAGAGTTGGAATCCAGTGGCGAAGACATAGAAAGTCACACAAATTATATTATTCAGGATTATATTGCTTATGAGAAGTTATCATCAAATTTTAAGGTTGATGTTGTGCAGATACCAAGTTAGTTCATGAAGCACTTTAATGTCCAAAATAAAAAGGGCAGTTGAAGAAGAGATCCATACTCTTAACCTAAATGACAAATGGATGTTTATGAAGATTTCTCCAGATAAAAGTCCTATTTGGTGTACATGTATGTTCATTGTCAAGTACAAAGTAGATGCGAGCATTGAGAGGTTCAAAGCTAGTTTGGTGGTCAAAAGTTTCACTCAATAGTTTGTGATAGACTATCAAGAGATCTTTGCTCTAGCGCCAAATTACAGATTTTAGTTCTTCTTTCTTAGACATTGAATAATAACTCAGATTTACATCAACTTGATATAAATAATGTGTTCTTTCAATGAAAACATTGAGGAAGAAGTGCATATGGAAATCTCATCATAATTGGAAAATGACTCGAACAAATTTTTGGTTTGTATAGTAAGAAAGCCTTTTTATGGCCTCAAACAATCTCCAAAGCCTTAGTTTGAGAAGTTTGCCAAAACTATGAAATCTAATGGGTGCATCCACTGCAAGTGGATCAGACAATATTCATAAAGTATATACAGGGAGATAAGCAAGTTATACTTATTAACTATGTAGATGATATAATCATGCTAAGTGATGATGAAAAAGAGATTTGGAAGGAGAAGGAGGTACTTGCCACTTAGTTTGAAATTAAAGATTTAAGAGCAATTTGATACTTTCTTGGTAAGGAAGTGGCTAGTTCCAAAGAAAGCACATTCTAGACTTACTAAGACATGAATCCGGGGTGCAAACTTACTGAGACTACTATGAGTTTCAACAGAAAGTTACATTCAGGGTGAGAAAAGATATGGTGGAAAATGGTAGATACCAAGTAAGTTTATCTACCTATCACACAGTAGACCTGATATTTCTGTTTCTGTCAACATTATGAGTCAATATATATGAATAGTTCGAATGAAGAACATTTGGAGATAGTTTATAAAATATTAAGAAGACACCCGATAGAGGATTACTGTTTAAGAAATTACACAACATGTATGTAGATTTTTACACTAATGCTAGTTTGGCAGGAAAACTAATAGACTGAATGTCCACGTTTGGGTATTGTTCCTATGTTTGGGGAAACGTAGTCACATGGAGGACTGATATGCAAGTAGTCCTTTATAAATTGCGCAGAATCTGTAGGTGAATCTTCAATGGAGATAAACTGCGGATCTGACTCAGTCTGCAGCACACCTTGATCCTGACACTCCTTCATAACTTGAGTACCCTCTTCTCTCGCAATAGGTGGTTCCAAGACACTTCGGCTAGCATCTGCTACAACAAAATTTATAAAAATTGTAATATGAGGAAGAGCTGCCTCAACAACAGTAGGCGGAAGTTGCTAGTTTGGTTGGTGAGGAGTAGCTTTATAAGTCAAATTCTCATTCAACATTTTTTGAAGATTAACAGTGTCTGCTATATTTTCCTCCACATGGATGATGTTGTTGGACCTGCCGATCTCAAATGTAGGTGAGGCCTGAAGCATTTGATAGGGGTGTGCCCAAACAATTTACAATGATTGCAGTAGTAGGGTCTTTGTTATGCTATAATTGGCTGTCAATACCCATTGTAGGCAGTACCAAGCCACATTTCTTCCACATCAGGGAGGGTGATATCCCTTTCAACAAGAATTCTTTCAACCGAAGGCTTTGTTAGATTGAAGGGGGGGTGTATCCAATTTCATAGGTCACCCTAGTGCAGCTCCAATAGAGTAGAGGACTTGATGGTTGAAGTAGTGCAATTTTAGGCCACGTAGTTTAAACCAGATTGGAATTATAAGTGGTTCTTGACTGGGTCAAATTCAGGAGACCATTTAAGTAGTTTCATTTATTTTCCCTCTATTGTCATAAACTTTTTGAAAAATATGTTGGCATAGTCTTCCACTTTAGATAATTGTATCATCACATGTCTCCCATCAAAGAGACCAACCTTCCAAATTCCCAATAGTTTGAGATCTTCAAAAGCCTTTCGAACGATTTCCATTTTGGATGTCCCGATTGGAACTTCCCAATGAGGGTGAATTTGAACTTGTTAACCAGGTTGGAAACGTCAACCTCAGAGAAGAATTGAGACAGTTTGGCACTATTTCTACCCGTCTTCTTGAGAATGTTGCAGTCCTCCTGGCCTTTGAATGATTCATGGTAAACCTGAGGGAAAACATGATCTGAATTCATAGAGCCAACCATATCAACAAAAGAAGCCTTCCCAAGGTTTAAAACTTTAGTAGCCGGTGGTTGAGAAGGAGCAGTAGCCATGAAAGGGAGCAGTTGAACAACGACAAGCTCCTGGGTTTGAGTCGTGACTTCAACCAGAGCTCTTTGCTGCTCGATACATCGAGCAGGGATCAAGCGGCACGTCACAGAAAGGATCGCAACACTGTGCAAGCTGCAGTTCCGCCGCTACCTTCCCAGTGAGCTCGTATATATATATATATATATATATATATATATATATATATATATATATATATATATATATATATATATATATATATATATATATATATATANATATATATATATATATATATATATATATATATATATATATATATATATATATATATATATATATATATATATATATATATATATATATGAAGAAGACTTGCACATTCTTTAATTTATAGTCCCTTGTATGATTTAGTACTTTTTCAGGAATATGAGTTTTCAATGAATAAAGATTTACCTAGCAAAAAGGGATCTTTATTTCCATTTAATACTATAAAATTATAATTTTTTCTATTGCACTTTAAATTCGGCATTTTTATATGATATAAATTTCTTTGATTTCTCTACGTTAAATATCATGTTTAATTCCCTATTTATTTTAAATTTAAGCTTGTGGCTTCCCAACACTTTGGAGGTTTTAGGGTTTGTCTTCGTCCTTTGGAAAAAACACATAGGGTTGTTGGAGAGCTTGTATTTGAGTGAGATTGAATGTTGTTTTGTGAGTGACATTGTGGAGGGCTTCTTATTGTTTGACGATGACTCGATGTATTGCTGAAAGTCTTGACTTGAATGTTACTTTGTACTTTCGTGGACTTGTTTATTTAATATTTTCAATGATAATTTTCACGCTTTTCTTCCTCATGTTTCGTAGCCAAATATGCTTTCATGCTCCTGATTTGTCTCATTTTACCTTAAGCTTCCCACATATATGTTTTTCGTGCCTTTCATTTTCTCATGTTGATGCATTAACCGTGTGATCGTCATTTACAAGTAATATGATCAATTATGAGGTTAAAATTTTTTGTGATATAGGAATTCTAATCATCACTTAGTGAAATGAGTAGGTTAACACATGATCGCCTATTGGAATAGACATATTTTATTAAGAAATTGTAACTTTGATAGGGGATTCGAGGAATCATGAGAAATGCTGCATGGTTTTGTTCGTCTTAACTATAATATTAGTTTCAACTCTTCTAATGACCTAGTCATAGCCTAAAGCAGATTGTGTCCCAAATTATCAACTATCACGTGGGGGAACTTATAGGAAAAATATAGAGAGAACGCTATATCGGTGTCACAGGAGTAGGAGCTTCATCACTCTTGAAGAAGTTAGGTTTTACTCGTCTGTTATGTTACTGCAATTTGTGTTTACTGCTCTTTTAGGATTGTTAGGACTTCCCCTAATGCAATTAGATCACTTCAAACTACATTCAACGAAGTAATACACTAGAACTTTTTCTGTAAGGAATATCTAATACTATTCGCATGAGATCGATATGCAAACTTTTCATCTTTATATTATTTGATCGACGCGTATATTTGCGTGATTGACTTACCAGCCACACAGTAGATTTCAGTCATCACATTTCACACTCTTTATCCAGTGAAGGTCATTTGGATAAATTGATTGGAATCGTTTAGGTATTATTTTATCTGACTTTTCTAACACAGAGACATATGATTTTCCAAGATGAATAGAAATGCAATCTCTAAACAATGATTCTTCTTTCACATATTTATTGAATTAATATACCTTATATTGAAAATCTTCAATACTTTGAATTTTAACGATCTTCAATATATCTTCTGTTGAGACAGAGAGGAATATAAATCTATTTTAATTTTTCTACTTTTCACAAAGGCCTCATTTATTTTTCACAAAGATGAATTTGTGAGACTAGTTCAAGGGGTCCCTCATTTGAAGATCCCATCATTTACTTCTAAAGCTATATAGTTTTGAATATCACATGTAAACCTTCCTATCCTTGCCAAAATCTTTGATGGCAATGTTGCACCATACTTTTTAAAGAATGTGATCAATCCAATAATGATTGTCATAGCTCAACATGAAAATTGAGCAATTTAAACTTCAAACACATAAAATAACCTTTAGTTCAAAGCAAGTTAAAATTGAAGACTAACACAAATTCATCTCATAAATTGTGAAATATTTAGGCGCTGGAGAACAAGTTTGATTAGATGATTTAAGTGAAATAACCACCATATTATTTCGAAAATAAATTTTTTTCTGAAAATTAAAATTTTAAACTTCGACATGACATCAACGATTTTTATAATTTTTTGAGATTTTAATAACCTTTATCTCATACAAGTAGAGATTTTTTTGACATTGAGACCCCAAAAATACTCTAAATTTTTCAGTTAAAATACCCTTGTTCGAGCGCAATAGTAGCCTAAGTATGAGTAGGCAAGAAATGTTTGAAAAAAGTAATTGCTTTAATATGGTTAGACACCAATAGTTTGAATGCAAAAACTGTTTGAATATTGTAACAATAATAACAGTCTGGAATCAACAACCTAACTATGAGTTGATACAACAATCTGAATTTGGGTAGGTAACAACCTAAATATATGTAGACAGCAATAATTTGAATATGAGTAGGTAACAATAGCTTGAATATGATTTGACAACAATGGTCTGAAAGCAACAATACTCGAAATATGGATAGACAATAACAATCGAAAGATGAATAGATAACAAAATCATGAAGATAACAATAACCTGAAAATGGGTACGCAACAACAGCCCGAAGATGAGTAGATGACACCATCTTGAATATGGATAGAAAGTAACAACTAATGAGAAAATTTTTTTGCTTGAAGTGTGGAGTGAATACCATATTTCCTCAAGGGATATTTATGTGGAAGGGTCGATTACTGAAGCAACTACCAAAAAAATCATTGCAGGAGCGCTGACGCACACCTAAACATCCCATGTGTGCGCACTTTAATGGCTCAGGTGCCTGTATCAGCCAAAACATGCTTGCAGTGCCTTGCTGCTACCCCGTGACCGTGTGCACATGTCCTCATGTACCTGCTTATGCCAAGGCTTAAACATTTATAATGTTTAGTTGTTCCATCGTAAATTTAGTCGTCTCCAATAGTCATTCGATATTGTTTGCACATCATACTCACGACTGTATAATATATTTATTTTTTCGTGCAAGTATCTGAAAGTCTGTTGACCTCATTTTTGTGAGGTCTTAGTCTCCTACTCCCAGAACCCATAATCTAGCCTTAGGAGTTCCTGGTTGACCATTCTAGCGGACTAGTAATGGAGCCCACCTCCCATAGAACTTCAAACCGCTTCTTTACTCATTTTTGTGAAAACTCGCACGAATGTTCCCAAGTACTCAACTTCTAGTTGCAAGGGCTAAGGACCAACATGCAGAGTGTCTGAAAATGAGTTCCAATAGGATCAAACGACCTTATGTTAACCCTCGGTGACTCAGCAACGCACTTATTGCATCACACACAATTTTGGCTTAAATTGACTCGCCTGCCGGCAAACACGTCCGGACGATCCCGGATGACGAAACGGACAGCACCGACGCATCGGGGATGTCGATTTTAGCTAGAAAAGACATATTGCTGTGGTTCCACACTCGCGCGAACTGCACGAAAATCGATGCACGTTTCTTTTAAATTAGCGGGGCAAGGGTTTGGGTTCAGCCCGGGCTCAATTTGAGCTCGACACAGGCTGAACGCAAGCCAGGACTATTTCAAATTTCAAATTTTTAAAATTCAAATTTTACCTCCTAATTTCATCTTAATTAGATTTAATTAGGAGTTAATATTTACCTAATATAACTGCCCTGTATGGAAAGAATTTAATATCCCGCTCCATGCACCTGTAACGGCATTAGAGAGGCGCGGGATACAAATCCCGCTGGATTTTTTTTCGGCCACTGGCTCCTGCTCATCTCCCTCGCTCGATATTCCTCCTGCTCATCTCTCTCGCTCGAAATTCCTCCTGCTCATCTCCCTCGCTCGATATCGCTCCAGCTCATCTTCCTTGCTCGATTCCGATTCCTTGCTGCGCCGAGGAACCGTGCCCGAGACCCTCGCCTTGCGCTGAGGAAGCGCACCCGAGACCGCCGCCTACGGCTCGCACTCGACCGTAGACGTTCGACGCCTGCTCCGCTCACCCCGAACACCTGCTCGCCCGCTCGGCTCCTCCTTACGCCGAAGACCGCCGCTTGCTCTCTCCCGTCCCGTCTCCCGCACCGAAGCCGCAGAGGTTCGATCCCGTCTCCCAGCCTTCGTCATCTCACTCGACCGGAGACCGACCCCATCAACTCGCCTTCTTCCTCCTTGGTTCGCTCGATTCAACCCCGATATCAATCTCGCGATCCGACAATCCAGTTCTCGCTTCCGTCATCTTCTTCCTGCTTTGAGCCACGGTATGCAAGATTTTACTCTGAGGCTCGTCGTTCTTATCTTCTCTATTTTTGCTGAAGTTTTTTTTTTTTTTAATTTTAATTCTCATCATCTATTAAATCTGAAAGAGCTATTCTATAAAGAAAATCAAGCTTGTTGGTATGCTGTTTGGAGAATTTCCATGCATCAATGCTTGTTATTTTTGGGGTTAAAAGCATAGTTGGGAGAAAACGGGAATACCTAGGCACCACATTGCTCTTAACGCTTCCATGATATTTATATAAATATTACAGGAGGCTTATTTATTCGAATGCCAATAATTTTGTCTATGAGGTGAATTTTTTTTA
>NEWO01000531.1:211204-254551 GCA_003013225.1 Phalaenopsis aphrodite | reverse complement strand
TCTTCTTTAGTATTGAACGTATTAGACTCAAGTATGATTTGAGGATCATTTTGAGGATCGAGATCAATATTAGGTTGGTTATTTACGTTATCACCAAAGACAGTAAAAACGTAGCCAACATCATTATCATTACATTCATCAAGTCTCGGAGGAACAAAAAGATAATCATACAAAGTCAAGGGTTAGAGGACTTTCTTCCCTGAATTCGAGACAACATATCTAGTAGAGGCAGCCCCTATCCTACCCCTAGTGCTATCAACAAAATTCTTCTTTTTCTTTATCTTCTTTGATTTTGATGACGATGGTCAAATTGGGTCAAATTGGCCAATTATTGTGTTTGAACTAGGTTAGGCATGTCAATTGACCCAATTAAATATCGCATTTGGTGTAAGAGACCATGAGGAACAACTTTCATGATGGGTGAAAGTCATTTTGAGGTCAATTGGTTAATCAATTTGGTGGATTTTTGATTTTTGACCCATTTTAAGCATGTTAGGCTAAGTTTGGGTCAAACTTGGGCTAGCCATGGGCTATGTCCAAATTGATTGTTGTGTTTGGTTTAAAACATCATAATGAACAATTTTCATGAAGGATGAAAATTGTTTTGAAGTTGATTTGATGGTCAATTTGAATGGATTTTGATGGGTTTTGGTTTTAGACCCAAATTAAGGATATAGATCTAATTTGGGTCAAACTTGAGCTAACTTTGGATTAAGCTCAAATTTATTGTTGTGTTTGTCAAAAATGACCTTATAAAGGATTTTCAACAAAAATTTGATGCCAATTTGAGGTCTAAGGCATTCAATTGTTGAGATTTGGGGTGTTAGCCAATATTGGATGGGGCTAATTTTGGGAATTTTGGATTTAGACCAAAATCAAATGGATTTGAGGTTTCATCAAGGCCAATTGATGGTTGATTTTGATGTGTAAGAATGTTGTAAAGATTTTGCAATATTAATTGAGGCCAATTGACTAAGCTATAGGTTCAATTAAGTGAGATTATGTCTTATGGTCAATATTGAGGTTTTGACCCAAATCAAAATTGGGCTCAAATTATGGGCTAATTGAGCCTGGATTTGGTTGATTTTGGTCATATAAAAAGTGAATTTGAGTTTAGAATGGAAATTGGGATCAATTAAGATCAATTGATAGACAATTGGGATAGATTTGAGGAATTTTGGATCTTTAAAGGACAATTTGGGGATTTTGGTTAAAGATGGTCAAATTGGCCAAATTGGGTCATGGTATAGTTGGACAAAATAAAATTAGGAATATTTTGGATTTATTGGGATTTTTGGGAATATTTGGAATTTTTGGATTTTTTGGGCCATGGAGGGGTATTTTGGTAATTTGGCCATTTTTGGAAATTTTTGTCAGTTTTGGCAAATTTGGATGTATTCAAAGTGTTTGGAATGAGTTTTGATCAGTTTTGGGTATTTTGGAAAAATTTGGGAATTTTGGCCAAATTTGGGTCCCAAGAGCAGTTATGTAATTTGGAGGTGCATAGGGGCAAAATGCCAAGTTGGGTAGTTCAAGTACAATTGGGTAAAGAACCATTTTGAATGAATCATGGACCAATGAAATCTTCATTTTGGGTCCCCATATATTGGTTTTAGCCAGGGTATTGTGAGGAAATTGTGTACCTTAACTTCAAATCAACACCCAAGGTCAATCCTGAGGCCAAGTAGTCCTATAGAAACTCTTCTTGAGTTTTCTCATAATGATCTTACCTAATAATTGTAAGAGGTTAGGATCAATATGTGGAACTTCAAGTTGAGCAAAGAAAAGAGTTTTGACTTTCTAATGGTGAGGGTACCTTTTCTATTTTTCTAAGACTAGTCAATAGGAAAGTCCTATGGCTAGACCTAGGCTACTAAAGAAGTTTCTAGACCTCAACCAAAAGTGACGTCAACTATTATCCCTGATTTTTATTGAGAGTTTTCTTAGATGACTTTGGTTATCTAGGATGTAATTAACAGTAGAGGCTTGCTCTTATAGAAAGCATTACCAAACCCAGCTTAATATTAATCCTATTTAATTCTTCTTATTAAATAGGGGAATTTGTCAGTCAACATAAAAATGGTTTCGCAGACTTAAACGAATGTCATAAAATCTTTAGTTTTTTTCATCAGTAAGTAATGTTTTTATCCCTCAGGATAGGTGCACTACTTGCGGTATTAGGCTCATTTATTTAAACTACTAGGGATATGAGATCGTTCCGGTCTTGTATTTTCTAAAATCCAAAATACTATTTTTTCCAAATTATATAAATTATATTAAATTAAAATAGATGTTAGGATTTCCATCCTAGCAGGAAAAAACTTCACAACTCCTAAAATTTTTAGTGCCGACAAAGTTCTGATATTTAAATAAAGAAGAAAATTCCACATTTTTTTATTTAATTGACGGGACGCCACCTCAACCTAGGTAGATCCGAACTTTCCATGTGGCATCTTCTTATTCGGTGCAACCAACTACCTCAGCGCTGACTTTGCCCACCTTTTTGTTCCATTCATTTGTCCGGTGCAATCATGACCGTCCATTTGATACACGTAGAAACGGACGACATCCGTTCATCGTCCCTAAATTCCTAGCCCGAGAACCATCCAACTTCAAACCTTGATATCTCTCTCGATACTTAACCAAATTAAGTGTGGTTTGTTCCTATAGATCGTCTTGACTAGGAGAACATATCCATATGGTTGATCAAGTCTTAAACAAAATCTATAAGCATGAAAAATTAAATGAAGCTCAGTTTAAGGGGAGAGTTCAATACCTTTTCCAAAGAGGTGTGGCCTCAATTGGGTGCTTCCAAATGCTTGCCTTGAGTCCAAAGAGCTCCTAGATGAAGCCTCAAACTATGGTGAAATGCCTAGGTATGAAATCAGACAAGGCCGATTTAGGGGTTTGATCAAAGTCAATGCTAGGGTGGTCTCATGATGGAGCTTTTGTAGGGGATCTTCTTCTCTCACTCATGGGATGATGTTGGTGCAATTATTTTGGATTTGGTGGAGTTTTGAGAAGAGTCCTATTTTGGGCTTGATTTTGAGCTCAAAAATTGAGTTTAAGCAGTGGATTTGAGGTCTTGAGGATGGTTGGATTGAACTTAGTGGGTCTTGAAGAAGCTCTGAGATCAATTTGGTAGAGGTTCCACAAGGAATTTCAAGCTCTCCTCTTTTGGTCGTGGAGGGTGGTGTTTAAATAAAGGGGGGAGAAGAGACCACCATGGTTGGCCAGTGGGTGGAAAATGACGCTTAGGTGGGGGGAAGAAATGCTCCAATGGCCAATTTAACTTGTACACATCAGGTGGGTTCAATTTTGAGTTTTAGCTCCTTGCTTCCCCTTGGCCATGGTGTTTTTCGGCAGCCAAAGTGGCTAGCCGGCCAGGGTCAGGTCACTATTTGGTCAGGAGGCTTAGGGCTTAGGTTTGGTGCAATCAATTTGGATTGGCAATGTGTAAAGGTCTTGAATAAAAGAGGAATGGGGAAAGTGTCATTTTGGGTCAAATTGGGTCAAAATATGGAACCACTAAAGCTGGTTTAGGCTAAAGAGGAGATCATTTGGTCCAGCTTAATCATTGGGGATAAGTCACCATCGAAAGAGAATTGGTTAAACATGGATTAATGTGTGTCATTAAAAGGGTTAAAAAAATTTTAAGGAGGCTTGAAAGTGTCTTGGTCTCTTTCCATTAATATCTTTATGAGGTGGCAAGGCTCGTATGGCTTGCATATGGCTTGATAATGGCTTCATGGCTTCCCTTTGGCTTGGATCTTTGCATGAGGAAGAATTTTTGAATTATGGGGTATTTCTGTGCAGTTTACCATGAGGCTTGATTTAGAATGATTTGATCATATATTTAAGACTTAGAGAATGATTTTTATTAAATGGATGATGAGGGGAAATTTCGATGTGGGCTTTTAATTGAATTTCAGCTTTTTGGAATTAAACATGGTGGGCTTGGGCTTTTAAAATTGGGAATGAATTTGGGATTTAGTTTGGGTTGGATATGGATCAAAATTTGGGTCAATTGAATGTTTAACTTGATGTAGGGAGAATTCATGGAGATTTTCAAAAGATTTCAAGTGATTTTGAATTGAATTGGAAGGTCAATTTGATGGAATTTGAACATATGGTCAAAATTGGGCCTTTTTGATTTTGTTGAAATTGAGCTTGCAATTGGGTCAAATTGAGTTTGGGTTTGGCTTCAATCAGTATTGGGAATGTTGAATTTGAGTTTAGAGTTGAAATTGTGGAAGATCGAGATCAATTAGGCCAAGATTGGGGCTAATTTGCGGAAGTTGGGCCTTTAAGGGCAATTTGGGGCTTTTGGTCAAATTGGATTGATTTGGGCAAATTGGGTTAATTTGATGGTTAAAAATTCAAATTGGAAATATTTGAGATGCTTTGGAAATTTTTGGGAATTTTTAAATTTTTGGGTTGTCGGCGTTATTTTTGGTGGGGGAGTTGCCCGTAAGAAGCTGTCGGTCACTGGAATCGAAATCCCATCGCCCGCTTTGGAAGGACATTTGAATTTACATATAAATTTAATTTTAGAAAAATATGAAATCAAACTGGCACCATATTTTTCATAGTTTAAATGAAAGAGCGTTGTACCTCAAATCTTGTGTATATCCTGAAGGATAAATAGAAGACTGAGGATGAGGCTCGATCAAATAAATTAAAGAATATATGACATCCGTTTGGTCTGCGAAACCTTTATATTTTCCGACAAGTTCCCCTATTTAATATAAAAAATTAAATAGGGTTTATATTAAGCTGGGTTCAGACATGCTTCCTATAAGGGCAAGCCCCTATAGCTATTTACATCTTAAATGACCAAAGTCAATTAAAAAAACTTTTGATAAAAATCAGGAAATATTATCTTCAAGGAATTTCAAAGGGTAGGAATCTTCAATGAGATCGAACGTAGAGGTGTGAAAGAGGATTGGTTCAAATTTGGAACATTTTGTTGTAGAGTTCAAAGGAGGAAGAACTAGGGGATGTCATTGATCCAGATGGTAACCTCAGTGACTTCCCAAGTTATCCTAATATTTGGTTTCAGTTTTGAGGAGAAAATTTTAAGTGTTTCATCCTGCCAATTTTATTAGTTAGGGCTTACATTCGTGTGAAATGATCACACAAATAGCCTGGAAGATGCGAGGGTTTAGGTCCTGATGGACGACAACCTCAGAATCCTAAGAGGAGTTAGTGCTTATATTGTATAGCAGGGTTATACAAAGGCCTAAAGATAAGATGAGGATTTATGTTTCATAAGCAAGCAACCTCAAAGTCCTATGACTTTTGTTGTTTAATTTCTTCTGTGCCCGTATAGTTTGATGCATGTCGGAAGGTCCGCAGCGGTAGACTAATGTAATATCATCTTAGTGTTACACAAAAATCTAACACATGCTTAGATAATTACAGAAAAGTAAGCTAGAGGAGATACATTAATTTTTATGTGAAAAATCCTAGAAAGATAAAAAACATCACGAGGTCTGGCTTAGTTGAAATAATTCACTATGAATTGTTAGTACACAATTCCACTTTTCTCTTGAATTATGCAAGATGAAGTTACAAAGATGATTGTTGTAATTGCACAACAGTACTTCATTGATAATAATTGTAGTTTGGTTGTAATGAATATAGTTCTTGGTAATAGCTGACTGTAAGTGCCATAGTTAATTGGTATGTAGGCAATTGTCTGTCGGGAATGTTACAGATGATAGTAGTCGCAGCTTGTCTTATAGACCATAGTTGAAAGCCAGGATAACAGATGGCTGCCGCAGAAATGTTGTTTGACGACAACAATCGTAATAGAAAGCTATAGAAGATTTTAGTCACTTAAGTTGTAGTTGATCATGTATGCTGTAGTGGTGAGTTGCAATGATTTTTGTAGGTTGTAGGAGCCGGAGTTGAGATATGCATAAGTTGTGGATCACGTAAATCATGGTTGTTCACATGAGCCGTAGTGGTGAGCTGTGATGACATCGTAGGTTGCAGAGGCCAGAGTCGGTAGATGCACGAGCCATGGATCATGTAAGTCATAGAATTATAGTTGGTCACGTAGGACATAATGATGTTGTGAGGATGTATATAAGCCACAAGAGCCAGTGTCAGAAACTGCACAACTTGTGGACTACATAGGTCGTAGTTGGTCACATTGACCATAGAGAAAGCTGTCATGACATTTTATAGGCTGCAGAGACTGGAGTCAGACGTTACACGAGTTCATAAAGTCTTAGAAGAAAAATACCAATTACCTTCAAATGCCCTGGATTACGTTGATAGATGTGGTCATTAATTTATCCTTTTACAGTATACTTTTTTTAGGTTGGATAGAATTGTCATTAAAAAATAAATATTGCATATTGCCTTCTATTTTTTAATTTTGTAAGGTCACATGGTGTACATTAAAAACTTGTCAATTAGCACGAAACTTAAATAGATCTGACGACCGACAGAGAAGATTATGTGGCGGTTTGAGAGCTATCACGAACAGATCAAGGGCATATTATCTGATGAGTTGAGAGAAAAGTAGTGCAAAGACTGACAAGACTCGTTCACACTCTTGAATCTTACTGACACAAAACACACACATGTTAAGCTGATGAGAAAACCACCTTGATCTAAAACAGTCTACCGGGGTATCCCGGTCCACCCTTCGGCTGTAGCCGCCAAGAAAAATGACCCCACAAGTCATTCCCTTAGGCTTATGGTGCGTGGTTGCCCAACCCAAAATCTAGTCGGCTGTCGTTCTAGGCTCTCGACCCCATTCGTTGATTCAGGCTCTTGGCCTTATAGTTATGTCTTAACAAAAATACTCCTGTTGTAGCTATTTTCTTGAGGTACATAATGTAAGTTTTCATTTCCCATTCCTATAAAAATGGACACATTCCATGAAAAAAGGTTATACAATTTCATTGTTCATTACTAGGCTCTCTTTGCTCTTTGCTTCCCTTTCGCGCTCTATTCCTTAGGCATGTCTCCTCGACGGTTTTGGATTCAACACATGGTATAACTATGTCCTGAATCTAATGATTTTAAAATGTATGTATTTCAAGTTTGGAAGAAAAAAAAAAAAACAATTGTTATAAATGTCTACTCAAGAAGCATGTAGGTCAAGATTCAAATTCTATACATAAAAAAGTTGTGAAACAATATCATGATATTATGAATTCATTACAACATTTGAATTCAAATTTCGAAGAGCAATCTTTTCAATATGTTGCAAGAAATCGACTTCAACGCAAGTTTTATTGATGTTACAAAGTGGCCTGTCATAAAAAACTAAACTCTTACATTGAAGCATTTTTATAAATTTGATATTTCGAAAGTCACTTTAGATATCATATTGAATGTAATTTATTTAATATAGGCAGCAAAAAAAGTTTCTTAAAAATTTCAGAGAATTATGATGATATTATTTATTCAAGTTGGTTAAATTATTTTGAAAATTAAATTTGCTTATTTAATGTATAAATGCTGCTTGCTCCAGGGATCGATGATACTTTCATCATAAAAAGTGAAACTATTGGAGCGGAGCATCATTATAAAATTGATATTTTCAATCACTCTAGATGTATACAACCATATGAGATGAATAACATAGTATCATATGATTCTTAATTCTTAATTTTGCATTGAATACTCAAGATGAATGCCCATCATTCAAAATTAATAATACTTGTCTACTTACAACTAAACTTTATCCTTAAGGTTTCGCATATACAAAAATGTGTTAAAGAATCAATTTGAGCAATTTAAATGTGAAGCTCATTAGAAAGAAAATTTATACAAAAATTTCAAGCACAGGTGAATAAAATTTGAATTTTTTTTCTTATTTCACGATCACTCTCAAAATGTCTTTACTTGAATCATTTTATCAAAGCAATAAAACTACCAGCAAGCTTGTTTCATCTATCATATTGATATAAGATACCATGCCCAATGACCATATAAGTTGATGATTAACATCCACCTGCCCAAACAGGTTCATTTCAGCAGCTAAATTCTGTCAGATTCTAAGACCTTTCTCTGCTGCAACAAAGAGGTTATGTTTCATCGACACCGACTAGTTTGAATTACAAAAATCAAACACAACTCACTAAATGGACCTCAATGGTATTCATTATATTAAAATAAAGAAACAAAAAAGAACCAAAAAAACATCTTCAACATTATTTCACATACATCAAACTCCCATTTCAATCAACCAAGCCAACTCCCACCAAAAGAATGATCATCAAATAGACTGAAACTGACATCCGGTAGAGCTCAAAACCTAAGCACAAGTGCACCCAATGCCGTGGCAAACAAGTAGCTCAATCTGCTTGCAACAATGCCAGGAGAAGAAGAATCGTCCGTATTTGGTTCCGAAGATTTGGGAGCTTCACCTTTCCCCTTCCCACTCGTGGGTGCCAAATCCAAATTTGGGCTGTGATCAGGTGCAGGTGCTGGAGCTGGTGCGTACGCTGGCGCTGTAGTAACAATTGCCTTCGGAAGGAGAACATTGTTCACCTCATAAACTGATACTGGATATGTAGAGTAGACGCTGCTGCTGATCTTGGGGTTGGACCAGTCTGAACCAACTTGTATGAGCCCGCTTGTGTCGGTGACGTTCAGCGTGTATTGCCCTCCAGCAAATGTACTCACAGGATTCTTGCTGCTGAGCTTTTGAAAATCAGATAGGGAATAGTAATTAGGGAATGCGTGGTAGAGGAGGAGGGATTTGAGCTGGTCTTCGGAAAGGTTTGTGAGGGAGGGCTTTTGGAGGTCTGCGAAAGCTGAATCACTGGGGACGAAGATGGTGATGCCTTGATTGGTGTTGTTGGCTTGGTTTTGGAATGTTTGTATGACATTGGTTTGAAGGAGGTAGTTGAGGAAGGTATGAAAGGGGCCTGCGACGGAGAGGAGATCGGTGAGATTGACAAGGTGAGGGCCAGGAGCTGGGGCAGGTGAAGGAGAGGGAGAGAGAAGTGGAGCTGGTGGGGATTGGGCATTAATGGGAGAGATCCATAGGGTAAGGATGCTACTGATCAGACATAGAGTGGTCAGAGCCATTTCTTTAGTTATATGTATTTCCTGTCCTCCTTTCGTGATTGAGCTCCCTGTATCCATAAAAGTTCAAATTAACACTCCAACTTTACTAGCTTGATAATTTCTTTTCATGAATAGAAGAACGATAAATTGTGTAAATAAGAAACGCAGTGAAATGAACAATGAACATGAGAGATCTACAATGAATGCAGGAAATGGAATTCCCATGGTTGTGATCCTGAGAGTGCTTCATATTTTTTTTGTTATTTTAGTTGGAATTTGCAGGTTTTGAAAAATTTTGAACTTTCAGTTTCGACAAAATGTTAATAACCAAAAAAATAAAAACAACATTCTAGTCTAACGTGCCTCTTTAGCTCACTCTTTTTTAGTAGAAATTGCAGGCTGATTAAATTTATAGACTCCACTTTATTTGTTGGGGAAAAAAAATTGAAATTTCAAAATGAACTCTACAGTGATCACATTTAAGATTTAAACTAAAAATGTATGGCAAGCATATCCAGAGCAGGATTTGGTGGAATAGTTTGTTTGTCTCTCTGTGACATACAAGCCAAGGGAAAGGCAGACTTTAGAAACTCAAATCCACAGAATGTGGTGATGGGAAATAAGAGAAGCACTTAAAAATAGCAAAAGCTATTTTGAGTAGAGTTGAAAGAGAGAAAGAAGCAATTAAAACGCAAAGCTATCAGATTAGCCGGGACCCGGATTACAAGCAATCGACATGACTACCTCCTATTGCAGCCATTATAATGATCAAATCTAAATAGTTCATTTGGATAGCACTAACAGTACATTCTGATTCCAAAAATTGAACACAATGACGACTAATCTGTTTAAGCTGAAATAATTTGATGATTTATATCATCTCTTCAGTGAAATCAGTAGCAAACAATTTCAAGATTCCTTAAATATTAAAGGATCTAATGAGATCGTTAGGATGGCCATGCCAACAAAAAATTAAGAAAATAAAGTGCCACTTGAGCATAGCCTTGTTTATGAGAAAGGGAGATCATTCAACACAACAAAATCGCAAGATAATGAAATGTTGCAAACAGTAATCAGAAATTGCATGCATTTAAACTGAATGCTAAAAAACAAATAATTCATAATATAAAGACAAAAAGAAAAGTTCTTGATCTACAGTAGCATTTGAAACTATAAGATATATCAAGAAAAAATTTCGAACAAAAGCACTAAATCCGGGTGTGAATGAAATCAACATGAAGGTGATAGAAAAAATAAAAAAAAAACTTTTTAGCACAAGGGAATATTCTCTTGTGTTATTCTCTGTGTGATTCAGGTATTACTGTGGTGCTATTCATATATTATTATATTCTGAAAATATTCCCGGTGTAATAATAACACAATAACACATCAATATCACCACAATAACACCTGAATAAGGCAGAATAGCACAGGATCTCCTGTGTTACCGGTCGGATCATAATAAAACGAGTTTTATTTTTATTTTTATTTTTTTTCTGTCAGCTCCAAGAGCGAACGAAAATGCCCGAATTTGGAGAATAGCTAAGAAAAGCAAAAAAGCAAGGGAAGAAGTGCTAAAGTTACCGAAAAATTTGAAAAAGAAAACAAACAGAGCATTAAGAGTTCCAAATCACGGATCCTCCACTTCAGATCTGTCTTTCAGTTCAGATAACGACCAAATGCTAGACAAATTAAAGAGAAGAGATCAAAGTGCCCTAATCTGGGCCAAAATGTTGGAACAGAAACCATTTTCGCAGCCAAAATCAACCAAAAAACGATTAGCAAAAAACTATTCAAACTGCCAAAAAAAAAATCAAATACAAAATGAAAGTAAGATCTCATACTTTCAAAGAAACGAGAACAAAAGCAGGTTAGAGGCCAGAATGAAGAAAGCAAACCTGGCTACTGTGAATCAGAGGAAGCCAATGCAGGGGATGGCAAAGCTTGATGTCTTTATGAAGATGAATGAGGCATGTGATCAGTTGATATATCCCTCTCTTCGAGCTAGCTGACAGCTAGCGGCGAGATACTCAGAGACAAGAAAAAGATTTTAAAAACTTGTGAAAATCGATTATTAAAATTATTTATTAATTTCTTAAAAATTTTGACGTCATAATATGTTCAATAAACTGTTCAAAACTTTGAATTATTTTGAAATTTTGTCGGCAATTTTAAATTTCCAGCGAAAATAAAGCTATTCGGACCAAACTTAAATTTCTAATTCGTAGTTTTAAAAAGTTATCAAGATACTCGTAATTTGATTGAGAAAATTTGACTGAATTTATATCTGTTGTTAAAAATTGATTTATTCGTGAATTACACCGAGTGAATATAGCATAACACATGGATAAAGAGAGATAAAGAAAAAGTACACAATATTGAATAGTAATTTGAATTATTGAAAATAATGCCTCAATTTATAAATGAGAAGTACAATATAAGAAATTATATGTCCCTACTTTAATGGGGACATTTTAGATTATTTTCTCTATTTTACAAATATGTGTGCATTTGATTCGGCTATTCGATAGCTCAGTTGTATGAGATCAGTTGGTCATGGTTTAGCAAGACAAGTTCGTCTGACTATGCTGAATCGAGTTATTTGGTCGGCCTTTGATGGTCTTCGAGTCAATGAGATTTGACTCCATCTGCTTAGTTTTACAAGTTGACGATGATAGTCTAGTTACTGACTATGATCCATGGACAAGGAACTCATATCGGTAAAGCAAGGCTAGGCTATCCTGTAGAGAATAAATTATCGTAATCCAACAAGTAATTTACTCCTAGATGAGAGCTCAGTGTGGTTATGTGATGGCTAGTTATGCGCCCTACATGAGAAATTTCAGAGGTGTATGTGAGATAGTTGGGGATGTTGCATTATCCTCATGATTCGGGTTATGAAAAGAGGCAAATCAATGTCTCTGCTCTGCTGATAGGATTTAGTCTTGAAGAATTAGAAGAAACCTAATTGAAAACAAAAAAAAATCCCAAACTGTGCCAAGTATGAATTGTTCAAGCACATAATAGACTACTCAAACTCCTAACTTTTTTGTGCACGCGAATTAGTTTGTCATCAAAAGATCAATTTTAGATAACTGAAAGACCGATTGTAAGTTAGAACTAACATGCGAAGGTCCATTCAAGATGCATACGTCTATGAAGGGGGTTCCTATTAATTAATGGATTGCAGGGGCGAACATACGATGCTTCTAATTATTGGGTGTTATTTGAAGAAATATTCATGAGAAAATATGTTTAGGATGTCATTATGGGTCAAGTTATTGTTGAATCTTTGAAACTTTATTGGAAATTGCAATTGTCAATATGTTTAATTTAAGATTAGATTTATGCTAAATCTATTTCAATTAAGTCGTGATGAAACTCTCAATTTCAAAGTCTTTTGAGACTCATGAGCAATTAAATCAAAACACTTCAGTCCTATAAATATTAATTTCAAGATTGAAGCAAATTTGGTTTCCAAATAGTAAATTTTCAAAAGATTAATTTTGAGCTTTATATGGTGTTTTAACTCTTTATTTTCTTGTTTGCTGGAAGATATCATCAAGAAGACTCATTTTCTCCTTCATAGATAATGCCAGTCTGACAGTAGACCAAACTTACCAATCAAACAATCCAGTCATTAAATTTGGTATAGGATTCAAGGATCTTGATATGTGATAATTGTGGTTGAACCTAAAGAAGTTCCTAAAGTAAAACCATTGAGTTATTTGTAAAGGAAACAACTAATAAATCAAAGTTGAAAGGGAAGTAGGAAGAGACTATTACATCCCAAAAATGTAACAAGTTCGCTGAACACTTATTAAGCCCCGACTTAAGTATGCAATTTTAAATCCAACCCCTAACAAGACACAAAGAAGAAATAATAATATAAGAATAAAGAAGATGAATGTACCTATGGAGTTGTCTTAGATGGTTTGGGACAACGAATTCAATTAAGTACCACCCTCCTTACTTATTGAGACACCCTTAGAGTGATCTGAACAAAAATTGTATCCATATATAATGATTCCTGTTGATGATCTTCTAGAAAGGTGCAAACAGATGGGAATACATACCTTTGAACACTTTTAACGAGTGATTGGAAAACCAGTTAACTTTTTAGAGGGAATAAAGATTTACATTGAGGTTATTAGTGAAGTAGAAAGCTAGAGGATCATATATACATTTACAGTTTTCAGGAAAAAAGGTTGCTGAGAACTTAGAAGATGTACTTATACTGAGCTGAAGAAATGAACGAAAGGAAAAAATAGAGCAACTAATCAGTACAAATTTTGCTACAATTATATTTGAGATCGCTAATGAAATCTGCCTTCAATTATAAGAAGTAAAGAAGTAGATGACATTGTTGACCTCACTTTTGGTTGAGGTTTAGTTTTCCCTCTTTAGTAACCTAGAATCTAGACATAGGATATTCTTCTTGACTATTCCTAGAAAACTAGAAAATGAACCCTCACCGTTAGAAATTCTACCCTCTTCTTTGCTCAACTAGAAGCTCCACATATCAGTCCTAACCTCTAGCACTTTGTAGGTGGGGTCAATATGAGGGAGCTCAAGGAGACTCCCCTTAGGACTACCTGACCTTAAGTTTGGCCCTGGGTGCTAGTCTGGAGCTAAGGCACTCACTTCCACTCACTTTCACTCACAATCACTCACAATCCTAAACCTAAAATTTCTTGACTTTGATCCCTTGATCTTTTGGGAGACTCATGTAGATGGTCCTCTAAACCCACTGATTTTAGGCTAGGGTTTAACTAAGACGAGTGCATAGAGGACCTAAATGAGGTTTCCATTGGTCCATAGCTCATATATGGTGGTTGGTACCCCAACCCTACCAAAATATTCGACTTGGCCTTTTGACCTAAATTTCCCCAGATTACCTAAATACCATTGAAACAAATTCACCAAAAACACCCAAATTTGTGGAAAAATCATTTAAAACCTTTTGAAAATACCCAAGTTACCCAAAACTATCCAAAAATTCCAAATTTACTAAAATACCCCAAAAATTACCAAAATTACAAAAATGCCCTTGACACCCCAATTTTTCCCAAAACCTCCAAAATCACTCCAAAAAATCCCCAAAACCAATTTGGACCCTTCAATTGAAGCCAATTTGGCCAATTTGATCGTTTTGATCAAAACTCCCAAATTGCCTTTTGAGGGCCTAATTTCCCCAAATTTATCTCAAATGTCCATCAATTTGAGCCCAATTTTTTTCAATTTCAATTCTAAACTTAGATTCACCTTTTATATGACAATATAAACCAAATCCAAGCCTAATTGGCCCATGTTTTGAGCTCAATTTTGATCTAAGTCAAACCCCCAATTTTGGCCCTATGACTTAATCCCACCAAATTGAACCCCATAACCTACTCAATTTGCCCCAATTTGAATCCTAAACTCTTCATAAAATTCCTACACATCAAAAACCTTAAATTGTCCTTGGTGAAGCCTTAAATTTATTTAATTTTTGCCCTAAATCCAAAGTTTCCGAAATTCCCCCCAAATTGGTCATGCCTCTAAATTCCACCAAATTGATTGCCCTAACCCTAAAATTAACACCCAATTTATGTTGAAAAATCTTCATGATGCTCCTATAGACCATTCTCAATTATTAATTTGGACTTAGCCCAAGTCTAGCCCAATCTAGACCCAAGTCTAGCCCAACATACCCAAATTGACAAAAATTCCAAAATCATTCAAATTGAACCCACAATTGAACTCAAAATCATTTAAATCCTTTATAAAAAACCTTCATTACAATAATCTACACAATCTTGATCATTTAATTGGGCTTAAAGTCATGGCTAGCCTAACCCAAACCTAACCTTTGTTCATTTGAACCCACATTGGACCCATACACCAAAATTAGCCTAACCACCCTAAAGCCACCAACTTTATGACTCCACAGCCACTGAACCCACTTCATGAACCAGGCTAAACCCCCTTAGATTAGCCATGGTAAGCTATGGGGCGTTGGATCCCTAAATTAAGGGATTTATGCCCAATTATGGGCCTTAACCAAAATTCTTCCCCATCATCCCTTGACATTGAGGGTTAAACATAATTAACCCTCCCACTGGCTCACCTGACCTCCTAGTCACCTTCCCTGGCCCTGCCGGTTGGCCTAGTCGTCGGAGCACCTCAAAAACCAAGGGCCACCATCCCAAAATCAAACCCAATCTCAACCCTAGGGGCCAACTCACCCTAATTAATCCTTAGAGCTTCTTAGCACCACCTTAGCAGGCTTTTGCACCCAAAGCCAGACACTAAGCTACCCTCTCCGACCATGGCTATAAAATGGTATCTTCACAACCAAAAGTGGGGTGCTGAAATTTTCTCAAGGAAAGCTTGCCCAATTGCTCCCATAGCCTCTTTGAGACCTCCTCAGTGCAAAACAACCACCTCCTTGCCCTAATTCCCATCTTTAGAGCTCAATTTTTGAGTCAATTCTGGCCAGAAACAGGAAAGTTTGGCCACAACTCCACAGTGCACCAAAGCTCAATTAAACTTGCCCACACCTTCACCACAGTGAAGGAAGACGAAGCCCCCACACAGAGAGCTTCTACCTTAGACTTTGATCAGCACCTATATTCAGTCTTAATCAAATTTGGGTCTAGGAATTTCACCACAATAAGAGGCTTCATCCCTAGCCTCCTTGGATCTCCATGAACGTGTCTAGCACCTCTGATTGAAACTTAACTTCTCAGAGCAAAGCTAATGACTCCCCCTCTTCTCGAGCCTATTTTGACTCTCCTTGATATTAGGGTTAATTTAATGACATGTTTACTGTATGGATATGTTCGTCTCACTTAGTCGAGTCTATAGGATCAAATCTGAATGATTTTGGTTGAGAAATGAGTGAGATCTTAAGGTTTTAGGGTTAACAGTCACGTGTTCACACCAGTCGGGGAAGAAGACACGGAGCCATTGGATGGCGCATGTATCAGACGGATGTCTAGGATAGCGTTGGACGGGAGCTTGATACATAAAGCACGGGCTGAGTCAGCGGCTACGTGGATGGCAACGTCCAATCAGAGCGCGCCACACGAGTCTTTAGAGTCGTCGCATGATGCCGTGGCGCCACGTGTTTAAGTAAGAAATTATGGATTTATTTAATTCAAAAAATATCCCCTTCCGTAAAAAATCCATATCTTGGTGTAGATAAATCACAAAAATAAAATAAAAATATTCTAATGCTCAGTGAATAGAGGAGAACAATGTGGAAATGATTTGAAGTTTATTTGATGTATATTTTATTTTTTTATCAATTAAATACTATTCTAAGTATTTTGATTCTCCATGTATTCAAGTATTTCACCATGGCTTGAGATTTTGACATATTTTTGCCTCTATCATGGGGGATATTCCCTGATTTTTCCAATGTTAGAGGAGACCCCTAGACAGAGATCTATATTTTTCAACTTTATGCATCTGATTTGGAAAATTAATTATGATAATTAGCATGTTTCTTTGAAAAATCCATGAAAATTTTGGTAAGTTCACTATGACCAGAGAGCCCTAGGAAAGGTTTGTCATGAGCCAAGTATTTAAGAGCAAACCTAATTTTCATAAAACCCTAAAAATCAAAGGAAATTGATTTGGGAAAATAAACATCCAAATGACTTGATTTTAATTCTTCATTATAATTTAAAGTTCAGAGGACTACCCATAAAAAAATTCAAAACATTTGGAGTTCATTTGATAACCTAATTTTCTAAGTTAAATGACACTTTTAAAACTTAAAATAATCATAATAATTAAAATATAACTCAAAAAAATTATAAAATTGGTTTTTGGAAGTTCTCTGTGATCAAAGAAATTTTCTAAAAATAAAATTGTAATTAAAGTAAAATTTTCATTTTTAAGCATATTTTAAATATTTAAATAATGAAAAAATAATAAAAATCATAAAATTAATAAAATTCATGAAAATATTTTAAATTGTTTCCTAAGCCCTTAAAAGCAATTGGAATGTTTTTCCTAATTTTCCAAGTGAAGATATTGAATTTTAAAGCTTAAAACAATTTTTTAAAGGCTAAAAAAGGATTTCCTTAATTTCTCGCTAAAAATAATTCTAATAATTCAAAGAAAAAATAAAAAAAAATGAAATTTATTTCTCTGGGTTCCTTGACCTTGGAGAGATTTAAGAAAATATAAAACCTAATTTTCCTCATTATAATTAATTAATACTCCGGAAATTAAAATAATTATAATAATTCAAATAAAACTAAAAAATTATTAAATTTGGTCTAAGTGGTTCTCTAGTCTAATTCTACCTCCAGTAAAAGTTTCAATTGATTAGGCATTTTCTTGGTTAAGTTATTGAATTTTCTTTGAAAAATCCTAATTTTGTATTTAAATAATTATATAAATTAAATTAAATTTTGAAAAATCACATTTTCTCCTCTAATTTCTTAATTCATCCATTAGTGAGGTAGGATAAAAATTCCAAAGTGATTTGAATTAAATTTGATGAATTATGAAGTGACAGAGTCTTAGGGGCAAATGTATAATTTTGGAAATTTGGTCTTGATTAACATTTAAGCTTAATTCAAGAAAGGGAAATGGGCAATCTTTAATCTTAATTAACATGTTCAGTTGATTAAAACAGAAGAAATTAATTGGTAGAAACTAATTTTACTTTTCTTAATTAACTGATAAATTTACAATTTCCTAAATCATTAAAAGTTGGAGATCTATTAAATTAAATGATCCTAGACTTAGGGTTATGAGTTTGGATGTTAATAGCTCACTAATTTAATACCCCTATTTGGTATTCAAATGACATTCAAATGATTTGATGATGAATTACTATCACTTAAAATTCAATTTCTTTTTAAAATTACTAATCTATCCACCAAGGTCTTAAGAGCTTAGTAGTGACCTAGGCTAAATCGAATTTGGGTAAATGAGGATTAGAAAAGTGAATGTATTTAAAAATTGAACACCTTTAAAGAAAAAAAAAACACTACAAGCCCAAGTTAAAACTAAAATTGGTGAAGTGTCTTAATAGCATTAACTTGGCTCTTTTAAGAGTTTTCACCCACATAATTCTCAGATTAAATGACAAATGATAATCACCTTACTCTCAGGGATAATTGAAACATCGATGTTCACTGAACACTAGAGGTATTTATAGGATGAATTATTAAACAAAATAATAAGTTTAAATGAGCTCAAGACATTTCGCGAGGCGGTGAGAGGGAAACATTGACCTGCTTCTTCCTCCTAACCTTCTGGATACCTCAAAGGTCTACTAAACTTATTATAATTTGCTTAATGAAATCATCCTCAAATGAATTAATAGGGGTTCACCAAGATATGATTTAGGATTTGGTAGATCACCGAAACCTTATCTTCCTACTCTACATAAAATGCTTTTAATATATAAATGCTCTCACATGCATTTTGAGTTTTGGTTGAAGATGACGGGAAGACCATCCATGTACATTTTTATTCTGATTTACTCACGTACTTTAATTTTTAGTACGTTTCTGTACTTACTCACCTGTATGTACGAACACAAAAAAACAAACATGCATGTTAAACAACAATGTCACCCTGCATGAAAACCAGAAATGCTAGGATAGTCATCAACCAAAAATAAAATCATCCAATATAAAATTCACCACCATAAAATTTAAGGCAACTCAAAATTTAATCACAAACATCAAAAAAACAACAATTGCAACTAAATTAAAACTTCTCTATCAGATGTTCAGGAATCCCTCGGAAGAGGTAACCTACGATTGCTAACGAGGCTTCCCATGGTCTAAATGAAAGTATGCAACTCATTCAGTTGAGTTTAGTAAATTCATTTGAACTAAGTTAATCCAATAAAAAATAGTGGTAATGGAATGAGGGAACCGTATGATCCTAACCAGTGTCGCTCTAATTAACGTTAATATGCCCCATAACATTTAGAGAACTACAACCATGGGGACATCTGATTTGAAATCTTAACTTGACATACTAGAAAACTTGAACTCTCCATGATGAGGAGCTTGGAACTAACATGGTGGGCATCATGACCATCTTCAACAGTAAAACAAACTACAACAACATATCCTTTCTTAAAATTAAACAACAAGCCATAAGACTTTGAGGTTATCTGCCTAGTGCAACATAAATCCTCAACTCATCTTTAGGTCTTTGTATAACTCTGTTGTACAATATAAGCCATAACTCGTCTTAGAATTCTGATGTTTTCGTTCTTCATGACTTAAACCCCCACATCTTCCAGGATATTTGTGTGATCGTTGCATATGAATGTAAGCCCTAAATAATAAAATTGACAAGATAAAAAACTCAAATAATTTCTCCTCAAAACTGAAGCCAAATAATAGAATAGGCTAGGAAGTCACTGAGGTTCTTCTCTGGATCTATGAAATCCCCTAGTTCTTCCTTTTTTAGATTCTACAATAAAATGTTCCAAATTTGAGTCATTCCCTTTTCACACCTCATTGTCCGATTCCGTTGAAAAGTTTTATCCTTTTGACCTCTTTTAAGATAACATTTCTTTATTTTTATTGAGAGTTTTCTTATGTGACTTTGGTTATCTAATATGTAATTAACTATAGGAGCTTTCCCTTATAGGAATCATGTCTAAACCCAGCTTAATATAAATCTTATTTAATTTTTTATATTAAATAGGGGAATTTGTTGGCAAATGAAATGGTTTTGCATACCAAACGAATGTCATATATTTCTTAGTTTATTTGATCAAGCCTCATCCTCAAGTCTTGTTTTTATCCTTAGGGATAAATACAGGGTTTGAGGTATAGTGCTCTTTCATTTAAACTATGAAAACTATGGGGTCAGTTTGATTTCATATTTCTCTAAAACTTATATATATATGTAAATTAAAATGTCCTTCAGAAGTGGGCGACAGGATTCCGATTCCGACGACTGAAAACTTCCAATGGACAACTCTTCCAACCAAAAAATAGTGCTGACAGCTTTTGGCGACTCCGCTGGAGACTGGCTTCTCTCTCCATTTAAATCAGAGAATCTTATCTTCATACATCGGTAATGTGTCCATGTCCCTTATGGACCAGATTACCCTTCTTCTGTTGGCATGCTCCACCCATTTCTTTCTTGGGTGAGTGAAATCAACTCTTTGAACTTTAAGACCGTCTGTATAATCACCTTTGAATAGAGAGGTTCAGGAGGCCATTAAGGACTTTATAATCTTCAGGTGTGGTTGGATGCCTAAAAGGTGTGTTGGTGAATTAGTTTCCCTGATTACACACACACACACACACATATATATATATATATATATATATATATATACACTTCACAGAATTAAATTGAACTGATGTATGAAGATAATTTCAACATCTCTAAGTTGGTCCCGCACTGGGTCCTAATCACTTCACATCTCTCTTTCGAGTTTGATTTGCTGATTTGCAAATTAAATCAAATTGTGTCATGCTGCATGTGCTCTTTAATTCTCCTTATATTAATTAAATCTTTCTACTTTCAAACTATTTTTACTAAAATTTTATAATCTCCTCAAATTAAATAAAGACTTACCTGGTCTACGGATTGACCTTTGTTAATTTTTAGTACTCGAACTAAGATAACGAGGTATTGGCAAAAAAGCTAACCCTAGAACTTTCTTTTTTTAAAGCTGCTGCATTGGCGTGCCCAACGCTAACTTTTTCCTGTGACTTGCCAACAAGCTGCAACTCCTGCAATGTCGTTCCCACCATTAAATTTGGAGCCAGATTTGAAGATTTCAAGGTCATCCTCAGGAAAACTCTGTTCTTCATGATGAAAGTTGTCACTCAAGAAGTCTAGGAGCTGTATGCTGAATTTAACTTGAACTGCCTTCAAGAATTTCCATCTTATAAGAAGGTCAAGACTACTGCCGTCACGGCACCTATCAAGCCTTTTGTTCCCGCTCCTGCTAAGGGAAACGAAGTTATGATAATTAAAGACCCGACTGTAGCTATCCCACCCTCAGTATTTAAAATTAGATCAAATTCAAGGACTGCACCGTTAACCCGAACCTAAAGGAGAAACCGCAACAGGAAGGTTTAGCGGGCTACTAAAGCCCAGACTCCTAAAGAGGTACCTGTTGATGAAGATCCTCAACAGAATGAGTCAAGATTACTAGAGACTTATCTAATTCTGCGAGGAAGTAGATTCCACCCTTTAATGGATAACAATTGGAGAGAGTGTCCAGAAGATCGCCACTACGTTACCGTCACTTCATGGACATAGTGTGGAGAGAAAGAAGTCTACTCATATCACCCGAGTCGGTTCAATTTTCAAGAGGCTAGCTGCTAAAGAAGATTATTTAGTTAGTGAACTACTTAAATGATTGACACATGCAGTATCCCCTTGCATGAAGAAAGAAAGCTTAAAGGATGTGAAATTTGCCAAACGATCTCAAAAGTTAACTGAAAATTTTCCTGCTCGCATTCATGTCTGGTTCCGCTTAGGAAGCAGAGTTGATACTGCTATTGTCACCGCCGATTCTACCGTCACTAGGACTGCAAGTGGTTGACCAGTTGAGTCATGTCTGGGTCAAATAATTTTACCAATCACCCACTATATAGATCTTCTTAAAGTTCCAAAGGAAAAATTGAAGAGATTGCCCAGTACTGTATTTGGTCTGCACAATGGGGAGCATACCTTTCCTCAAAATACCGATGTTCCTACCGACACAGTCCATCTCAAGACATCACCGTCAAAGAAAAATGTATGGATACCGAAGGTTGCTGTACCAATGCAGTCCAGTAAGCCCGTAGGGCAGGGTCGTAGAATGAAGTCAGGGTCCGAAGTATTTGACATTGTCATAACAATTACCAACGAGATGGAGAAACAAGTGGAGGAGGTCCGACAGAGTCCTCCAGATCTTAAGACAATCCAGGAATCAATAATCAAAGAAAAGGTCGAAAAGTTCAAGGTCGAGATTTCCGAGTTGTCTCGGGAACATTGAGTTTCCATTGACGATGATGAAGATTTTGACTTTAATGATTACCTCGAGAAAGATTTCATGGATGTCCATGTCATTGAAACTAGGGCCGCTACATCTGCATGAGACGTAGAACCTCTTATCGAAGAGAACACTATAGATGAGCTGCGTAGGGCTATTTTCTTAAGGGATGAGCAAGTTAGCCAACTAGAGAAAAGGATGGAATAGATGGCCGCAGCCATGACCGCCATGACCACAGGTCATGGACAATCTCAAGTACCATAGTTAGCCTCTCCAGAAATCAACCAACCAGAGATTATACATATCACAGATGAAAGGAGGGAAGTTGCCTCAGTAAACAAACATGAGCAACAAAAGAAGGATTCTACATCAAGCGTCATGTTAGAGAAGAAATTTAAGCAAATGGTCGAGCAAGTTCGGAAGGCCTTAACCTAATCTAAGGATGGTGCATTAGTTTTAATGGGTAGACCTTACCAGGAAGAACTCAATGTCATACCCTTCTCTATGGGTTTTGTGTCCACACACTTTAAGATATTTGATAGAACTAAAATCCCAAACAGCACATAACACATTTTCGAGCTAGTTATGACAACACAAGAGGTAATGAAGCTTTACTCTTCCAACGGTTTGTCAGCAGCCTGTCAGGGAATGCTTTCTATTGGTATGCCAATTTTCCCAACGGACCAGTTAAGAAATTCACTGAATTGGAATAATTTTTGAAAAGATTTGTCGGAGTGCAACATCATGTGTCTATTGGAGATCTCATGATGGAAAAGCAAAAACCCAACGGGACTTTAGTAGATTACATCTTGAGGTGGAGAAAACTTAGCATGAAATGTGAAGCTCATCTATAGAAACATCACACAATTGAGATTTTACTCAAAAGCATCCATGGGTTAGTAGCTTTCATGCTTAAAAGACTCACCATTAAATCCTTCGAGAAGCTACTCAGTAAAGCCAGCAGTCTTCAAGAAGAAATTAAACATATGGATTCTCACGAGAAATTCCAGGCAACCATAATATTTGAAAAGAAGTCCAAAACAGTGGAAACTATCGATAAAGGAGAACAACAAATGAAGATACATGAAGAAAATCCTCGTCAATTGTAATCACAGCACACTCAACAACAAACACAACAGTATGACCAGTCTAGCCAGCAATTGCCTCAGAGAGGATCATATCGGACATTGAATAAGAAAATGACCATTGTAGAACCTAGGAAAGTGGTATATTCCTTCAAAGTCAAAGCCGTACAAAAAATTTTCAGAAGTCTGATGAATAAGCTTGAGTTTAGACTACCAGATCAAAAGAAACCTGAAGAGGTGGACAAGAAAGATCAACCAAATTATTGCCAGTATCACAGATTACTGGGGCACACTATAGAAGAATGTTTCATCTTTAAATATTGGCTCGAGAGGAACCTTAAAGAAGGGAATATAACGATCCTAAAAGAATACTTAAAAGAACATGAAAAAAGTTCCATAAATATGATTTCAGTTGAGTCTATCTCTCTGATTGATCTGTATACTGGAAAAGACGGATGGAGTACGACTTGGAACAAACTCAAGAAAATATTGAAACAGATTCAGAGTGCTTCAAAGCAAGCCTCCGTTTAGGGTCTTCAGCCTGTCAAGCCCGAGATGTAGATTTCATTAAGAGATCTGTCATCATCAAAGACAAAGAAGAAGAAGAACACCACTACAAAGATTGATCGCACAGGGGGGTAGGATAGGGGCTGCCTTTACTGGAATAGTTGTCTCAGATTCGGGGAAGAAAATCCTTGAACCCCTAACTTTTTAAGATTATCTTTTACCCCTCCAGGGTCTTACGAATATAATGATTGTGATTTTGGCTACGTTTTAACTATTTTTAGTAATGACGTAATCGAGTATGACCAATCTAACTTTTATCTTGATCCCCAAAACAATCCTCAAATCATACTTGAGTCCGACAAACTCGCTAACAAGACCGAAGAAGACTTCAAAAAAATTGCTTATGATAGCACCGGGAGTGAGGAACCAACCCTCGAGCATCGCGGTGCACCGCCTGTCATCAACTTAGATCTTTCCAACAAAGAAGAAACACCGAAAGATTCAACAATGATTTCTCCAGAAGAAGAAATTACAAAAGTAAACTTGAGGAGTGGGAGAGTATTACTCCCAAGAATAGCTCCAACAGATAAAGAAAAACAAATAATAACTTGAAAAGAGCTACCTCCACCTCTGCTAGTGGAAGAACCACATAACCAAGAGAAAATGTGAGGATCATATAAAGTGGATTACAACATGCTAGCTCATCTTAGGAAGTTTCCGACCAGATTAAACATCTACGACGCTCTGATCCTGTCAAAGGACATGAGAGAGTCTCTGGTTATAGCCTTCCTGGACCCAAAGATTTGTTTAGCACAGTTGGCCAGCACATCCTCGGACAAAGTTTGCTCGTTGAAAGAATATTCTGGGGTAACCTTCACAGATGAAGACTTGCTGCTCGGTACCGCCGACTACAATCGTCCACTCTACATCTCCGTTAATATTTGTAGATTTGTGTTGTCCAGAGTTTTAGTAGATCCTAGAGAATCACTCAACTTGATGAGTCTACAGACATTGGCTTATTTGGACATTGAAGTTCAGGAACTTACAATCGATAAAATGATGCTAAGATGATTCAACCAAAAGGGAGAGAGAGACCTTGGATCCATTACATTGCTTATGAAGGTTGGAGAGCTCGTAACAACTGCTAAATTTCATATCATCGACGCCGAACCTCTTTCAATGCTCTACTTGGTTTATCATGGATTCATGAACACAACATGGTTCCATCATCTCTACACCAATGTATTAAGTATTACAAGGAAGGACAAGAACATTGCATCAAGGGAGATCTACAACTGTTTTCAGTTCATGAAGTTGATATTCTTGAAGATGCCGCCTACTACGCGACTTCGAAGAAAATTATCTTCCCTCCTGAAATTGTGACAAACAAAAGTGAAGATTCAGAAGAATCACAAAGAGGAAGCCAATCAAATCCACCTCAGTGATCTTCCACCACTCTTTTACGACAAATTGGTGGGGACTCTTTTAGTACGCGCACCCGAGGTCGTGGCTGGGGACGTGAACGAGGAAGGACCAATTTAATTGTTGAATGGACTAGGTCGAACATTAAAATTGATGATGAAGATAGTTCTGAAGATAAAATAATGATGACAATATAAATGAATTCTTAGTACAAGGTGTCCTTAGAAGATGTTGAGAAAAGTTAATATGAGACGATGTATGATCAGATAAATCACTATGCGAACACCATGACCCTTACTCCGATTCTCCCTCAAAAGGTTGAGAGTTTAGAGGTCAAGGAAGTCTGTAATGCTGGTTCAAAGCCGATCAAGTTTTTTCATGCTTCTGCCTCTACGAATCTTAAAATCCATGTAAATTTGGATGATGATCCTAATGAATTAATGGAATTGCCTTTTGGTTACTTTTTGCCTTGTGTACAAAAATTAATTCAATAGGGAAATTTGCCAAAACAAATGTCAAAAGATAAACTTCAACTTTTTGAAAAATTATGGGATGTTAAAAGTTGAACTCCCAACTTGAAAGAGGATCTCGAATTTGGTATAGTCAGATTCAAAATTTTGCATGGTTGTTACTAGTGAATCAGGAGAGGATTGTCTCGATATGGAGGATGACTCTACTGATCAACTAATAGAAGATGCTCCGCCAAAATTTGTGGAGGAAATTAAATAAACTGTTGATGAATTGAAGGAGATTAACCTCAGGACTGAAGAACAATCCCGACCTACATTTATAAGTTCTCTGCTCAACGATAAAGAATCTTTAGAGTTGATTAAACTATTAACAAAATTCAAAGATTGCTTCGCATAGAGTTATGATGAAATGCTAAGACTGTCAGTAGAGGTTGTAGTTCATAAACTTGAGGTGGATAAAGACATAACCCCAATGAAATAAGCTCCTAGAAGAATGCAGTAAAGAAATTAATAGACACTAATTTCGTGTGAGAAGAGCAATGCCCTACATGGTTAGCCAACACTGTTCTAGTTAAAAAAAAGGACAAATACGTGTTTGTGTCGACTTCAGAGATTTGAATAAAGCATGTACAAAAGATGTATTCCCATTACCGATACCAGAAAAGATGGTGGATATCGCTCTGATACATGAGATTTTCTCTTTCATGGATGGATCGTCGAGATACAACCAAATCAAGATGGCTCCTGAGGATGCAACACTTACAGCCTTCAGAACACCTATCAAGTTTTTCTACTGCACAGTGATGCCATTTGGGTTGAAGAACGCTGGAGCAACATATTAACGTGCAATGACGAAGATTTTTGATGATCTAATTCACAACCAAGTGGAATGCTACGTGGATGATCTGGTCATCAAAAGCAAATGAAAAATAGATCATTTGTAGAATTTGAGGATTGTGTTCAAACAGTTACGACGATATGACCTTAAAATGAATCCCTTAAAGTGTGCCTTTGGCGTTACCTGCGGGAAGTGTCTAGGATCCGTTGTCCGTCATCAGAGAATTGAGATTGACTCAGATAAGATTAAAGCTATCTTGGAAATGCCTCCACCCAAAATTTTGAAACAACTACGTTACTTCTAAGGAAAGTTGGCATATTTGAGATGCTTTATTTCTAATCTCTCAGGTAGGTGTTAGCCCTTCTTGGCATTATTAAAAAGGATGCCAAATTCATTTGGGAAGAGAAATGTTAGCGGGCCTTTGAAGACTTTAAGAAATATTTAATGACACCTCCTATTTGGCAGCCCCTATCCTAGGGAAGCCTTTGATACTTCATACTGCAGCCTTAGATGACTCTCTTAGAGCCCTCTTAGCCCAAGTTAATGACGAGGGTAAAGAAAACACACTCTACTACTTGATTCACCACTTAATACCGATGAAGATAAGGTATCCACCTATTGAGAAGCATTGTCCGCCTAAAAGCTTAGACATTACATACATTCTCATAAGATTAATTTAATCTAAAAAGTTAATCCGTTGCAATATTTGATGACTCGACAACATTCTTTAGATGTCTAGCAAGATGGTCAATGATTTTATTACAATTTGATATAACTTTTGTTCCCCTCCATGCTATCAAGGGACAGATTTTAGTACACTTCCTTGCTGCACACCCACTTCCAGCTGGGTTCCCTCTTAATGATAACAACCAGATGAGCAAGTATCACAAATGGAATTCTCCAGTACTCAATGTTGGTAGATGTACTTTGATGGAGCTTTGTCAGCAAAAAAAGACAAATGATCAGGAACGATTATACCTGGAAAAGTAAGGATTGGTTTGATCTTTATCATGCCAGATAAGGGTATGCTGAGGTTCTCATACCACCTGACAGAGCCATGCACCAACAATAAAATAGAATATGAAGTGCTAATTACCAAGTTAGAGTTGGCAATCTCAATGGACGTAACAGATATTGCCATCTACGGTGACTCTCAACTCGTCATCTTGCAAGTCACTCGACAATACAAGATTTTAAAGCCAAGACTAGCAGAATATCACTGATACATAATGAAGTTGTTAGAGTAAATTCCCAATGTAACTTTCTACCGGATTCCCAGGGGAGACAATGCTCATGCTGACGCCCTAGCGAAACTTGCAAAAGAATTAGCATGTCCCATGGAGGATTACATTGACATTACAATACAAGGAAGACAAGTTTTATCTCAAATCGACCTCAACAATCTACATAAGCTTAAAGAAGAAGAAGAAATGATGATTCCAGTTTCTGATATCAATCAAGATTGATGCAAGCCATTAATAGAATATTTGTATACTGGAAAGCTGCTAGAGGACAAGTCTGAGGCACATCACATTACAAAAAGGGCTATGTCTTACACTATAGTGGGTAACATCATCTACAGAAGATCGTTCGACCAGATGTGGCTCTGATGTTTGAGTAAAGTCGAAGCATAGATTATGTTAAAGAAGTACATGCCAGATTGTGTGGCGCTCACCAGTTAGAGCCAAAGATGAAAATGAAGATCAAGTGACTCAGATATTATTGACCATCAATGATGTTCGACTGCATTGATACAACTAGAAGATATCACCAGTTCCAAGTGCATGGGGTGATCTTGCACCAGACTCTGAATGTGCTACACCCAACCATTGCCTTGTGGTCATTCGAGTGTTGGGGCATGGACATACTAAGTCTGATAGACCCTCTATCTTCCAAAGGACAGAGATTTATACTTGTCGCTATGGATTACTTTTCTAAATGGCCAGAGATAGTACCGTTATGAGAGGTTACAACACATCACATCCTTAAATTCTTAAAAAACAAGTTGTTTGTCATTTCAGAGTACCGAGAATAATAATTTGCAATAATGGGACAGTCTTTAAAAGCACCAAATCAACAATTTTGTCAAATGACATGAGATAGACTGGAGATATTCTATAATTTACTATGTTAGAGCAAATGGATTTATCAAAGCCTTCAACAAGACATTGGTACAGATTTTAAATAAGACACTGGATGAAAATAAAAGAGATTGGCATAAGAAATTGCTAGAAGCTTTATGGGCCTACCGGACAAAGTTCAGGACTCCCACTCAGTGTACACCCAACATGCTCGTGTACAGGTCCGAGGCCATACTAAAGTTAAAGGTTCAGATGTCGTCTCTCAGAGTCACTGTCACCAACCAACTTACAACAGAAGAAAGTGCAAAACTCAGACTTGAGTAATTAGAGAGTCTCGAAGGAAAATGAATAGAAACACAACAATATTTGGAGCTTTATCAAGCAAAGATGGTACAAGCTCATGACAAATTGGTCCACCCAAAGACATTCAAAGTTGATGACCTTGTCCTCGTGCTCAAAAGACTCATTCTTGCATGCCACAAGGTAGGTGGAAAATTCGAGCCAGCTTGGGAGGGACCATTTGTCTTAGAAAAGGTTTACAAAGGAGGAGCCTACCAGCTAGTAAATTTTCGTGGTGAGAGACCCATGCTGACAATCAATGTACGATACCTGAAGACATACTATGCAATTTGACATTACTTGGCATGAAAATTTGAAATCTTGATTATTCTGGGGTTATCTATTTGGCCAAACATCCGTGATTGGGTCCAAAAATTTTTTTTAATAAAATTAACCTCAATATAATGAAATTTTTTGAAATTACACATTTCAATTTACTCTTTTCTACCTTTAAATTTGATATTATATTAAATTAAACAAAATACATACATGAATAAATAATTTTCTCATCAACATAAATTAAAATCCTCTTTAATAAACACTTTGTTTTGTTCTTGTTCCCGCTAAGTTTCAGATCACTGATATTTTTCCTGTCGTTTGCAGATAAATGTCAGGCTAGAGGCTGATCTTTGCTTTTAAAGATGGCTGGAACCTCGCACTCTACAAAAAAAGGGCACCGCAAGGCGGCAACCTAGAATTTGACATGGACTTTAGTCAAGTCGACATGGACTATGAGGTTCCCCTATTGGACGTGGTTAGCCATCAAGAAAAGGAATGGCTACCATCGCTGCTAAGGTTAAGCACCAGAGATAATTCTTCACTGAAGGGGAAAAATGTGATAGTACAACATAACCCGATGGAGCGAACCAGTCACCTACCATCTATGATAGCTACGCTGATCGGAGGCCTAGTCACTGCCAATGATGAAAGAGTGTCAGATGCACCGCTACGGAGAACTTAGTGCAGGAACGCTAACCGCCTAAAGCATAGGGCTTTCTTATGCGGTTTTCCTTTCTGCTCACTGAGTCCAAATGTATTTTTTTTAATTTTTGTGGTTTTTATTTTTGAAGTTGTGAATTTTTAGAAGTTTAGGAATTTTTTTTATTAATTTGGAAATCCCAAATTATCGGCTTAACCACATAAATACTGACTTGAATCTCGAAGTCTTCAAATGGTCGTGCGGCGCTACACGATTGGGTGTGCTTTCACTGTGGTTTCCACACAGTATCGAGTTCTGGTGCCTCTCTCCCCGCAGTCTGGTGATTTAATTTAATCCATGCCATCCATTTCTAATACATGAAAATGGATGACATTGATTCATCACCCCCATGGAATGAAGAACAGTGAACCGTCCATGATCAAACTGATCTTTCTCGATTCTCGTGCAAATCACTCGGGGTTTATTCTTATGGCTTCATCTAAGTTGGGCCAACCTATCTATACACTTCAATGGACATGAATTATTCAATTCTTTCATAAAAGGCCAAACCTGAGGCCAAAGTTAGGGATTTTGACCCATTGCATTGCTTAGCCCAAGAGGTGAGGTCTTTATTGGGCTTGGTAGAGACGATTTCCTTGATGCCACGAATCTCCACTTTGTCTCGATTTGACGTGAAATTGGTCCTAGCTACAAGTTGACCAAATGGTGGCTTAGGTTGGTGTTGGGATAGGTTGGAGGGCTTGAGAAGTCACAATTGTGATTGGTGAGATTGTTTTTAGGCTTGGGGAAGCTTTTGGGAGGGTTGGTTTTCAATTTTGAAGAATTTCATGTCGGGGCTGAAAAATGTTTGGAGAAGTTAGAGTTTGCTAGTGGTGGGTTGGCCTATGAATTGTGCGGATCAACTGCTTAGGTCAAGAAGAGCAATTTTGCTTGTGGGAGCAAGAGATTTAACAGGCTCAGTAGGAAGCTTGGTGTACACTTAGAGCTTTATAGCCATGAAAGAGATGGGGGAACTTGGTATGCTATGGGGATGCTTGGACAGATCCACTGAGGCTATTCAGAGAATTTTTAGAGGTTTTGGGTAGTGGGGAGGACTATTTGCTAGTTCTCATGCCTTGGGTATGTTGATGCCAACGGTGGAGAGGAATGCATGGAGGGCTTGGCTTAATTCAAGAGCTTTTTCGTGGGTGGCTAAGACCAAATTTTGTCTAGTCTTGGCTCCCCAAGGTTTAGTTTGGCCTCTCCAAAGGTGAATGCAAGGGTCCATGACCAAGGTTCCAAGTGGCTTCCCACATGGTGAAGTGTGTGGTTTTGTTCTCTAGTGACTGGACTTGACTTGGATTGTCTTGTAGTGTTACCTCCATGTCATGGTGGATTGGTCTTGGGTCATAGGTAATCCATTGAGAATGGGCTATGGGCTTCATGGGTCATGTGCTTTAGGTTGGATTTTAGGGTTTTAGGCTTAGGCAATTGGGTTGAATGTAGCCCACAGTTTTAGGAAGTAATGCAATTTAGCAATTCCTCTAAATACCTACCTAATTAAATAATTAAGTGAGTTATAGGGGTTGACTTGTTGGACTCAATTAAGTTCACCAAATGGTGTGATGTCAAAATCATGTTAGGTGAAGTTTAACTAGATGAGAATGTGGTCAATTGGTAAAGATTTGGACAAAATTGGGCTAGTCCCAATTGGCTCTAACCATCTCATAATGTCACAAAATTTGAGATCAAAAGGGTGTTAGGTTTAAGGTTGATTTTTAATGTTTAGTGGGGTTAGAGATGACTTCGGTCAGGCTAAAGATCCATTTAGATTGACCCCTCTCCCAAAGTGAATTTTTTGGTTAAAGTGGTCCCCTAGGGTTCATAGGAAGGCTCCTAGGTTTTTAGGTTTACTTAAGTGACCCAAGGGCATTTCTTGCCCATGGGAGTCAATTTGGGTCTATCACGAGGTCAAAACCCTAAACTAGCTCAACCAAGGGTTAAGGGCTTGGGCTTGCCATAGTGAGGCCAAAGAAAGCACAACTCCGGTTTAAGGGTTCTGTGCATTATGAGTCCTCACAAAAGTGAGGTAAAAATTTTTCCTAAGAGGAAAAATAGCTTTGGTAAGGGTGATGTTTGGTTTGTTTTGGAATGAAGATGGTATGCATATCTATCCTAATCAAAGCCACTTGTGGTTGGATCGATGGAAAGAGTCTCAATCTCTTTCAAAGATTGATGAAATTATCTCAGTAATCTTAAGTCATTCACTCAAATTGATTAATCCAAAATGTCTTCTTTATTGGAGCTTTTTCCTACCATAGATTTTTGGCTCTCAGTGCCAAAAACTATTTTAAATTAAAACTGATTAGCTCTTCAAACTATCTCTAAAGTTGTTGACTATCCTCTATGTCTTGGTCATTATTTTGATGGTATGCACAATACTTTGTTGGGTCTTAGAGGAAGGTTCCAACTTTCATTAAGGGAGCTCCCTTGAGATAATCCTTGTTCTAAATGGATTCAATAATATAACACATTGATACCCTCAATAAATTGTCTTTAGCACCACATTATTCAGCAATAGTCGCTCATTGTATCGATCCAGCTACTGGTCTGTGTATATGGTATGAATCTCATAGTTGCAAGGTTGGTTAGCTTATCTATGATCTTTGAGCAGTTAATTATTTTCATAAAATGGGAAAGAAGAAGGATGTGAATCTATGTGGAAGACTCTACGCTAATATAAGCATATGTGATATAGTACTTTTCTATCAATATATGGTTGTTGGCTAGCTTCAACATCTTGCCTGGAGTCATCTGTTTCTATAGACCCAAAGCACATCAGAATGAACCTTTCTTTAGCCTTTGACCAAGGGCAATGCATGCTACCATGGGTTTCCAAATCCCACACCTCCAAATCCCCCTTATAAAATTGAGTGATGACCAATAAGAGGCTCTCATTCTTCCTGTCTTATCTGAAAGAGGGTTTGTGGGCTTGTTTACGACTTCTGGGCATTGACAAATTGTTCCATAATATTCTTTTGAAAAAAATAAACGAAGTAATCTCCCTTAGCAACAATCCATTAAACTTTTTGAGAGCCAACTTCTTTAGCATAATGAAGAGCAGAAGACACTTCAACATATTTTTGACCTTCAAGAGTAGATGGTCAATACAAAGGAGGCTATGCTGTCAGTTGGATTAGTTCACCCTTTGTAGGACTTTGAAGAGGGAACTTCATATCTCTCTGGTAGCTCAACTTCAATAATTTACTTAGAAAGTGCTTTCTTTGACTTGTTCAGTACCTCAGTTTTTTTGGAATCGTTATCTATATGTCAGTGTTGACCCAAAACTATCAAGGTATAGGGAATCTAAGACCCTTTCTTCAAATAAGGATACCCTTCAACCGTTAGGCTCCGACGCTTCTTATCAGGGGTTTTAGTCCCTTCCTTGAGCCGATACCTCTTTGTGTGGGTTTGTCAGTCAACAGACTAAAATGTTGTGGTGAAGTAAATTTTTCGAATCACACAAGTATACGTGTCAGATAATAATGTAGTTAGAGAGTACAATATATTGATTCCATGAGGAAATTGTTAAGATTTATTTTGGAGTGTGAATCTCTAGTTTCTTACACTTTTAAACCTAGTTTAAAATGATCTTTGAGATTTCCTTTTCTAAAATCCTATTCAAAAGAGAAAATAACAGATAGAAATGTTGGAAAAGACAAAAAAACAATAGTAGATAACTCTTACAATTCTTCAAGTTATGTGAAGCTCGCACCCATGTGATTTTGGTAATGTGGTGGTTTGTGGTTTTTTTAGATTTTTCCCTACGTGATAGTTTTTAATAAGGATAGAAAATTGTCCTTATGCATATGTTTAGTTTAAAAGAAATCTAGAATACATGAAGTTGATGCTTTCTCAATCCTTATAGTATCATATAGTTTTGTTTTGATCCCATTTTTAGGTTGTAAAACTCATAAAAAATATGTCTATTATTGCCCAAATTTTTTAGTTAGCCATTTCATTCCACTATGAAAAGGGGAGCCATTGATCATAAATTATGTTAGCATCTTAATTGGTCGGATCCCAAGTTAATGAAACTCTATGGTTCATACAATGACAAAATGCTCTAATTCCATCGAAAAGCAATGTAGGAGAAGAAACCATATGAGAAAATTACAAAAACCTCATACCATGAATCACAAAGGCGTGAATGGAAATTTAACTATGCATGTTAGAAAGAATACCAGAAAAGCATTCCATTGAAATTCTTCTTGCAATTAAAATTGAAAATTAAGAACTTAGAAAATAAATTTTCTCTTTCACAACATCAAACTCCTCTCTCATACAATAATCCTCTCAAAATATGTAAGTAAATGCATAATAAACAGTAGAAAAAGCCCTTAGAACTCAACCCCAATAGAGGAAGAGAAAACAAACTATGGAAATTTCAAAAATTCTCTCTTTTTCCTTTCTAGCCGTCTTCGAGTATCTTGTCCTCCAAAGAAGAGCTTCTATTCATGCTCTATCTTCCCTTTCTAAAGATCTGGCAAAAATTGGGATGAAAATACCTTCTAAAGTGGGCTTTAGACGTCCGACTACATGACCAAACCTGAAACAGATGTGGTCAAAGCAAAATTGGCAAGGTCATGTTAAAAAAAACTATTTAGCATGTTTTGACTTTATTTTGCATGTTTGACACCTATAACCTTCAAATTAACTTCAAAAACCTTCCACAATCATAGACATGATAGAAGAGCTGAAGTAATAGGTAAAAATAATGTTAACTTGCAGGTAGAATCATGTGCAATAGACATATGTGAATATCCTCAAACTTACCTTATTGTCTGCCCATAAGTAATCTTTTAGCTTAGTGATGGCCCCATGAGAATATCAACCTATTTGTGAAAGTCAAATAAAAGTGTTTAAGTGTCGATTCCGCGTCAAATATTCATAGTGTTTAATAACATGATTTTTTCCTTAATTCCCTTCATTTAGCTCCTAGGAAATCCAAAAAAATTATTAAATTGGTGACGTTAAAGTTATTTTTCTAACCTCTAATGTTTTAAAGTAGTTCTAGTGGAACAAGCCAACCTAATCCTACTTAAATTTTTTCTTAAATATAACATTAGATGAGTTTCATTAAAGAATCTTGAAAAATCTTCACATAAGTTCTACTAGCCACCTTCTCAGTTTACCTTCTTTCAAGTTTTCATGCCAACATGAAACTTCTTCTCAGAGCTTTTCACATCTTATTCTTACTAGTTAGATAATTTTTTTCGTTTCTTTTAAGTTGTTTTGAAGGCTTAATTTTATTTAAGCAATAAATATCAAAATCCGATTATTCAATGTCACTCCCTTATGTTATCTTTGAATTAAAAGTTAAGACAACACCAAAATGGCTAAAAAAACCGAAAAAGACTTAAAACATTCTTATTTTGCTACTCAATATTTTAATTCCACCTTTTTAATTCTCTTAATGTTTCTTTAGGTACAGTTAGAAGTTTTTATGTTCTAAAATCTCATTATTGAAAAAAAATTTTGATAAGCAAGTTGAATTAATCAAATTCATTGTGGGAGTTACCATATTAACATTTTTAGTCTTTTAATGAGTTATGTGAACATGCACCCAGACTCTTAAAAAGGTAAATTTCCGACAAAATTTCTCCATAACATTTGTAGCATGAAGATAAAATTAAACATGGGTAGAACAAGTACGTGCAAGATAGAGTAAATATGTAGGTAGTTACGTCAATCTCAGAATACAAATATGTAACATGCATAACAATGCATAAATCAAAAGAGGTATAAAAGTATAGAAAAAACAAAAAAATCAAGGTTCTTGACTCCTACCCACCATCTGGGACAACCTACTCCATTGAGAGAAAAGACTTAAAACTAACCCAAATGAAAATTTAAGGCCAGTTTCAAAGTAAATTTCAAATGAAATTTTAAAACAAAATTTAAAACAAAATTTGAAAGAAATACATAAAGTAAAAAATATGCTCAACACATCAAATAACACTTGGGTTTCCTCTCAAGATAGTCCTTGATTTGACGTCCTCAACCTGACAAAAAAAGCTTCCTTTAGGATCAAAATTCCAATTTAGTAAACTCTAATCAATCACCCAATATTTTATTGTTCCTGGAGTTTTTATTAAATCCTCACATTTTAGTTTTTCTTGCAACTTTTTCCTTTCAATTTGATATCAATCTTCTAGAGAATAGGTAGATGTGAATTTAGAACATCAATCCTACGAGTCATTTTTTACTTCCAGAATTCTCCCAATTAATTACGCTATTTTGCGGATCAATGTTTTCCGCACAAGTTGCAGAAAATAGGTTCTAAAAGAAAATTCCAGGTCTCCAAGACCTTTTATTGGATTCACCCCTGGTTCCTCAGGTTCTGGATCTGACTTTACAGTGGTACTTTCTTCCCCAGGTCTATCTTTCAATTTTTATCATGGGGAACTTCTATGGGCGGTGAAGCAAATCATTTGGATCACACAAGTATACGTGTTAGGTAATATTTTGGTTAAGTAGTACCACATATAAATCCAACGAGGAAAGTGTTAAGAATTATTATGAAGGGTGAATCTATTGTTCACTACACTTCTAAACTTAGTTTAACATGATCTCAAAAAAGAAGTGATTTTCTAACATTCTACTCAAAAGTGAAAACAAAAAGATAGTAAGGTTTGAAAAGATAGAAAAATATACCCTTAGGATTCTTCAAGGTTTATGTGGCTTATGCCTCTGTAGATGATGTAGTGGTTTGTGACTTTTCTAGACTTTCCTTTATGTGACATGTGTCAACTGGGATAGAAAGTCTCCCTTATACCTATGCCTACATCAAAAGAAAGCTAAAATCCATGAATTTAAGGCTTCCTCAATCCACATGGTATGCTACAGATTTGATCCGTTCCCCTTTCTAGATTATAAAACTTGGATAAAATATGTCTATTTTTATCTAGATTTTGTGGTTAACCACTCTTCTATTCAATGGACAGAAGTCATAGATCATGAAATATGTCAATGTCCTAATTGGCCTGATCAAGAGTGAATGAAACATTATGGTTAACACAACAACAAAAGTCATGATTCCTCATAAAAATGCTACAACAAAATAAATCATCCTGGAAAACTATGAAAATCACATATCATGAATCACAAAGGAGAGAAAAGAAATTTAGGTATGCATGAAAAAAAAATATTAGAAAAACATTCTATTGAAATATTTCTTACAAGTAAAATTGAAAATTAAATAACTTACAAAACAACTTTTTCATTCTTCTGCAACAACTAGCTCCTCTCTCACACAATAATACTCTCAAAATATGTATGGTAATACAAAGTAAATGTAGGAAAAGCCCTTAGGTACTAAGTCTCAAGAGGAAGAACAATCTAAGAAAAAAACTCTCCAAAACCCTTTCTATTTGCTCTCCAGCCACATCCAGGTCTCTCCTCCTCTAAAAAAAGTGGTTTTATTCATGTCATAGCTTCCCTTTTAAAGATCTAAAATGTGCTTTAGTGGTCTGGTAATGTGACAATGCCTACAACCGACGTGTTTAAGCCCGAAACTTGCCTAGGCATGCCAAACATCACTATTTAACGTATTTTAACTTTGTTTTGTGTATTAACCACCTATAATCTATTAAATAACACAAAGAACCTTGCACAAGCATAAAATCATGATAAATGAGAAAAAATATCTTGTAAAACGAATGGTATCATGCAGATAAAATCATGCAAAATCTGACTCATGTTATCATTTTGTGCTTCAAACCTCTACCTTATTGTTGCACTAACTCCCTAGTCAAATCTTTATTGTTGGTTTCTTCTCTTGGTGTAATACCTCTTCTAGTTATCGGGATCCATCCTCACCACACCTTTTAGGATTGTGACTATTGATTTGTCCATGAATCACACTTATGAAACATAGTGCTAGACAAAAGAGAGGGAGGGAGGGAGGGGGGAGAGAGAGAGAGAGGGAGGGAGGGAGGAGAGAGAGAGAGAGAGAGAGAGAGAGAGAGTGATGGAGAAGGAAAGGGAATAATATAATAATGAACTATAGATTGAACAATTGTATCCTTTTTTGAGGAAATGATCTCATATTTGTAGAGGAGGGATACAATGCATGAATTTACATGTCTTTCTCCACTTTAATGTAGGTGTTCAAGATATTTTAGGTATTTTACATATATGTAAGCCTTTGGTTCAGCTAATTTATGATTTAGTACTCTAAGACAAGTATGTCTTGGCTCGACAAGACCTATTTGTTCAACTGTGCTGAATCAATGTTGTTAATCAGCCATTGATGGTCTTCGGGTCAACGAGACTTGAGGCTATCAACTTGGTTTTGCATGTCGGTAATGCTAGTCTAGTTACCGACTATTGATCCTTGGATAAGGTCCTCATGTTGGCAGATTAAGGCTAGGCTATGGGAAAGAGGATGAATCACTATAATCCAATTTATATCCTTCAGGGGAAGCTCCGTGTGGTTACGTGATTGCTAGTTTTCGGCCTTGGATGAGGAATCTTATGGGGGTCTGTGAGGTTGCTGTGGATTCTGCATTCTTCTCTTGATTCGGGTTATGAAAGAGGTAGATCGATGCCTCACTCGTCTCGATAGGCTATAGTCTTTTGTTTAGATGATCTTCGCTCTACTAGCCTTCACCCCCGGCGTAGGGGGTTATACTTGGTCAGATGGGTCATTCAATATTACGATAGTAAACATTTAGCCTTCTGATGCAAGAATCTTAGTCTTCTACAGATGAACCTTCAGTGCTCCACCCTTGAGCCCTGCTTAGTTGTACTCCTTTGTAACTTTTGTCTGTTGGATTTTCTCGAGATTTTTGCATACACGTATTTGATGTATAGTTGTAATTTAATCTTGAATTACCTAACCTCCTTTATTAATATATTTTACTTTGTATTTTAAATCTTAAATATATACCAAAATAAAAATAAAAAATTAGTTTGGAAATGAAAATTAAGATTTTAATATTTGAGTTGGAATCAAACATAAAATTAACATTTTAAACATTTATTATGAAATATAGGCATTCAATGCCAAGCAGTCCTAAAATTTATAATTATTTTAAATTTATGAGAATGATGAGCGCCAGCAATTCGAATTTTATATATTACCGATAGATTAAAATTATTTTATCAATTAAATTAACCTCTTTAAAAACATTATAGTAGAACAAATAAGGCTCGTTAATGTGTTTAACAAGGTAAAGATATTTTTTAAAATTCTAAATGATATTTTTTTTTTGAAATGTAAATTTTTAATAATAATTAATTTATAAATTAATAATTAGTATACGATTCAAATTTAAATCTTCTAATTAGGCAGACAATTCTATAACAATTCTTCCATTATTTGTGCACTTTAAATCATATTTTTATTGAGGGATTTAGAGAGAGAGAGAGAGAGAGAGAGAGAGAGAGAGTGAGAGAGAGGGAGGAACATTTGTCCCCGTTTCAGTTGGGACTTTTCAAATTGACCCACCACCGAATTATTGTTTTTTAAAAAGGTTTACATATCCGAAGGAGAAAAAAAAACTCATTTTCAACTTTCTACTTGCTCTTCACCTAACGTATGATGAGAAACCAACCGAAGGACTGCTGGTAAGGTAAGCCTTCTGGAATATATCAGTGAAATATCATCTAACCATAAGATTATAAATATTCGTTTTTTCTTTTGAAACTTAAATGAAAAAAAGAGTAGGTTTAATAAGGAAGAAGCTAAATACAAAAGTTCTAAAATATATTTTTTAAATTTTTTATTTATTAGACAAGGTTTAATCTAAATGCTCATATAATTTATACGTAATTTATCTTAACTAAATGGAAAAATTAGTTGACAAAATTTTGTTAATTTAATGATGATAATAGTAAATATAATAATATTTATGAAATTAGTTCTCAAATACATTTGTTGACCTCAATTATATATATCAAAGTACATAAAAGATGAATCAATAGCTTTAAAGAATTATTTGAATAACTAAATAAAAAGTTTATAAATTTACATAGAAAACATGGTCTATTGGTATAATTTTAACAGCCCTAAAGTATATTTTTTTTAAATATGTTTGATCCTAGGCTAATCTAAGGGGCCTTCGTCACACATGTTGCCACGACTTCTATCACTATTATCTGTCTAACTTTACAGCACGCCATTCAACCTTCTCCTTCCCCTATAACATAACCTTGGCTTTAGGTATATTGATATGCATGGTTTGCAAACAACTCTTGCTTATTCAATTAACCATTTTTTTCGTTCTAACTATCCTTATTAGCTCTCATTTTATAAGTCATTTAATCATCTTAGATTTCTCTCTTGGATATAAAAATTTTGACACAAAATAATAACATATAATTGCCATTTTATAGTTAAGTTAAAACATAACATATTGAAATTACTAAAACTTCTATAGGGCATTTATCCATAAGCCAATTTTCATGTTTGATTACTCTAAATGACACAAACATTTTGATATAAAATTTGTTTCTTCTTAGTCTTTCTGACTCCTTTAAGTTTGATTTAGGTCCTTTTTGAAGTTATTATGGCCCTTTAAAAAAACAAAATTTTAATTTATCGGTTCCATTAGATTTATAGAATCAAGATGTTCTAAAATAATATATTTTATATGTTGGTCAGAGACATCATTTATGACGATCACCACAGACCTACCACCGTTAACCCTTTATCAATCACTATAGCTCGTCCAACCTAAATGGGCTCATTAAGCTGGTCTATGAAAAATAATAACTAATCATTTTATGTTCCAATATATATAAATACACACACACAAACTCACACACACACGCACACACTGTATATATGTATATGTATATATTATATACGTACATGTCTATGTGGAAGCATATCTTACCTCATAAGGAGGCAGGAAAACATCTCTAATATTTCCAAAATCAGTTATCTTGTCTCCTTTATAGATGCCCCTGTATTTATTAGAATCCCTATAATCAAGGATGGTAACAACAAACTGATCTTTAAAGTGGGTTCTAGTGTCATGTTTATTGCTAGAAATATGCAGCAGAGAGCTGTACAAATCAGGAACCTAAAATTGTTGTGGAATTCTCTTTTGAAGCCCTCTGTTTTTTTTTTTCTTATTTTAGAGAATCATGCATTCTTTCATCCCTGCAGATGAAAAACTGAAACTCAGAGGTCTTAGATAAGGAGGAGCGGCGCCGTCTGAAGTAATGTCGTCGGTCTTCATTTTGTCATTTACTTTATTTCATTGCTATTGATGAGTCCTTAGTTGTTTTTCTATTATGTTGCCCATTTCTCCAAATAGTTAACCCTCTCAAATCTTGTAGGTAAACTATGATATGAGAAACCAGAGGACTGGAGTAAACAATAATGGGGACAACCAAAAGAAATGTACGGGAAACCTTCTCAAGGAGAATTTTTTCCATTGATTGCTCTAAAACTTAAATCCAAAGCGAAATTCCTTTTGTAAGTTTGAAAGAAACCATACAAAAACTACTTTCCAGAGAATTCAGGTTCATAAGCCTATTCTGAGGCTCACATTCTTCTATAGAGACAAGTTCCTATAGTTCATTACATCTTAAGTAATAAAAAATACTTAAAAAACACCCGATTGAGGTTACAATCTATTCTAGAAAATATTAAGTGTTGTTGCCAATGAACGAAACTTCAATGTCTTATCCTTAGGGTAGTAGATTCCTACAGATTTTAACTATCCTATGTGTTTATTTTTAGCTGAAGTTTATCCTACGTTTCAAGTTTTGAATACCTCTCCTTGCAAAACAAAGTTAGCATGCCCTAATAGCATGCAAAGTAAGTCTAGGGTGACGTACATCTTTGGTCTTCAACAGTCCTGTAAAACAAATTTAGCTTAGTTTGTTATATTCTTTTATTTGTTAATTTATTTTAATTTTTAGACAACCAGGTCAAGATGCTCATGGCTCCACCGTCCCGGGGTCGCGAGTATTTGGGTCTACTTAGTCTGAGAGGTGGTCAAACCTACTATGACTGGAAGATTCTTGTCAGCACCCACTGATTACGTGGTCTAACAGATTTTCATAGATTTAGTTATCCGGGGTTAAAGTTGTGTTCGATGAACTTTATTCATTAATGTTTCATCTAAGTTTTAATGTCTTTTTCAGATTTTAGGTGTGCAAAATTTTAGGTTTCTTAAGTCTTATTGGTCGATTAAATTGTTTTTTTTTTTGTCATTTTATTTTGCTTGTATGGGATGAGTCAGTCAAGATCCCATGCTTCCATCATTCCGGGGTCATTGAGGTTTGTGATGTAATTAGTCACAAGTGACTGGAAGATATTTTGTTAGCAGCCATGTGTTGCCTCCTCCAAAATACCTTCTCCAACTAAGTTGCATTTTCTGTTCATGATTAAGTTTTAATATCTTTTAGGGTGAATTTTTTTATTACTTAATTTAGGTTGGTTTATTTTTTTTATCCCAAATTGCTCCCGATTGAGGCTAAGTGTGCTTTTGTTCTCATACAAGAATTCAAACTCTACTTAACCTCCGTCAACTAAATTAGGTTTATTAGTTCAAGTTGGGTTGAACAAGTCGAAGATTATTCTCCAAGCAATCCATGTTAACCTGAGTTAGGCTGATTGTACCTCAAACTATCTTCAAGCTTAGTTCAAGTTTACCAAAATTTAATAGGATCAACTTAGGTGAGCTTAGTTGGATTAGCACCAAATTGAACCTATTTAATTTGGACTAACTTGGAAAAAACTGAATTAGTTCTAAATTTGATTTAACTTAGAATTAACTCAGGGTAAGCTGAGCTGATTTAAATTAAATATGTTGGGTCAGGTTTAAGTTAAATTAAACTTTTGTGATGTATGCGTTAATTTAAATTAAGATGATTTAAGTCTAAGTTTGGCAAAAATTGAATTGATCCTAGCAAAATTTGGTTTGATACTTGAAATAAAATCAAAGTTTGTGTCTCAATTCAGGTAAGTCCAAGTTATATTAAATTTTCTTGAGACTATGGTGTGTTTGGGCCAACCAAGTTAGGTCGAGTTGACCTTGTAATTTCAATTCATTTGGGCTAAAAGCGAGTTATGTCAGGTAGACCTAACAGTTTCAGTTGAATTGGGTTGACCTGAGTTACGTCGGATTAACCCGATGATTCAGATTAATTGGCTTAACTTGAGTTAGATCGGGTTGACCTTGTGATTCAGTTGATTTGGCTTAACCAGAATTAGGTATGGTTCACCCGTTGATTCAGTTGATTTAGGTTAACTTGAGTTAGGTTGGGTTGACCTGTTGATTCAGTTGATTTGGCTTATCTCGTGTTAGGTCTGATTGACTTGGTGCTTAAATTGAATTGGGATATCCCGAATTAGGTCGGGTTGACCCAGTGATTCAGTTTATTTGGGTTAACCTTAGTTAGGACGGGTTGACTCAATAATTCAGTTAAATTGGGTTAACCAGGTTAATTTGAGTTGACCCGACGATTCAGTTGATTTAACTAAGTCTGTATTAGACTAAACCTAGTGGAGATTTAGTTAAGTTAGGTCTATTTGAGACCTTGGTTAGGTCTAAGTTTAGACTTAAATGAATTTATTTTAAACAGAGTCTAAGTTAGATTAGACATAGGTTTTAAATTCAATGAGAATTGAACCTAAATAGATAGCTTAGT
>NEWO01000531.1:191682-202449 GCA_003013225.1 Phalaenopsis aphrodite | reverse complement strand
AAAATCTTTTGAATTAATGTGTGATGCTAGTGATTATTCTATTGGAGCTACTTTAGGAAAAAAACATGATAAGATTTTCAAAGTAATCTAATATGCTAGTGGAACTCTTAATGAAGCTCAAATTAATTATACAATAACCGAGAAAGAGTTATTAGGCAATTGAAATAAATATTTAATTTTAATAACTATTAAATAATTAATTATACTAATGAAGGTTCAAATGTGATATTCAATATATAAGAAAACATCCTTCTTCTTTTCAAGAAATTATAGTGAATTGATAAAGTGAATTAGTTTAAATTATATTGTGTCAAATAGGAGCATACCTATTCTTTACCATTTGGTCCAGGCTTAAAGAATATTGACTAATCTTATTCTTGTTTACTGAATATGTGGCTAGGCTGGGAGGATACCAACTCTCACTTCGGAGCTCCCACGTTCCGCTCACCTGAAGGCTAACATCTACACTTCAGAACCAAAATGATAGGACTAAATTGGGGATTTTAGTCTATCACTCTAAACTCTCCAATTCTACGCGCGATAATTTTATTTCCCTATTTATTTGCACCCAACTTCCAAGGGCTTTGACCTCCTCGAATCTTGGATGTGATATTCACTTTAGTTGTAAAGCTCAACATATTTTAACAAATCAATTGGCCAGATTGAAAGTAAATTAAGATCAAAGTAAAAAGATCATCACAATTTCTTAAACATTTACATGGCTTCACCAATTCAAATCACCATTTCACAAATCTCAAGACAAGGAGAAAGATAGACAAAACTACTCAGATCTCTTGGGGAAAACACAACAAAGCTCAGAATTCGTGTACAAAATCAAAGTCATACAAACGACAACAATAAATAAACTTATCTCTAATTTTTGCCCAAGAAAACTTCTCGAAGTTCCTCTGAATCTCTTCCTTTCTTTACAATACACTGAATTCCTCTTTGAAGCAGCAAGAAGGAAGAAATCTCTCACTTTCCCTCCACTCTTGCAATCTCTCGAAGAATTCCTCACAATTTAGACTCTCTACACATGTTTCACACTTCAATTTTGAGTCTCCCCCTTCAATTTTCAGCCAAAGTCTTCTTTTTAAAGATGTGGATGAGCTTTCCCAAGAGTTGCCTAAGTATACCTTCAAAATTTGCCCTCATCCAAAGCCTAGTTGATCGTAACCATCGAGCTCGCTGTCGGCGGCCTCGAGGGCAGCGTCGGTGGACATTCTTAATGAATTAATTCAGGATTCTCGGGAAAATCTTGTTGTCGGTGTGGTTGATGGCGACGTCGGTGCCCTAGTTTAATTCTTCACATTTTGGTCCTTTTTGCTCCAAATTTGCTCCTTTTTGCATTTTTTTTGCTCTAATGACCCTATTTTATCATTCCTGCAACAAAACATCAACAATACCTTTCTTTAAAGTACAATATCATCAAAAATAATATAAAATAGGTATGAAAATCTCAACATATTTTCCTTTGGTCAAAATCCCCTAAACTTAACTATTACTTGTCCTCAAGTAATTTTAACACTATATAAAAGTTATGATTTATTGTAGTAAAGATTTAATTCAAAAATACTATAAGTTTGATTTAAATAAATATCACAGTGTGATTTTCAGAAAAAATTGAAGTAATTGAATTAACTCTATAGCCACAAGATTATCTAATCATTAATTTTAAGAGTTCTAGTCTTTTGCTCATTTCAAGAATGACTATATGTTGCAATATTAAGTTACTTAGAATATTCAAATGATAGGAACTTCATTAGAGCACTACTAGTAAAAGATCTATTCCATAAATATAACTTCAGGAATGTATTTAAGTTTTCCCTTTAGTTAGGTCCAGGGAAGCCAATTTTTTATTAAGCATATCCTCAAGCTTCTCCTCACTTTCATTTTTTTTTCTTTCTTTTCGCTTTTTCATTTGGATTGCTTTCAATCCTATATATTTTTCTTTCTTTTTCAGGGATTGTTTTCAACCCTTTCTTTTCCCTTTTTCAAGTGAGGATTACTATATCTGGATAGCCTTTAAAGATTTTGAACATTACCTTTCTTTCCTTAAATTTGAAACTCAAAGTATTCCTTTACCTTATAAATATTTCATAGCCTTTACATCATTGAGCCCCAATCTTTTCTTCTCAAATGAATTTCTAGATTCTTAATAATTTAAAATATAGTTTCCTTTACTTTAAATAGTTAACTATAATCTTATTCTCTTATACTAAAAGATCTTAAGTTACAAAATTAATTTTCATTACAAAAATATTCCTTTAAATCTATCATAATATTTAAATAGCTACAAAATATAGTTACCTGAATTAAATTCACTACATAAAGTCATATTAATACTTTTTTTAAATATTGAAATAGAGGACATCTAATAGTTAATCTTTTTCTTCCATCCCCCAAACTTCAATTTTTCAATATAAAATAATACAGGTGGAAAGAAAAACTCTAAATATAAATCATAACTCAACATTTTAGGCATTTTCATCATTCTGAAATTTTTGCAGGCCTTCTCAAAATTTCTACTTCACCTAGTTTGTAATATTAGGAGCTTTCTACACATATAAATCATTAGAAAAATTTTTGGGTAATGAAATTTTGAAATAAGTATAAAACTAAAACATTAAACAAGCATAATATTTCCTAACAGAACCACAAAACTACACAAAAAAATTACAATTAAAATGCAAAATAAAAATCACATTACATTCTAAAATACTACTCAACATCAATTGTACTACAAAAATAAATTTAACTATAACACTAACTTTATAACAAAAATCAAAATTATCCAAGTGCAAGATAACAATAAAAATAAAAGTCCAAATACACGTAAACATCTATTTCTATTACAAAATATCACAGAAATAAAAGTACAAGTACATCAATTACATCAAATATTAAAATCCCAAACTATGTCTTCATCTCCTTGATCAGCAGGTAGATCGTGTTGATACTGAGTATATCAAGGGCATTCATGAAAAGTAACATCAGGCTCACCTCTGTAGTGTCTGGCCTGAGCTTCGTAATAAACTACCTCAAAATTTGAATGTCTCTGAAGGTATTCACTATCATAATCATGTCAACGTTCTAAACCTCCAATCCTTTCATTTATCAATTCTATGCTCTTCTACTGCAAGGTCAACTCATTCATCAAATCAGTGAGGGTAGGCGAACTAGAATGTGGAAGATCATAACTTGTAGAGAGGACATCTCTACTAGTAAAAGGTTTTTGACTTCTACTTCCATTTCTCCATTTCTCATGGGATTCATAAGTTTTTAAATTGGCCATAATAATGGGTTTCATAGGGTAAACCCATTCTTCATCTCCAGTTTCCACTCCAGAAAGTTGGTAAAGTGCGTAAATAAGGCCAGGATGTCCTAGACCTCCACTTGTCTCACTCCTTGCCGTAGTCAATATATTCTTAAAAATAATTCTCCACACATTTATAGTTCTATTATGCTGAATACAGATATTTAGAATAGCTCTATCTCTAGTTACCTCACTATGGTGATAAGTTGTTAACAAAGTAGAAGAAATAAAATAGTGCCACGCTTTAGAGGTGGCATTCAACATGGAGGCAGAAAAATTTACCCGTTCTCGCTGCTTTATCTTCCATGTTCCTTTCCCATCAGTACGAAATTTTATCACATCATTCAAGGAGGCCTTCCATCGTACTAAAGGGTTCATATTGGCAGCTATAAGAGTCTGAGACTTCGTAAAGGGTGTTGATGAGGGCGGTAGTAAATTCAACAAGAAATCCCCACACTTGAACGATTCCATCTTCAGAATAAAATATGTTGGCGTAAAACTCCTTCACAACAATTGCATCAGCTTTATTGGTGGTGTAACAAAAAATTTCCTACCTCCGCTAGGCAATAACTTGTTCAATTTCTCCTCCCGGACTTTAAAAAACTCGATCTTGTATACACTTCTTTCCTTTAAATATTGAAGTAAATCTTGATTGAGCTTTTGCATTGACAAAGAGAGAGTCGTCGAACTCAATTCGTCTCTTTTTACGTAGAAAATCTAATCAAATTATAGAAAAATGTCAAAATTTACTTCAAATATGCAAATAATGGCTTCCAATATTAATTTTAAGAGTTCAACACTATGATCCATGAATTTCTTCCCAAATTTTCTTCACATTCTCAAATTTTTCAGATCTCCTCAATGTGGAAGAAATCCATGGTGAAAATCAAATATTTTTAACTTGGAGTGAAGCTCTTACTTAGAGATGCTCAAATCCGGTGTCAAAAAGGCTTGAAATCGCCTCCCAATCAAAGATCTCTCAAGCCCTAGGTCGAAAATTGTGTTTTTAGGAGGAAGGGGATGATGAGTAGTGGTGGTTGACTGGTCAAAATCCAAGCCACAACACTAGAAATGTTAAAAACAAAACATCCTATGCTTAGTCTCAACTATACAGAGATCTAAAAGCATATTTCTAAAGCAAAACAAATACAAAGTTCAAATTACACAGACAGGCAGACATGTAGTGATATAAATCTACTATTCATCAGATTCAGTACTAGATTCTCCTCTGAGATCACCCATTGATTACACATGAAACAAGAGGTTGTAGAATAGTTGGAATGGAAATTCTTCAGTAGAATCCTCTTCTATTAATTTCATCCTCCTCATCAGCCGCATCAAACTATCTTCTAAATGTCCAGAGTGCTTAAAATATTTTTTCGACCTCTAGTCTAAATGATCGAAGAAATTAGAGATATTATTAATCGCATTCAAGACATTTTGTACCTCCTCTAATTTCTTGATTCAGTGCAAGATCACTAGAGACTTGTGAGGAATTAAGGGTTGAACTGGCAGTGAATTCTGATATGATTGATCTAATATAATGGTTATGTCATTTTCATCTTCAAAAGCTGGGAATCTCTCAGTTGGATCCAAATACTTCCAAGGTAGAAGTACTTTTTCCCAATTTTTGTAGGACACTTGGAATTGACTGCAAAGTGAGAAAATTATGGAGGGGTGTCCAAGCCCATAAATTGATCCATGAACGATGAGGCCCAAAACCGACTTCACAATTATTGATCCAGTATCGATCGGCAGTCCCCTTTGGATACAATAATTGAAAATAACACTTTCTTTAGAAACTTTATCGATCTTCATTGTCGGTAATAGTTTCGCAGAAATGAAAAAGTGCCAGTGTTTTGAAACGGGAATTTGGAGTGTCACAAAAAAAACTAACATACTCATTTTCTCTCATTTCCCAGTCGTCAGTTTCGTCCATTAAATATTGGTAAATCTCATTCATCTGGTTCTTGTTGGGACGAAGTTTGAATAGTGGCAGACAGGAACGTTCTCGATCATGTATAATTCATTGATTCGTGCAGATTGAAAGTGATCCATCTACCTCACACATAAACAACTCCCTGGTTGATTCCGTGCAAATTTGCATAAAATTTTTTCACCACAGGAACAACCACGACGGCAGTAGTATTGCACAACACTTCCCATCTTTGCTGCACTATCATCTCTTCAATTGGAGTAGAAGGATATTTAATCATCGATTTACGAATCCTCATTCCTTGCTCAATCTTTTCTTTGTTAGTAACTTGTTGAAGATTCGTTGCGCTTCTGCACTATAAACTTTCGCCGCTTAAAAACTAGCATTCTGGGATTATCAGGGGAATTGGACGCAAGAATGAGATCGGTGGAGTTTCACTTCGTCTTTGGGGAAATATGACTTTAGGAATCAAATTTGGGAGTTTAAAAGTTTAACTCCCGCCCAAAAACCGCCAAAAATTGTCATTCAAACCCAAGAAACCGCCATCTCGCTGGTCTCGCCGTCAGCAGGGTCGAGGGCACCGTTGATGAGCCTCTATATTTATTTTGCCTGGTTCTAGAAAAAAACCCACCGTCATTAGTGTTGAGGGCGCCGTTGGAGCCCAAGGCAAAAATTACACAGTTTCGCTCTGGTCCATATGTGTTCCAATTATTCTTTATGGTTCCAATTCTTATGATGATTCAAGGGTAAATAAGAGTAGTAGAGATTAATACTACCACAAGCAAATGATAATTTAAAATAAAAACAACCATAATCACAATAAAAATAAAGAAAAATATGGGTTACCTCCCATAAAGCGCTCGGTTTAACGTCGTCAGCTCGACCTATTCAAGTGTTATTCAGGTTGACTGATAATTAAAACCTCTTTAAAATTTGGTCTTTTACCCTCAAAATACCATTTTAATCTGTGTCCATTTACTTTAAATCTATTTCCAGTTTTCTAATCTTCAATTTCAATAGCTCCGTAAGTATAAACTTGAGTCACAGTAAAGGGTCGTAAACAACAAGACTTCAATTTCCCAGGAAATAACTTCATCCTAGTATTGTGAAGCAAAACTTCTTATGTTGGTTCAAAGTTCTTCTGGTTAATCATCTGATCATGCTATAACTTTAGTTTCTCCTTATAAATTCTATGATTATCATAAGATTCATTTCGTAATTCTTCTAATTCATTTAATTGTAACAATCTCTTCTTACCAACATCTTTCAGATTATAATTGAATTTTTTAATCGCCCAATATGCTTTGTGCTCCAATTCCACTGGTAAGTGACAAATCTTTCCAAAAATCAATCTGTAAGAAGTCATTCTAATAAGAGTTTTATAAGCAGTCCTGTAAGCCCATAATGCAGATCCAGTCTAGTGGACCAATCTACTCTACTACGGTTTACAAGTTTTTCAAGTATTTGTTTAATCTCTCAAATAGAAACTTTAGCTAACCCACTGGTTTGAGGATGATAGGCAGTAGAGATTCTATGAATAATATTAAACTTTTCTGCCAATCTCTGAAAATATTTATTCCTAAAATGGGATCCTTCGTCAGTGATAATCATTCTATGCATTTTGTATCCAGTGAAAATATTTTTCATTACAAATCTTGAAACACTTTTAGCGTCACAAAGAGGTAAAACTTGTGCTTCAATCCACTTTGAAATGTAGTCTACCGCAACTAACATATATAAGTTCCCAAATGAAGGAATAAATGGTCCCATGAAATCTAATCCCCAAACATCAAAGATTTCAACTTCTAACATGAAATTCAGAGGCATTTCATTTCTTCAAGATATTTTACCAACTCGTTGACATCGATCACAAGTTTTTATGTATCTATAAACATCCTTAAAGATAGTATGCCAATAAAATCCAGCTTGTAAAATTTTATATGTAGTTTTATCAATCCCAAAATGTCCTCCAAATTCAGAATCATGACATTTCTGAATGATTAACTCAGTTTCTTCATAAGGTACACATCTTCTCATAATCAGATCCTTACATTGTTTATATAAATACGGCTTATCCCAAAATTATGCTTTTGCATCATGAATGGACTTCTTTTGTTGTTGTAATGTTAGCATAGGTGGCAAAATACCACTTACAATATAGTTAACAATATCAGCATATCATGGTATTTTCCACTCATTAATATTATAAAGTTGTTCATTAGGGAAACTGTCTATAATTTCATTGTCGATGTCAGAAAATTCATGATTTTCTAACCTTAACAAATGATCAGCAATTTTATTATCAGTTCCCTTTCTATCAATAACCACAAGATCAAATTCTTGCATCAAAAGTATTTATCTAATCAACCTTGGTTTGACATCCTTCTTTTGAATCATGAATGAACCTTGGTTTGGCAATTTGATTATCTAATCTTCACTTTAGTTGTAAAACTCAACATATTTTAACAAATCAATTGGCTATATTGAAATTAAATTAAGATTGAAGTGAAAAGGTCATCACAACTTCTTTAACATTCTCATGGCACAACCAATTCAAATCACCATTTCACAAAATNTCTAACATGAAATTCAGAGGCATTTAATTTCTTCAAAAAATTTTTCCTACTCGTTGACATAGATCACAAGTTTTTTATGTATCTATAAACATCCTTAAAGATAGTAGGCCAACAAAATCCAGCTTGTAAAATTTTATATGTTGTTTTATCAATCCCAAAATGTCCTCCAAATTCAGAATCATGACATTTCTGAATGATTAGCTCAGTTTCTTCATAAGGGTACACATCTTCTCATAATCAGATCCTTACATTGTTTATATAAATATGGCTTATCCCAAAATTATGCTTTCGCATCATGAATGGAATTTTTTTGTTGCTGCAATGTTAGCATAGGTGGCAAAATATCACTTACAATAGAGTTAACAATATCAGCATACCATGGTATTTTCCACTCATTAATATTATAAAGTTGTTCATCAGGGAAACTATCTATAATTTCATTGTCGATGTCAGAAAATTCATGATTTTCTAACCTTGAAAAATGATCAGCAATTTTATTATCAGTTCCCTTTCTATCAATAACCACAAGATCAAATTCTTGCATAAAAAGTATCTATCTAATCAACTTTGGTTTGGCATCCTTCTTTTGAATCATGAATGAACCTTGGTTTGGCAATTTGATTATCTAATCTTCACTTTAGTTGTAAAACTTAACTTATTTTAACAAATCAATTGGTCATATTGAAATTAAATTAAGATTGAAGTGAAAAGGTCATCACAACTTCTTTAACATTCTCATGGCACAACCAATTCAAATCACCATTTCACAAAATCTCAAGTCAAGGAGAAAGACAAAGAAAACAACTCAGAACTCATGGAGAAGATACAAAAAAATTTGGAATTTATATATAAAAGCAAATTCATACAAATTTCAATAGGTAAATACCACTTATTTCTAATTCCTCCCCAAGCAAACTCCTCGAAGTTCCTCTGAATCTCTTCTTTTCTTTACAACATACAAAATTCTCCTTCGAAGTAGCAAGGAGGAAGAAAGCTCTCACTTTCCTTCCACTCTTACAATCTCTCAAAGAATTTCTCACGATACTAACCCTAAATTACACTCTCTACACTCTAATGGACACACGTGGACACCCCCTCTCTGTTTTTCAACCTCCAAATGTTTCTTTTAAACTTGTAGAAGAGTTTTCATGAGTTGCCCAAACGTCCCTTAAAAATCATCCACATTCAATGCATCTATTGAGAGAATCGATGTTCTCACCATTGGCGGCCTCGATGGCACCATCGGCGGCCTTCTAGAATATTTAATTCTAGACTCTCGGGAAAAACTCGTCGTCGGCGTCGTCGAGCTTACCGTCGGCGCCCAAGATCAAATCTTCATATTTTGGTCCTTTTCGCTTCAAATTTGCTTCTTTTTTAATCTTTTTGCTCCAATGACCATAATTCAACATACCTGCAATAAAACATCAAAAATACCTTTCTTTAAAGTGTAATATCATTAAAATCAGTATAAAATAGGTATGAAAATCTCAATATATTTTCTTTTGGTTAGCTAGCCATGACATTGAGCTCAATTGATTCAGCAACATTATGTAGATGAATTTCATAAGAGGTTTAGAAAAGATTTGGAGTGATTTTGAATTGGTTTGGAGGTTCAATTTGGAGGATTTGGGGCATTTGCTCAATTTTGGGGTGTTGGGTTAGACTTTGTTCTAGGCCGGACTAAGGTTGGGCTAATGTTGGGCTAGGTCCAAATTAATGGTTCAAAACTGCCTATAGGAATGTCATGAAGTGTTCTTAACATCAATTGGCTGTCCATTTTGGGGTTTGGGCATTCAATTAGGTGACATTGAGAGACATAGCCAATTTGAGGCAAATTTGGTGATTTTTATTGTGGGTTGAAATTGAGTAAAGTTCAGGCATGAACAAGACCAATTGAAGATCCAATTTGATGTGTAGGATTGTTATAAAAAGTTTAGGATTTAAATTGAGGCAATTGAGTGGGTCATATCGTTCAATTATGTGAGATTAAGTAATTGGGTCAAAATTGGGGTTTTTGATTTGGATCAAAATTGAGCTCAAAGAATGGGTTAATTAGGCTTTGGTTAGGCTTGTATTGATCATATGAAAATTTAATTTGAGTTAATTATTGATATTGAGGGGAATTGAGACCAAATTGATGGACATTTGGGGTTAATTTGGTGAAATTGGGCCTTTAAAGGCAATTTGGGAGTTTTGGTCAAATTGGGTTCAATTGAGAGGTCCAAAATGGTTTTGGAGACATTTTAAGTAATTTTGGATGTTTTAGGAAAGTTTGGGGGGCCAAATTTATTTTTGTAATTTTGGCAAATTTGAGGGTATTTTGGTAATTTTGAAACTTTTGGGCAGATTTGGGCAGTTTAGGTATTTTAAAATGGTTTGAAATGATTTTTGAAGAATTTTGGGTGGAATTGGGGGCAAAAGGCCAAGTTGGATATTTTGGTGGAATTGGGGTGTGAACCACTTTTATGAGCTATGGACTAATGAAATCCCCATTTGGGTCCTCTATGCACTAGTCTTAGCTAAACCCTAGCCTAGGGCTAGTGGGTCTAAAAGACCATCTACTGAGTCTCCCAAAAGATCAAGGGATCAAATTCAATAATTTTAGAATTTGAGTTGTGAGTGGATCTAGCTGATAGTGAGTGCAAGTGAGTGAACTAGTTCCAGATCAACACCCAAGGTTAACCCTAAGATCAAGCAGACTTGTAGGGACTCTCCTTGTGATCCTCCATACTGACACCATCTACTAAGTGTTATAGGTTAGAACGAATATGTGGAACATCAATTCGAGCAAAGAAGAGTTTAGATTTTTTAATTGTGAGGGTTCCTTTTCTAGTTTTCTATGAATAGTCAACATGAAAGTCTTATGGCTAGACCTGACCGACCCTTTTGTAAATCAACAATTACAAGAATTTGATAACGCTACTAGAAGATTTAAGTTC
>NEWO01000531.1:149606-163585 GCA_003013225.1 Phalaenopsis aphrodite | reverse complement strand
CAAAACCTTCTAGAACAATTTCGGGACCACCATAAGTCATCCAAAACTGTTTCTGTCACCTAGGCATCACTTTCCGGCACTTAGGCTCCATTTTTTCATCATCACTGACGCTTAGGCTCCCATTTGGGCACTTAGGCACCACTCTGTGCGCAGCTCCACCGTTTCACCTCGTTTGGCTCTATTTCAACTTTGTTTCACCCCGTTTCAGCTCTGTTGTGTTTCAGGTTCATATATCTACAAAATAAACATGAAAATAACATTTTTTTAAAATATAATTTCATTCAAAATTATGTGATAATTGTAAAAGATATTAAGTATAGAAAGATGTATCGAAATGTGTTAGGTTATAATTTTCTTCCTTGCTCGTTTTGACTCCAAATTGCACCATTTTTTCTTCTTTTTCTCCAGAAGCCTATTTCTTGTAACTGAGAGCAAAACTATGCAAAAAGACATTCCATTAAAGTGCAATATCATTAATTTCTCTAAAAAATGAGCATAAAATGTATATGAAAAAGTAGTCATGTTTTAGGCGTATCAAAATCCCTCAAACTTTAATGTTACTTGTTCTTAAGAAAAGTTATAACTTTTAAAACTAATATTGTTAACCTTTGGTAGTGGGTTTATTTTTAGATAACTAAAAATTTATTTTAGAAATGTTATAGTCCAACATAAAAGAATTTCTAATAAAGTGGATGATATCTAAGGTATTAGAACATTTTTTATTTAATTCAGACTTAATTAAATTTTTTCCAAAATTTAGGTTTTTAAAAACTATTGATTTCAGAATTTATGAATTCTATATTGAAAATAATTTTTACTAATACTTTCTAACATTAAGCATAGGATTTATCTTAAGTTTTCTTCCTTAGAAAGATTCAAGTGAAACCAATTTTTAATTAGGTCCAATTCCTCAAGCTTCTCCTCTCTTTTTCATAATTTTCTTTTCTTCTCTTTTTATTTTCTTTTTATTTTCTTTTCTTTTTTCTTTCAGGATCTTTTTAATCCTACTTTATTTTAGGTGAGGATTACTATATCTGAATAGGCCTTTAATAATTTTGAATTTCACTATCATTTTTCTAATATTAAAAACTTATTTAAGAATAGGATTGCTCCAATTTGGTACAAAAAAATTTATATATATTTTTAAATGATTTTAATTTCTTCACTAACCTAGCACTCATTGTAAAGGGGAAAGAAGCTTTCTTAAATTTGAACTCTTAGTCACAAAACTTTGTTTAGTCTTAGTAAATTTAACTTTGAAGTTTATAAATTAAAATTAATCTCTTTTACACTTCTCACACATTTTTGAATGAAATTATATTTTAAATAAAGTTTTTTTATGCTTATTTTGTACGTCTATCTGTTAGGAATGCAACGCAACTGAAACGGGGCAAAACAAAGCTAAAACGAAGCCAAACGAAGCAAAATTGTGGAGCTGCGTAGGGTGGGCACTGGAAGTGCCAGGGCCAGCACTGGCAGCACTAAAGAGCAAAGAAAATGACGAGAAAACAACGTCGGCAGTGCCCGAGACGGTCATGGATCGATTTTTGGAGGTTTTTGATGTTCTAGAAGGCTCCCAAGTGATTCAAACCCCCCATGAAGCAATTTAATGAATCTAGACACTTGGATAAGGCTCTTGAATGAAGAGACATGTCTTTTGGATGAATAAATTTGTCTCTTAGAAAAAAAGAGGGATTTGTGTCTCTTTAAAAAAGAGGGCTTGGCACCTCTCATGGGCATATGTGTGTGTGTGTGAGGGTGTGTGTGAGTGTGAAAATGTGGAGAATGTTTAGTGATCTTAGAATAGAAGAGAAATGTAGATTTCTACCTCTTTGGAGAGATTGGTGAGGAAATTTTGAGAGAATTTGTAAGGGAATGTTTTAGCATTGCATGGATCAGCGGGAAACTTTGTGGGAAAGATTTTCATCTTTCTTTCAAGAGGAAAAAACTAAGTATTGTGTTCTTCATTATCTTATGATTTTGTAAACATTTATCTAGTGGATTTAATTTGATTTAATGAAGTTTTTCGTTGTGTTTTCTTCGTGCTTTGTGATGTGTTTCTCTTACTCTTTCTTCTTCTTAGGAAATAGTGGCATGAGAGAATTATGCCATTATTTTCATTTTACATTTCTTTTACAATGAGTAGGATCCATGTTTTCAATTTTGGGATGCATTCTTGAATAAGTTTTAAATATAAATGTGATGGGTTTTACTTGCACTTCATTTCCATTACAATAAAGGCCTATTGTAGTGTTAAAATTTGTTGTCATTGCATTAAGACCCAAGAGGTCGGTGTAATTCTCATGGAACCACATTCAAATTCAATGGATGGTGAAGTTCATGGGGGATGGATTCAAATAAATAGGGAAATATACTTTGATGGGTGTAGATTTGGAGATTTTAGGGTGACTGACTAAAATTACCAATTTGGTCTTAGTGTTTAAAGAACTAAAGCAAGAGTTAGCCTTCAAGGGAAGGGAAGTGGGAGCTCTGGAGTGGGAGCCAGTATCCTCCTAGCCTATCCACGGATTTAGGGACTAAACTTGAAATTAGCCAATGATTTTCTATAACACTGAATTAGGGTGGAGAATTAAAATTGCTCCTATTTGGCACATACAATATTTAATATGTTTCATTCATTTACATTATCCAACTCACTACATAAGAATAGTTGTTTTGGAAATCTTAAAATTCTCCAAACCAATTCATCCATAAGGGTTATCTTTAGAATTTAATATTTACATTTAGAAATAGTTACTATCCTTATATTTAGAATTTTCATTTAAGAGTAGTTGCTAGATAAAACACCATTTTAATCGACATTACAAACAAAGGACTAAAAGTAGTAGACTGAAATTTGACTAAGGACATCTTTCCTCGCTTCCTCGTGGGATCGATATTCGGAGCTTGATCAGAATGTCAATTTGGTGGAATTTGGCCATATGGTCAACTTTGGGCATTTGGGTTAGGCTTGGGTTTGGATGTTCAATTGATGGTTCAATTTGATGTGGGTGATTTTCTTGAAGTGTTTTAGACATTGATTGGGTGGAACTTCTTGGGGTAGGAGGTTCAATTTGGTGAGATTTGGGCTTTTGGTTAGGTTGGATTTGGTTTAGCTTTAAAATCATTGTTCAAATTTATTTGGGGAAGTGTTATGAGGAATTTAGAATCCAAATTTTTGTAAATTGATTTGATCATGGGGTTCAATTTGAGGGAATTTAAGGGTATGGTAATATTGGAGATTTTGGATTGGGCTTGCAGTTGCTCTTAATTGACCTCAAATTTGGTTTCAATTTGGAATTGGGGTGATGAATTTAAGTTTGGAATTGAAATTGGGGAAGATTGAAGTCAATTGGGTGGAAATTTGTAGTGAATTGGGGAATTTAGACATTTAGGGGCAATTTGGGGTTTTTGGTCAAAAGGGGTCCATTTGGTCAAATTTGACTCAATGGAGTGGTTCAAATTGATTTTGGGGATGTTTGGAGTGATTTTGGAGATTTCAGACTTTTTTGGAATTTTTAGGGTATGAAGGGTATTTTGGTAATTTTGGGGATTTTGGGGTACTTTGGGAATTTTGAAAAACTTGAGGTATTTTGGTCAATTTGAGTGACTTGGAAAGCTTTGAAATGGTTTTTGAAGATATTTTTAGAATTTGGGTTGTTTTGGGATTTTTTTAAAAAAAATATAGGGTTTAGGGGCAATTTGGTAATTTGGTGAAGTTTGGGACCAACAAGCGTCAAAATTGGGAATTCAATAAAATTGGGATCAATTGAGAATATTTATCATGAGCTCACCCTATTGATCCATGAGAACAAGAGAACTCCCATTATGGATCCTCCATGTATTGGTCTTAGCCAAACTGTAGCCCAAGGCTAATGGTTTGGGGGAACATCCACATGACTTTCCAATAGAGCAGTGGATCAAGCTAGGTATGTTTATGTTAGGGTTTAGGTTTTGAGTGAAAGTGTAAGTGTATTTGTGTGCAAGACTGACCAAGACCACACTACCCAGGGCTATCCCTAAGGCTAAACAGTCTTATGAGGACTCCTCTTGAGGTCTCCCATACTTGGCTCCATCGTACTAAGTGTTAGAGGTTAGAACCAAACATGTGGAACTTCAAGAAGAGTAAAGAGGTGTTTAGAAATTCTAATAAGGAATGTTTCCATCACTAATCCTCTAGGAATAGTTAACAAGAAAGTCTTATGGCTAAATCCTAGGCTTCTAAGTAAGAAAGACTAGACCTCAATAAAAAGTAAGGTCAACATTGGCTTGAAAGCAACATTGTCATCTGCTATTACAAAGAATATATTCAATGGAGCAGAAATTTCAGAAGTAAGACTTATTATTCTAATGTAGTCTTTGTTTTCATGAAAAAAGGGAGTGTGCAATTGAGAAGTCGAATCATTTTCTATGATCTCTTTTCCTTTAAAGCAACATTTTATTTATTTTTCTTCTTAATTATCTCCCAACTTCTACACTTTTGCCTCTTACATGCAAATATTACTATGCAATCTTATTTTCTAACTATCACAATGCTTTCTATTCCCAAAATATTGTAGCAAAATTATGTTATCAAAACATTTACATCAGAAAATTATTTCTTTTTTCGAGCAATGTAACTGCTTGAACTTTGTCCCTTGAGATTCTTCTTTTTGTTTCTAGCCAATATGGTACACACATTCAAGCATGATAAACCAACCATTCCTACCACATTATTATTGAAACCCTAGTATAGGCTCAATAAAATCAAGCAATTTTTAACTAAAAACATTGCATGTATCCCTTTGAGGAATATGTTATTAGGACATCCTATCTACATAAGAGTTGTCGGCCAATAACAACATGGAATTAAAAATGATATGTATTTCATAACATCATGATTAGTATTCTTAAACAAATTCATTTCAGGAACCCATTGCTAAAAATGAGTTTGTTGAATGGAGAAGTAAGCAGATATTGATGAGAAAGGTCTTTTTTGGTTTGATAGTCAAATAAAAAACAATAATCGAACAAAAAATCATATCTTCAAATAAGAGGGAACAATTGGAATTTAATTTTAAGCAAGATTGTCATCTGCTATTGCAAATGAAACATTCAAAAGAGCAAAAGTTTCTCAACTAACATTTATTTTATCATGTTTATTTTTCTAATGTGGTTTCTATTTTCAGAAAAAATATACGTTCACACCACGCAATTTTTATATATTTATTCATCTAATACTTAAAATTTGACATTCATATGTATAACACTTTAGTGTCATAATGGCATCAAATTATATGCAAGAAAAATGGATTATTAATTTGAATAAATTAATGCTAATAATATTTATGTAATATTATAGAAATAAAGCTATATAAATACATGTGAAAATTAAGATGTTAGATGTATAAATACATGAAATTTATTTTCAATGAATGTAAATCCCTCATTTTATTTTTATCATTATGAGACCAAATATTTTATTCATATTAAAATAGCGCATGATGACTTAGTTTTTCTTTCTATTTTTCTATATAATTGGATATTAATTACAAACAAAAAATGGTATTACTTCACATTTTATTTAAAATAAACTAATTTTTTAAATTATATTGAGTTAGCACCCATTATAAAATGCCTATTCCATTTCCCCAAATACTAGTGTTGTAATCAAGCCGAGTCAAGCATATTATATTGTAGATTGGACTTGACTTGATAAAATTATAAATTGTTCATTTTTAGCTTGAGCTTATGTAAAGCCTTCAAATAATGTTCAAGGTGGACTTGTTTAATCCTTTTAATGCTTAAACTAAATTTATTTATGTCAAGTAAATGAATTAATAAATAAGAAAAAAATTTGAAAAAATATTTAGGTTTTCATATAAAATTTTTAACAAACATTTTTTCAAATCAAAATAAGTAATTGAATAAATTATAAATCGGTATCTAATTATTTTGTACAAAGTAAATAAAAAAGTATATATGTTGTAAGTAATTTTTTTTGTAATTAAATGATTGCACAATCAAGCACGAGATAAGAGATGGTTGGGCCGAAAATGGAGAGGTGAACTCTAGTTTGCGAAAATAAGAGTAGGGTACATGATTTAATATATTGTTATTTGTTGAATTTAATTAATTTCATTGATTAATAATCAATAATTAATAAAGATACTATAAGCAAACTATAATATATAAATTTATGCAATTATTATAGAATTAATTAATTTAATTAACAATTAATTAAATTAATAAATACTTAACCCATGTTAAAATAAATTAATTAAATATATTTAATTAAAAATTAATTATAAAATATTATTCAGAAAATAATACTACTATTAAATCTATAACTAAAAATTACTTGCTCAACAAAAACAAGCTTGTTTATGAACATAAATAAACAAGTTGGATTATGTTCATGTTTACTTCATTTAACATTCGAGCTTTTATAAAACATTCAAGCTTGTTTATTTACAAATCCAAACGAACATGATCAAATTTTAATCGAGTTGAGTTTGAGCTGTTCATCGAGTGCATTGACTCATTTACAACACTATCCTGAGTCCATCTTATTTGAACTAAATACACCTTCCAAACTCTTGGTATTTTCATCAAACAATGTTTCCATGCAAATATTTATTGGCGATGGCCTTGCTCCAAAGACATATTATTGAGTTGGTTCCCAACTGTCATAAAAGGTCAGGAACTAAGAATATACCACACAACATGGCTTCACCTAATTAATACTACCAAACACGGTATATGGTTTTATGCCTACCATCAATTATATAGAGGTTTGAAGTTTTAATGAAGGAATGAGACTGATTATCCATTTCCAAGAAAATATAATGAAATCAGAATAAAAATTGGTCAACAATGAATGTAGACCTTATATGTCACCAAAATACTTATGATGTAGAGTTATAAAAAAAGGTATCACAATCGGTTGTCACCGGCGACAACCAACATATGCTGCTGTATAAATAAACAAAAATATGGTTTTAGCATTATAAACATAAAATAAAATAATATTAGAAATTAAAAAATAAAAAATAAGAATGATCCTGAACAGCCTCCAATCATTCGAATCAGAATTTTTCAAAATCAAATGTGGCTATCCGACTACATTTTTAACAAAATTACAATTGAAATAAGCATCTAGATGAGACAAACACCGAACGATACCAACTAATGGACGCTAGGCATCAATGGCAAACGATTGAGGGATGAGGGACAACATCTGTCGACGCTACTCAACGATAGGTATCAATGATGAATATAGACAATTAGTGTACATAAAAATGAATCGATATTGGACGTCTAATGCTACTAAACACGACTCTTGAACTCTCTAAGTTTTAGAATTCACTCGTGTAGAATCCTCCTAAATGTTTAAAAGCATGGACTTTTTATAGAATTCTAATTTGGGGCATCTTGATCATTTCTATCGAAAAGCAAAGCATTTTGTTGATCAATCAAAGTTGAACCCCCTTAGTCATTTGATATTTCTTAGAGTTCTCAAAAGCCAAATTGCTATTAGCATTTAATGATCATTGGCTTGTTAAATGTATTTTGCTGAGATGCTCAATTTAGTTATAAACATATGAGAGTTGAAGGAAACTTATACGTTTGATGGCTTTGAGAAAATTTCAAGTATGCTTATGACTGAAATATTATGTAAAATTGTCTTTAAATCGAGCCCTATGACATTCACTACTAGAAATTTTCATCGTACTAATTAATAGTCACAATTTACTTATCATTTGTAGCTTGTTCTCATATAGCACTAAGATGGTACTCTCGTTGATTAAGCACATAACACCCTCAATTTTTTTTTTTTTTAGTTTGACTTCATTTTTAACCCAAAATGATAAATAAAAAAGGATAAACGAAAATTTAGTCGCAACTTAAAATACTAACAGAAAAACATCGGCTTGTTCATCGACAATTTTTACAAATCTCATAATATACCAACAAGATAAACTAGCAAAACTATTCTTCTTCAAAATATGGTTGTGATTAGTTTACAAGACTACTGGGACAAAAAGAAGTATGCCTGTACAACAATTCATATTACAAAAAATCTAAAATTGCATTACAATTTTCTTTTAAATCAAATGACATTTTTTTTAAAAACATTTAGATTCAAATTCATCATCTACAGACAAACTATCTTATAGTTGCAAAAAGTAATCAAACCTACATTTGATCAAGCAAAGAAATAATTTCAAACAATGATATGAGGGGTAATTTCATGAAAAAAATCTCTACAACGGAGTGGTTCTCCATCTCTTGAATGAGTAGTCTCACTCATAATGTAAGAGATGGAGAATAAGATCAATCAAGAAGGGTTCCATCCTCTTTCCTTTTGTGCTTCATTGTGCCCTCTCTTAAAAGACAAGATTAAGAGGTACTTAAATTGAACTTTTATGTTGCTTTGTTAACCCTATATGACCAAGACATGTGAAAATTGCATTAACGAGCGTATCCAAAATCAAATATGCTTACCCCAAGTTTCTTCTATTATTCTTTGAAGTATACAACTCTTCTATATCAACCAAACCACTCAACTCCATACCAATTTCTTTTTCCTAAAATAAGCCTAAACCCCTAGTCCCCAGGTTTGGCCATCCTCCAATGATCTCAAAACATGAGCCCCCTCTCCCCATAACTCCAAATAAAATTTCCGTAACATTTACATACATCTTAACTATACAATAAAACCTTAACCCTAATAGCACCAACGAACCCGCATGTCTTCTCCACAACAACACAAGTGTGCATCACCCATAAATTGAAGATCCTTCCCGAATACCGACCGTCACTACCATCATTGATTTATGGAACTAGCAAGATTCTGAAGAATGTGTCGGACATTAAATTGAAATAAGGAAATGTTCAAAGTTCATTGATTTGACTAAAATTGAACCATATGAAAAAATAAATATAAAAATTAATTAGATATGAACTAAATATTGCAATAACAATATAATAATAAAAATAATAAAACTATAAATAAATAAATAAAATACAATCATAATTTTTTAGGTTTTAAATAGATAATTATTAATCCAAGTTGTTGAGCATACTTATAGGCTATAACAAAGCCATCAAGCTCTCATCCATAAAACAGCTGGCCCTATTCCCAAAAAATTTTTTTAATATTCTAAGAAAAAAAACTGCCCTACCATATAAACCCTTTCTTTAGGCTTAAATGCCAGTATAACCCTCCCCTCCTTCCCTCTAGATATGGCTAACCTAATAACTTAGTGGTATTTGGAAGCCAGAGTGCATCAATATTTCACGGTGTTGACATGGATGTTGCCCGCAAAGTGACTGGCATGTGGCCCATAAGCTTTAACCTATTTTAGATATAAGAGAATATATATATATACAAAATAATATCTATGATTTTCAAAAGAGGAACCAATTCACTGATTTTCTGGTTGAACTGACAAATCAACCTGTTGTCGGAGATTTGAAGACAGAAACGACCAGTTATGTGTTCAAGACTGGACCAGCCATTGGTTCAACCTTAGGAACTGTAATCGACTAGGAACTAAACTACATGGTTCTACAATAATTTTTACACGTCGATGAAATATAAAGAATGAATCGCTATATGATATCAGAAATATAATGCAAATAAAAACTCTATTAAAAAAAAATAAAACCACATGATGTTTCTCAAAGACTGAAAAACAATTGCTGGTTTATGGACGTAAAAATCACTCATTTATGTGAAACTTCCTATTTGGATGCTAAAAGCATAAAGATTCACATACCAACAAGCTAAAAACTGCAAAGAGATAAAATTAATTCACCATAGCAAACATAATCATAATTAGATCTGCATATTATTATAGAAAATAAAAACAAATATATTAAATTACAAGAAGTAGTTGCAGCATTTGCTGCTTGGATCTCTCTAAAGATGCCAGTTTTCTGATATAAAATGCTATAGCCTCATGAGGCTGAAGAATCCTGCTGAGGATCTACTAATGGCCAATCTCTACGGATGTCGAACGTGTAGTTTATCTCTAAGTAGCATTTGTCATCATCGTCAATGAACTGATACAAAAAAAAGTTACTTCTTAAACTTGGTAAGAAACTATAAATTATAAGTTGTACTCCTACGCAGTTACTGAGCAGAACTGACACACAGACACAGATATATATATATATAGAGAGAGAGAGAGAGAGGGATTGCGGTTATTCAGATCCATCTCCTTGATAGAATAAAGAAAAACACAATTCCTTCATCAAGAAATAAAAATTCAATCTACTCAACGAAATGAGTGAAGCAAAATAAGAGAATTCGAGTTTAATTCCACGTCATATAGAAAAATATGTCAACATAGAAATACAAATTCATTGATCATCGCATATAGGCTTACAACTTTGTGTTGATAATGAGTTTAATTACTAGTATATTAAACCTAGCTTGATAATGACTCAGTAGGTTTGGTGTGATGAGCTTATTATGATGAAAAAATAAACATTATAAAAGGCTCTAATGTTTCAATTAAATGATTAAAAGATTGATATGATGCAATTATCGTAAGGGTTAAGATGATTGAAAAAGGGCTATGACGACAAGGAGGATGGGCTACAAATCAAGATTGAAGGTTTTACATCTATGCCTTGTAGCTTTGAAATTTATATTTAAGATCATGTAATTAAAAAGTATTAAACTTCATGTTCCATAAAGAATGAGCAAAAATGAAGGTAACTCAAGCAAAAACCACCATTTATAAATTTAAATACCTGTTGGTCATTGAAAGAATAAGATGAAATAATTTTAGAGGTAGGATACTTGTCAGCTACAAGTACTGTATTATAGATTAAAATCCGATGATTATATGAGAGTCTCAATGATGAAGCCCAGCAAATACACTTATGATAAGTTAATTACAGCATAAAAAGAAACCATTGTTAGTGATGCAAACATAAGAATATCAGTACATGGGTTTCATTTATTCAATTTGAAAAGAGATGAACGTATGTTTTCACTGATGATATCCTTCTTATGGATAAGGCAAGAGAGAGTTTTGAAAAAACTTGAATTATGGATATCAACTTTAGAGTCTAAAAATTGTTGTTTTAGTAGATCTAAAATTGAATGCATTGAATGTAATTTTAGTAGTAATAGATCTAATAGCGAGGTTGTAACAATAGATGATTAAGTCATTAAAAAAAATGTAACATTTTAGATATCTAAAATCTATTGTTCAAAGTGATGATGAAATAGATCGAGATGTTATTAGTAGAATTCAAGTTAGATGGTTGAAGTGCAGGAATGTATCGAGCCTATTGTGTGATAAAAAAGTACAACTTAGACTCAAAGGAAATTTTATAAGATGGTGGTGTGACTTACAATGGTTTGTGGCATAGCATGTTGGCGAGTAAAGGTGAAGCATAAAATTAAGTGTTGCTGAGATGAGAATACTCAGGTGGTTGAGTGACTTTACACTTAGAGACAAGTATGAAAAAAATATATCTGTGAATGGGTTGGAGTAGCTCCAGTGGCAGGCAAGATTAGAGAGAGTCGCCTTGATGGTTAAACGTCAATTATTTGATGCCCTAGTTAAGAAATTAGATGTTCTAAATTTAACTATACTAAGAAAGGCAGAGGTGGACCTAAAAAGATTTAAGCATGTTGTATATAAAATAATCTTAATTTACAAAAAACTAAATGAAAATGTGAAACTCATTAGGGCAAAATGGAGAAAAAGGATTCATTTAGTCGACCCCACTTAGTGGGATAAAGGCATGTTGTTATTATTGTTGTTGTTGTCAATTGATTGATGGAGTTTTAATGAAATTACAATTTTTTCATCACATATTTACATAAAAATATTGGTAATTTTATTTTTGTTGATCATAGATATAATAATGTTTGTATTATATATTCAATAGAAATATTATAAAAAAAATTATATAAGAATTATTGGCAATAATTCCTCAACCATCAATAAGAATATGATAGTTAATAGTCTAAAACATAATTTAATAAGTGTCAGTCAATTATTTGAAAGAGAATTATAGGAGGATGTACCTTGTGTATGTTTTTCGCTGATAATATCCTTCTTATGGATAAAACTAGAGAGAGTTCAAAAGAAAATTGAATTATAAAGATCAACTTTAAAGTCTAAAGGTTGTCGTCTGAGTATATAAAAAATTAAATGCACTGAATGTAATTTTGGTAGTAGCAGATCTATTGGTGGGGTTGTAACAATAGAAGATCAAGTAATTAAAAAAAGTGAATCTTTTAGACATCTCAAATCTATTGTTCAAAAAGATGGTGATATAGATGGAGATTTTATTAGTAGAACTCAAGTTAGATGGTTGAAGTGAAGAAATGCATTGCGCAATAAAAAAGTATTGCTTAGACTTAAAGGAAAATTTTATAAGATGGTGGTGCGACTTACAATGCTTTATGACATAGCATGTTGGACCGTAAATAAGAAGCACAAAATTAAGAGTTGCTGAAATGAGAATGCCCAGGCGGTTGAGTGACTTTACACTTAGAAACAATATTAAATAAATATATCTGTGAATGGGTTGGAGTGGCTCTAGTGGCAGACAAGATCAAAGAGAGTCGCGTTGATGGATTGGTCACATTAAACGTCAATTATCTGATGACCGAGTTAAGAGATTAGATGTTTTAGATTTGACTTATACTGTGAAAGCAAGAGGTAGACCAAAAAAGACTTGGGCATCTTGTGTAAAAAATTATCTTAATTTATAAGAATTAAATGAAAATGTGACACTAAGTAGGACAAAATGGAGAAAAAGGATTCATGTAGCAGATCCCACTTAGTGGGATAAAGGCATGTTGTTGTTGTTGTTGTCGTTGTCGTTGTCGTCATCAATTATTCGATGGAATTTTAATGAAGTTACAATTCTTTCATTACATATTTACCTAAAAATATTGGTAATATTATTCTTGTTGATCATAGATATAATAATATTTTTATGATTGATGGGATAAAATTGACCGTGCCTCATTTATTTTCTTTAATCTAGCACATAGAAGGCTATGCATACCTAAAGGATTTCAAAATTACATAATTTCGTTGATTTATTAAATATTGATATCAGTTTGTTCATGTATGTGATGTTTGTGTTCATAGAAAACAAAACAAAAACATTCATCATAATAAAAATATTATTACTACTAATAGACCTATAAAATTATTTCATGTGAATTAATTTGGACTAGTTAGTATTTCCAACTTATAAAAGAGGAATTATCGAATTGTAATTATAGAAGAAATACTTGGGTACTTTTCTTCCCACCAAGCTTGAAGATGCTTTAGAAGATTTTAAGAAATCAGTAAAATACATAAGAATAGAACATAAAGATTTGATTTGTATGATTTAAAAATAACATTAAAAATATAAACATAAATTATTTAAGATAATGGAACTAAGCATAATTTTTTATCCTTACAATCTCCATAAGGATAAAGTTGTTGAATGAAAGAAAGAATAGACTAATTGAATTAGCATTAATGACAAAAATTATGCTATTTTGTATTGAGGTGTTGGGTTCACGAGGTGATGCATGAACCTGAAAAAGCTTTAAAGCATAAGCCTCCAAATTAAACTATTACATAAAAAAATATGAAATAATAAGCTTTAAAGCATAAGCCTCCAAATTAAACTATTACCTAAAAAAAATGAAATAATAAGCTTTAAAGCATAAGCCTCCAAATTAAACTATTACATAAAAAAATATGAAATAATAAACAATATGATAACATCATGCAAGAGTATGCGCGCGCGCGCGTGTGTGTGTGGGGGGTTCCGTGGTCTGTTGGTACGCAACTCCAGCCACCCTTAATGTGTTTAACAATCCGTGGTGCGTGCGTTCGTAAGTGTGTGTGTGTGGGCGGGTGTGTGTGTGTGTGTGTGTGTGGTTCTGTGGTCTGTTGGTACGCAACTCCAGCCACCCTTAATGTGTTTAACAATCCGGGGTACGCGTGCACGTTCCG
>NEWO01000531.1:99815-149216 GCA_003013225.1 Phalaenopsis aphrodite | reverse complement strand
ATATATATATATATATATATATATATATATATATATATATATATATATATATATATATATATATATATATATATATATATATATATATTGGAATTGGAATGTCCCTGGCAAATTACACTATAAGATCTCCCTAGCTGAGCAGGAGGTTTCTTCACTGGAGTTGCAGATACAAGAGGGCAAAGACTGTGAAAGTGAACTCTTAGACGCCAATTCTAAATTATTTTCTGCAATTATCTTAGAGGAACAATTCCTCCATTAGAAAGGAGCTACCAGCTGGTCCTTGCATGGTGATAGAAATTCCAAATACTATCATGTTGTTATTAAATATACAAGGAAGCTCAATGTTGTCTTAAGAATTTAAAATGAGCAGAGGGATTGGTTGACTGATCATAAATTTATTGTTGAAAGTGTTGTGGGGTTCTTCCAGAACTTGCTTGCTTATACTCTTGTTCACTGCTCTATGAATCTTTCACTGTTGGCAGGTAACAGTGAAAGCATTAGCCATTTCAACCTCAACTTAATTCCTGCTGAACTGGAAATCAAAGCAGTCCCAGACTCTATTGATGGCAATAAAACTGCTGGCCCAGACCCAGATGGATTTACCTCTGCCTTTTATATTAAAGCCTGGGAAATTGTGAAAGCTGATGTTGTGCTGGTTGTACAGAGTTTCTTCATGGGTGTAAACTTGCCTAGATATTTTTTTGCTACAACCATCGCGTCGATTCCTAAAGACAAGAAAAGAACATGCTGGAATGATTTCAGACTTATCAGTCTCACCAACACTCTTTCCAAGATGATTAGTAAAAAATTCTGGTGACAACGCTGCAACCATATTTTGGGGATCTTATGACTGCCAATCAATTGGCCTTTGTTCAAGGTAGGCCCATCAATGCTAATGTTTTACTTGCCCAAGAATTATTGTTGGATATTGATAAGCCTTGTTGGGGTTCTAAAATCATCCTAAAGCTAGACCTTAAGAAAGCCTAAGACACAATCAACTGAAAGTTCATGTTGGAAGTCCTAGCTGCCAAAGGTATCAGCAGGGCTTTTTGTGCCCTGATCCAGAGATGGCTCATGATTAATAATTATAGTGTTTTGATTAATGGTGAATGTTGTGGCTTCTTCCAAGCTGGTAGACGTATTAAACAAGAAGACCCCCTCTCTCCCACTATATTCATTTTGCTCTTTGACTATTTTGCCAGAATGCTCAACCATGCTCATCAATCCTTCCCCTATATCAGATATCAACACAAATCCAATTGCTTAATTAGTCACCTAGCCTATACAGATGATGTGATCCTTTTTCTCTAATGGCAGCTCAAGCATGTAATGAAACAACTCAACTGTTTTAAGGATGTCGCTGGTATGACCTTCAATAAAGCTAAATGCCAATTTCTCACAAGCAACAAAATGAGCACCCATTCTAGGACCTAGATTAAGGACTTCATTGGTTTTAAGGAGGCTGACTCTCCTCTCCAATTTCTGGGTATCCCTCTTATCAAAGGCAAGAAAAAATAGACACACTATGATGATGTGGTGGAAAAGGTGACTTCCAAAATTCATTGTTGGACCAGCTCCATCTTATCAAATGGGTGTAGAATTACCCTTCTCAAAAGTATTCTTACCTCATTTCCCCTTTAGCTCCTACAAATGATCAGATTAAAGAGAAGTACCCAAAAGATGCTTGAGATAATTTTCAGCAATTCATGTGGGAAGGGCAGCATTATGCATTGAACAAATTGGGACTTACTATGCAAACCTCTGGACACTGGAAGCCTGGGTTTCAAAAATTTTCAGCATATGACCTATGTCTTCCATTGTAAGCAATGGCTCAGATTCAGAAAAAATGACTCTCTAGGGACTCACTTTATGCATGGGAAATATTGAAGACACGTTCACCCTACTCGGACCTATGCTAAACTTGGTGATTCAAAGAATTAGAAAAGTACGTTAAAAGTAAGAGCACAAGCAAAGAATTTATTCATCTAGGAAGTGAGAGAAGGCCAAATAAATTTTTGGCTTGATAATTGGCTTATTGATGGTAGACTTGAAGACCCAAGTCACCAACACTCAGCAGTTTCCCTAGTATCTGAATGTTGGAAGGATCAGCAGTGGGATGTCCCTAAACTCAGTACCCTTGTTAATCCTAATACTATGAAGAGATCATTGCAATCCCCATTGTCCCTAATAGAAAGGATAGACTGATCACTAAGAACTCTAAAGCTCGGTCACTCAACAAGTTGATTTATCAATCCTCTTTCACTTGGCAGAAAGCCAGTAGGGGCAAATACATTTGGCAAAAACACTGACTCCTTATGTCTTTCTTCTGCTGGAAAATGTTCAGAAAGTTCCTTCCTACTGATGATTTCCTTAAATTAAAAGGGATTAGAGGCCCTTCCAGATGTCATCTTTTCCATCAGGAGGAGTCTATTGATCACTTGTTTGTTGCCTATTCTATGGCCAAAATGGTTAGGAGACAGGTTCTACAATTTATGAAGGCTGAGTCAATTTTTTTCCACTGGAGTATTGTTGAGCAGTGCTTGAATGATTGGGTTACTCACAAAGATCATTATGTTCCATTTGTCATTGCTTGGTTTCTTTTGATGGCCAAAAATGGTATCATTCATGACAGCAGAGCACCAAATGCCCGATCCATTGGCAATAAGTGTATTTCATTAATACATGTACTAGCAAGAAAGCAATTCAATTAATTCTCTGGAGAAGGCCAATTGCACCATGGATGGTAGCTCTACTACTTCTACTGTTGGTATTGGTGGAGTGTGTAAGGATCATAGTGGTTCCTGTCTTTGGTTCTTTATGGCCCCTGTCTCCACCATGAATGCTCTCTATACTAAGGCTATTGCTGCTTACTGGGGTTTAAGAATAGCCACACTTCAACATTACAAATACATTCATATGAAGCTGGACTCTCAATATTTGGTACAAATTCTACAAGAGAAGTTCAGCATACCTTGGCAACTTATCAACTGGATTAGGAAAATTCAGCAGATGTCTACATCTACTTCAGTCAATTGGAGTCATATCCCAAGAGAAGGCAACAAACCGGCCCATTGGCTTGCAAAAGAGGGCTGACAAAAGGAGTCCACTGTCTGTAGTAGATCCCCATGTAATTTTTTAATCCTTTTGATGCATGGGGACTCTCTATTTCTCCCCATATCCAATTTAAGTTTGGTCGGATGACAGGATGATTTTTGTTATTTGTTGTTTTTGGGTGTATTTAGACTTCTGGGAGAGTTTTTTCTTGGTGTTATTTATCGTGTAATTGGCGTGGTTTCTGCGTTTCAGCCGCTACATTAAGTGTATTGGGACTTGTCGCGGGTGTTATTCGTGGTTTTTTTCTCGGGTTATCGACGCGGTTTTGAGGTCGGGGTTCTTTGAGCGTACGCGGGAGTTATTTTTGGTGTTATTCACCGTGGTATAGTGAGGTGTTTTTCCTTGGGGGATTCGAGACCAACCACGGGTTGTTTTCCTTGTGTTATTCTACGTTGTTTTCATGGTGTTATTTAGGAATCTTGCGGGTATTTTGTTGGTGTTTTTGGAGCTTGCCGGGGGTAATTTTTTTGATGTATTGCATGCCCTGGGTGTGTTGACTTTATTGCTGGTGGTATTTCTACATCATAGAGCCTTTCTCGTTCTTCTTTTTTGGGGTGTACTTGTATATTTTCAAGATTTTTTTGGAGTGCGTTGCATACCTTGTGAGTGGGTTCAATGTACCCACTCACTAAAACCTTTGTATCTTCATATTACATCAATGAATTGGCCTTCGAACTTCCATATATATATATATATATATTAAAGGAATGACCTGAGGCTATTATACGAGTGTTGACATCCTCGATGCATCTAACAATTCGAGTACCACACCCTCCACCTGGGGGAATCGAACCTCAGACTAGAGGGAGCTTACAACTGAGAAGCAGATGTCCGACCAACTGATTTGAGTACGCAACACACACACACACACACACAGATATATATATATATATATATACACAGAGAGAGAGAGAGAGAGATATGAATTTATAAATAAATTAATGTCTCTCACATAGAATTCAATGCAAACAAAAAGCTTAAGTTCATAATTTATGAAATCTCTTAGCTCCCATCACTAAGAGGGACTTCATTAGAATCATGATTACCTTGTGCTCTTGAGGTTCTAAGTTCACTATTTTTAAGTCATTTCTTAATGAAAAGTTTCGATTTAAATTATAAGAGGAATTAGGCTTTGGAATTTATAATTAAAAAAGCCTAACACCATTAAATTAAGACTAATGCTGCATCAATAATATCTTGAGGCATGCCCCACTCAACTGAGGCGCATACCTCGCTCAGTTGTGGTGTATACCTAAAGGCTTTATTTAAAGACCATAGTCTTAGGCATACCTCAAATAGCATAATTTGAAATAATGATTAGAAATAATATGTTAGATAAAAAAAAAATTACAATAATTTTTTTATTCAAAAACAATAAACACAAATTTCCAATCAAACATATTTGAGGCAAATATCTAAAAAGATACCAAATGAATTGTTTAGAAGAGAAAAACCAAAGATTAGACATTTAAATGTTTTTTAATAGAAATGTAAATATTGAATGACAAAACAAATCAATTTAGAAAACCTGATAATAAGTTAGAAAATGGCTTGCTCATTGGAACTTTTTGAATACTCTAATTTTAATAGCACATGTACAGTTATTAATAAGAGAAATATGATGGTTGAAAAATCAGTACATATGATAATTGATGAAGACTTACTTTACTCTATCAGCAAAGAAAAGGCATTGAAGACTAAGATGACGTTGATAAAGTTAGAAGGAATAAGTATGAAAGATAAAAAAAGATGAATTCCTGATTAAATAACGTACACAAGCTTAGGTGATCAATCTCAAATGTTAGAGCAAGAAACACACTAGGGAGGAGGTAGATTATTCAACATTTATCTCAAAAATAGAACCTAAGAATGTTGCGAAAGTTTTGAAAGATTGGTTTAGGATGATTGCAAGATAAATTAAACTAACTCTCTAAGGAATAAATTTAGGAAGTAGGCCCTAGATCAAAAGATCAAAATGTAATTAGAACTAAAGATGTTATATTATATTGTTAGTATAGAGCCATTTCAGCTGTATAAGAGTTCTCATAGATAAGAAAAAAAATAATTCAAGAAATTAATTCTGTTTATCACAAGATTAGAGGACATTGATTTGTTCATTTCTTATGCTTATTACAAGAATCTTGAACTCTTTCAACAAAAAAAAAAATGTCAAGGGTACATTTTTAAATTGGCTTATAGATCAAGAAATCTTGATAAAGCAGCCATAGATTTAAGAACTTCTACCTTAATTTATTAGAATTAAATGAGAATATGACACTTAGGATTCATGTAGCCAACCCCACTTGGTGGGATAATGGTTTGTTGTTGTTGAACATATATTTTAGAAAAAAACTGTATATGATTTTATATGGATTGAAACAAAAACCTAGAGCTTAGTATGATTTATTATGTGTATTATTTCTATAATGTTTGGCCCAATTCATCAAAATACTTGGAGATGAGATTATAATTAGTTAAATTTACAAGAATGAAAATTATTCAAATTGCGAATGAATCGTTGTCTCAACTCATTTATAATGAGTAATAAATTTGAAATGGTCATAATAAGAGAACTTAACTTTTGCATGTGACTTTAAATAAAGAACAAAAGGATAGAACTTTCCTATATTAAGCAAGATACCCTAATAAAATGTTGCCAGAAAAGTATTAAATTAAGAGTTTCAAATAGATTTTTAAGAATAAGAATTATTTGGGGAGAATAGTCGATGGAGTAGATCCAGCTCAGCCAATAGATATATTTGTATTATCTTCAAAATACCTAGGGCTACACAAAATTGTCAATTTTTGCACAATTATATGCTTCAAATCAAATCGTTGACTTATGCTTCATTTTATTTGGTTAAAATCAATAAATATGTGTTTCCTTTTATTCAAAATAATCAAAATATTAATTACTTATTCAAACTGCAAATGAATCTTTGTCTCAAGAATTCTTATTTAAGATAAGTAAATAATTTGAAATGAACATAATAAGAGAACTTAACTTCTGCTTCTGACTTCAAGTAAAGAACAGAAGAATAGCACTTTCCTATAATAAGCAAAATACCCTAATAAAATGTTCCCAGAAAAGTATGAAATGAAGAGTTTCGGATGGATTTTTAAGAAAAAGAATTATTTAGGGAGAAGAACTGTCGATGGAGTAAATCCAGTTTAGCAAATAGATATATTTGTATTATCTTCACAATAATTTTTGCACAAATATATGGTTCAAATAAAATCGTTGATTTATGCTTCACTTTATTTGGTTAAAGACAATAAAATTGTCTTTCTTTTCTTTCAAAATAATAAAAATATTAATTACCATCAGTGAAATGGCTTAAAACTAAAGTTTAATTAAAGCAGTGTTCCAAAATCAACTTTAAATTCCACCTTGTCACTTATGCACAAACCCATTGGCTTTGCAAGCCTTAATTAAATTTATCATTGATTGTGCTTAAGAAACACCAACATTTGCCCTCTTTTCCTTATGCCAAAACAACATGGAAAACACTGTTTGGATTTGAATCATGAAATTGTTCCCATAATAAATTGGCCAATAAGCTCAAGCAAAAAACATATCCCAAGATCAATATAATATTTAAACTGCTCCAATCTCAAGATGTTGACATAGATTAAGGGTGCGTTTGGAGCAGCTTGTACTTATCTAAATAAGCCGCTTATTTAGAAACGCGGACCGCAGGGTTCGACCCGCGTTTTGCGTTTAGTGTAAATAACCAATTGCGTTTTGGAATAAGCTGCTCAAACACGGTTTCCAAACGGTGAGGCCGTTTTCAAAAAGCCGACGCAGCGGATAAACTGCCCCAAACAGAGCCTAAATAAAGATGATTGGATACACCTAAACCATCAACTTTGATTAACCAGATTAAACTACTATAACCAAAACTTAAAAGTGCATCCCAGCTATTGTATGTTCTAATCTGACCAACATTCACAAAACCCAATACTTTTTGACCCAACCCATATAGTTGAATCGAATTTTATTCACACAATACCAAAATTTCTTTCATAGACAAGCATAGTAGAATCATAAGCTCAACAGCTGTGGTCCAATTCAAAATGCAATAAAGAAATTACGAAGTTCATATCAGTAGCTTGTAGCTCTAGATTATCAAGTATATGAACAATTATGAAAGATAGGAGTGGCAAACTTCAATTCTGTAATATTTAAAAAGATAGAAATTCTGTGAATTTTACCTTTGTTCTTGCAGAGTATGATCCCCTAGCAAATATTCCTGCAGGTGTGGTCTCTTCTGGTGTCTCATATATGTAAGGCTCAAGCTGAGGGCTAAAAGTACCAAGCATCTCTTTTGTTCTGTCCACTGAACATTAGATTGCCAAAATTCAAAACCAGTGTGGAACAAAATCTCTTCAATAAATTAAGAATTTCTCAAAAACCATAGTGACCCATTAACCATTAAAGCATACCCCTAACACCAGTCTTCCAAACCGTGTTGATATACTTCAGCCCAGAGACAATATTATTACTGACAGAAAAGGTGAACTTTAGTCTGTAAGAGCTCCCCTCTTTCAAAGTAAACCATACACCCTTTGAGTTTGGGACCACGGGTAATGGCAGGACTATGTCTGCCCTTCCAGGGGAAATAATTGAAAGGCACGAGATATTGACATCAGGGTCCAATTTATCTGCATCACAAGAAAATGTTAAGGAAGATTTGCAAACATACCACCTTACCTTTGCATGAAGAGATGTATTTCTATTTTCAAAAGTTAAGACTATGTTATTTTTATGTGAATTGAAAGATTTAGGTAATATAAATGTAAAAAACAAATTTTAGGTGTTGGATATGTAAATAAATAGGAATTGGGTGGCATGTATGTAAGTGCCGGTCAAAGTTTAAATATGGATTTCAGTTAAATATATAGGAGATTCCACTCCACTGTACAGTCATTACTTTACGAAATGGTTAGCAATTTCAATAATGATTCCTAGCACTAATCCCCACATATCTTTGAAGATAAATTTGTTTTGAAGGAATTTGAGTGAATGTAAATGCATTTAACCTAAAAAATTCATTTTGGTGTATGATATTAATGTATTTAATAAGTAATCTAATTCAACAAACAAAAACGAACAGTTATAATCTTTATTGACATTCCTCACCAAACCTTTGTGAAAAAAGAGGAAGGACAATTTCTTGGGTATTAGCAAAGTAACTTGTTCTTTCCTCACTAAGGAAGAAAACACTCAATTTCTCATCAAACAAATCGAAAATAAAACCATTTTCACTCAATTTTTACTCGACAAAACAAGCGGGTGACATTAATTTCAAATCAATTCTTCAATCATTTCAATTTTTATTTATGATTCTCTGCCTCTTATTCAAATTTATTAAACCAAAATCACCCAAAGAGAAGCAAGGATTTCAACCACAAACAAGACACGAAGAAAAAAAAAGTGCTCTCAAAACAAAGCCTTCCAATCTATATACTAAGCTTTCAACAAGCACTCCCATGCAGTACAAAAACTGCATCAAGCAAATTAAACAAAGTGGTGCATCGAAGGATCAAAACATAAAGGCAAAAAGTTGGGTAAAAGGAGAAAAAATAAACCTCCAACTGAATTCAAATCCACACTCCCCAAAAGCTGCTCTTTCCATCTCCTCAGGCTATCATCATCCTGCCGCAGAAAAGAATCGCAAAAACAAGAAGAAGAATTAGGCATTAAGCATCAACATGAAACACCATGAGCAGAATATAAAGAAAGACAGAAGGAAGACCTTATCTTTCTCCATCTGATCCTTGAGGGTAACCTGCGGCCCCAAATCAAGTACCTTGTCTGCATCTCCGTCTTCTTCTTCTTCCTCCTCATCGTCAAGGGAAAACTCACTCAAGCATCTTCCAAGCTTCCCGTTTTCCTCCTCTTTCTTTTCTTCCCCATCTACTTCGCTCGCAGAGTTTCCGTTTGTCTTACCAGTCTCTTTGTTCTCTTCCAAATCCATGACTTTGGAAAAACTAGAACAAGCTCCAGCGGTCAAAGACATAGAAAGCTCCAGCACATCAACAAAGTGGACGAAAGCTCATGAAAACCAAAAAAGCCAACCAGCCCAATCAACTGTCACAAAACAGAATGGAAGTGGAAAAGAAAGAAAAAATAGAAGACTTTGAAAACAATTCAGAAAGTATTGAAATGACTCGATTTTGAAAACAATTCAAGAAAGCGGTGCGTTTGAGCAAGAGAAGATACAGAAACTTTGAATTAAGTATAGATTGCCTGTGTTGGATTTTTCGTAGCTATGCGGTATATTGGAAGAAAATGGGAAACAGGGAAGAACATGGATTAATTAATACAGAGCGAGCGGGAGGGACAACGTGAGGGCCATAACACAGCGAGAGAGAGAGAGAGAGAGGGAGAGAGAGAGAGAGAGAGAGAGGCGCATTTTGACAAATTCATAAAGGCTGCTTGCCCTCAAAATCTTCTTAAAGTAGGGCGACGCTATTGAACTTTCAAAAATGAGTTTAATTATAAATTTTGAATATATCGTTCATAAAGAATGTAATGGGCCAAATATTTGTTAGAAATAAAAATTTAATAAAAATTATTGTAAGATTTGAATTTTTTGTTTCCTTTTCTCCTCCCCCTACTGAACCCCAAGACCCACATTCCTTTTTGGACACGATCACATATGTATTGCAATCTCATTTATTGTAGTATTCCCGATTTGGCTTTCCACGTGTGTTCTTCAATAGGGATTAAATTCCTCTTCCTTGCATGTGGCTTTACCGACTCTCCACCGCCTCTTTCAACTATTCATTGAATCACACTCTAATCTAGCAGCCATCGAGCATTCTCTCTACAGCCACTAAACCAAACTTCCCCTTCCTCACACTGCAGCCCTAGCATCAGTTCTCTTTCTTCGTCATTCTCCTTCATGTTTCATCTCTGCAGTTGTCCAATTTTTCTTCTCCTTCTTCTTCTTCCTGAACTAACCAAGCACGATAAGCTCCCTCTCTATCGTATTTCATGTTTTTATTATTTAATGCAATTTTATTTACACCTTTGTATATACTTTTTTTTTAAACCCCGTAGGGAATTTTATTGATATCAGGAAAATTTTACATGATTTTGGAGGTAGGCCCTTCTATAAAAAAATAAAAACAAAATGTACAACTCAGCCCAAAAGGAAAACCTAAGGTTCCACCTCTAAAGTATACCACTCACATTACAAAACACCCAATATCCAAAAAGAATGAAAAAAGCAAGAAACATTCCACTAAGGTCTCGGGTAGGGGATCTCTAGATTGTCTCCTTGTACTAGCCTCTACAACTCTATAGGGGGGCACTGTCCAACCACCACATCTGAAATTTGAGCTCCTTTCCTAGCCAACCAAAATGCATGCTTGTTTCCTTCCCTGTAAATATGACTCCAAGCAATATTAATATTATGAATAGCCCTAAAAATTATGTTTATCATATAACAATATTCCATGGTGCTGACCATCTTCTTCGGAGATACTCCAATTGCTGGGATGAGTCCACCTCCACCTGAAGAAAATGCCAATTAGTAGATCAAACAATAACAATAGCTAACCACATAACCCAAACTTCTGCCTCTATTGGAGAAGCAACCAAACAAGGAGAAGCAAAGTAACACTAACAATTTCCATTCACATCCCTAAAGAGAGCACCTACTCTAGCTTTGCCTCCTCCCCAACTACCATTAGTATTGAAATTAACCCAATTTGGTACAGGCTTGATCCACCTTACCAATTTGGGTAGAAAACATGCCTTCCCATTTAGAAGGCCCCTTTCAACATGAAAGAAAGTGATACTTCTAAAAAATGATATATTATTTGCATCATATGTAGCAATTTTATGTATATAAGCCATAATATTAGCCAAAATCTTTTTCTCAGCATAACTGACTCCCAAATTCTTATTGGAACTTTGAGCCATAATATAAACCACATTAATATATAAGGAAGAATTATCATAAAATGATCTTTCCTATTCTTTGGATTCCATGTATCCCCACGCACTTCTATATCCCCCCATGTAGGGGGGATAGCAATATGGAAAATATCACTCAACATCTATTAGACCTGCATAGTGAAGGAACATTTATAATATAGGTGATCAACATGTTCTTCCTTTGCCGTACATAATGGACACTAAGAAGCAAATATTAGTCCCTTAAGTTTTAATATATCATCATAAGGCAATGGCTTGTGGAATTGTCTCCAAATGTAAAAAAAAACATGGAGGGAGAGAGTGCCCAACACCAAACTTTACTTTCTCATCTTACCAAATTAAAATAGTGCGTATTTTTTCAAATAGCCTTTAATATAGAAACATCTCTAGGAAATTTGAGTAAAAAGGAATATTTTTTTGTGCAATCTATTGGGATTTTTGAGATGAAGGAAGTAATATCACCCACATTACTCCTCAGCAAATGAATGTTCCCCTCACCATTGACCTAGAAATTTGACACCAGCAAATTTTGAGTTTCCTCATTCACCTCACAACCCAGCTCATCACCAGCATATTGATCCTTCCAAAATGAAATTTTCCCTTTTCCAATATTCTAATAGATAAATTTCTCAGCATACAGCCTTGCCTTAAGCATAGCCTTCCACATTTTAGAATTCCCAACCTTCAAATAACACAAGAAGGGTCAGTCATAACACAATACTTCTCATGCATTGATTGAGCCTATAAGAATTCCCCCTTCCTGAATTTAAATCATAATTTAATATCGTTAATATCAGCTAGATGATAAAGCTCTTTAAGCCCAAATCCACCTGCAAAGTATGGCTTGAAAACTATCTTCCACCACCCCCCCCCAAAAAGTTTTCTTGGAATGCCCCTTACCCCACAAAAATTTGTTAAAGCACCTTTCCAACAGTAATTGAGTGTTATAATTAAGCTTTAGAACCTGCAAAGCATGCAGAGGAATGTTATTTAAAACACTCTAAGTAACATAATCCTCCCACAATAAGATAATAAGTTATTTTTCCAATCCATAATTCCATTTTTTATCTACTCCACCATAGCATCCATATGAGTCTGCTTCCTTCTTTCCTTCAAGAGGTCCACACAATGATATCTCAAAGGAAGTTCAACCACATGTCACCCTGTAAAAGCAACAATCCACAAGGCCATTTCGTTTTTGACATCTTTACTCAAGATAATTTTACATTTATTTTTGCTAAATTTCAAACCAGATAAACCTTGAAACTCCTCCAACAAAACATAAGTATGTTTGACAGCCCATTTGCCCGCATTTGAAAAAATTATGACATCAACTACATACGTCAAGTGACTCACCATCACCCTTGATTTATGAGAGAACTACACCATAGGATGCACAACCCACACTATGTTCATCATTCAGTATAAATATTCAAAAGCAATTATGAAAATGGTTGGAGATAAAGGATCCTCGTATTTAATACCCCATTTAGCTGAAAAGAAAGCATAAGGGTAGACATTTATAATTATACTTTACCTATTATTTGAAAGCCATATCCTCATCAAGCTGCAGAACTGCACCTTGAATCCTCTTGCTCTTAGTGTATTGAAAATAAAATCCCAACTTATGGAATCATCAGCTTTCTTGATTTCAAGTTTGATTACCATATTACCTCCCCTACACTTTCTATCAAGGTAATTCACTAATTCTTGTGCCAACATAATGTTATCAAAAATCTCTCTATTGGGATCGATTTTTAATGCACAAGTGTAGGATGATTTTCATGAATAAGAGTGGTCCATGAATCGTTTGTAGCGTCTGCTAGTTCAAGACACCCACCCGGGACCTTCTAGCACTTGTTCGGGGCAAGTAACTAAGTTTGGTGCTAATTCATCCATGCCATGAAAAATTTCCTATAGGAGTCATATTCAAAACATGAGGAGTGATCCATCCCTAATTTGATGATTAGAGGTCACCACATGTTCATTTGGAACCTCCTACATTCATCAGAAGTCATGGAGTCCACCTGCGTGCTTTAAGAAGTCACCACACCACGAGTAGAAGCCACCACATCCTACTCGTGTTGTGGCTCAGAACAATCGTTGACACCAATTTTTCCTATTAATAACCAACAAAAATACTCCATTTCAAATTTATGGAACTATATTTCACTCACATGGAGTCTTCCAGAGCTTTCGAATCGAAAAAATCTTTCGTCGGGTGTTCCTGGTAAAAATTACAGTTTCGGGCTAAACCGGCACCCCGACACCGTACTCGGATGGCTAAGCACCAAAAACACCTTTTCGGAATATCTAGCATGGTTTTCCAAATATCTAGGACTTGATTTTGGTAGTTGAACATTTTTTCGGGTGCCTAAGTGCCTGTTGACCTCACTTTTATAAGAATCTACTCTAAATTGATATTTATGGATATGACATGTCTTGAGCCATCCATATTAGCTCAGGATCCTCAAACATTCTCTTAAAAGCCCAATGATCATCACGATCACTAAATTCATCTTAGGGTGGAGTCTACCAACATTAACTTCTTAAACCCACCTAGGGTCCCCCAATAAAACTTAGACCAAATCTCCAATATGTCTTATTTGAGCCCAAATCATGATGACACTCCAAGTTAATCAAATCAATGATGACAAACCCTGATTTGGTCTCCACCTTGACCATTTGGTCAACCTTGGATACCACATTGACCATTCGATCAACCTTGGACTCAATGGTCACCACATTGACCATTCGGTTAACTTTGGTCCCAATGATCATGACATTGACCATTTGGTCAACTCTAGGATCCAGTTGGTGAAACTTTGTCAAATGGTCAACCTTAGGACTCAATTGGTCAACCATTGGTTTTATGACCTAATTTCATTTTTTAATTAATTAATTAAGGAAAGGTGAAATTAAGACCTTAATCAAATCTCCATCCCATGGCAACTTAAACCCATACATGATACCTAAGTCCACGAGTGGCATCCAAACCCAAATCCAATTCATGGTCCATTTGCTATTGGGTCACCCATGACCATAGACCCATCATGACATGCCAAATCCATGGAACTTGTTGAGCCACATAGGGAACCACCATTTTTGGCCTAAAGTAAAAAAAACATCATGAGAAGAGGAGTATATGGCACCCCTCATGAATTCCACAACACCTCATCTTGGGTTAGATTGGATTGATCAGGCCAGCTTATTGTTGACCCCCTTATCCATCTCATCATCTCTCCAATACCAAAGGAGCCTCGTTTAGCCATCTTCTCTGCCATATTTGAATAAATGATGAGCACACCATAGGAAAGCCTAAACCAGACCATCTTCAGCCAAAATATGATCCTCTGGAATCATAGTCTTTCATATACCACCTCCCATCTCCTTCAATCAAGCCTAAGCTCAACCACCTCCTCTAATGGCTATTAAAAGACTATACCCAAGAACTCCCACACAAGAGAGGATGGCTTATAGAGCCCCCAAATCTTGACACACTCAACAGCAAAATTGTTCTCCACACCATAGGCAATCAATCCCCCACAGCCTCAGCTCTTAAAACCCATTGAGCAATCCCAATTTCAGACCTAAAAATCAGGGTGACTTTTTGGGTTTACATAAAACTCTGCGAAACCTCGACCTAAGCACTCCAAAAGCTTCACCATACTGTTACGACACTTCCCCAATTAAAATTGAGCCAACCCGCAAGCTCTAACCTATCTGAAGGTCAAATCGAGTCACCATTCCATAAAGGACATACCTAGGCTCGATTTCAACTCAAATTGGATCCAAGGAGAGCTCTCTGAAATCACGGTGAAGCTTCACAACATTTCCAAACGAGGCTACACCTCGTGGACCAAAGTATTGGCCTCTAACCCTAATTTCTTGCTAGAGTTTGGTCCTTTATGAAGAAAATGCTTATATCACTCTTGATCCATCATATAGATTTATTCTCCTAGCCTTAATGAAGTGTTAGGAACAAAGATTATAAAATTTAGTGGAAAATAAACAAAAAAATTACCCCTAGATCATGAACGGTTCTCAATCCATCGTCCTGTGGGGATGATGAAACAACGTCGTCCATTTCCACTCCTTGGAAATGGACGGCCATGTTCTAGTCAAACTGCGGAACTATCCATATGAATTGGATGAAACCATGGGCCACATAGTTGCCTACGTGGAAAGTTCTCCAATCATTTGTTGCCACGCCTCTCTTCGACCATCAGAGGTATGAGTTCGTGTTGCGTGGGATAAATAGAAAATGAATTTTCTATTTAATTAAATCCTGAAAATTCCAAAAATCGTTAAAAAATCATAAATTTTTAAAGAAAGATCATAAAAATGAACCAAAATTACCCTTGGATTCTGGAGAACAAGAAGAAAGTTATAAAAAGGAAAATGGGAATTAAAGAGTTATCGTTAATTTTTAATTAATTAATTACTCTTTGGAGTAATTTAATTATTAAAAAGTAATTATAAATCCAAAAATCACAAAATTTTCAAGGATTAATCCTTTCATCTTTGAGAACATTTCTTGATTTTTCTAACGCTACAAAAAAAATCCACAAAGTCAAATCCATCAATTTTCACCAAAATTTATAATTATTTTCAAAAATAATTATAAAAAAATCAGGAAATTGAAAATTAAATTGGAAATTGGTTAGAAAATTTAGGGCAATGAAATTAAGCTCTAAAATGACAATTTCTAGCCTTTAAAAAATTTGATATGATAAACAATGTAAATTTTAAAATTTACCTTTTGGCCCCTAATATTTCCATAAGCTTGATCATTTACCTTAAATGATTATTAGGATCAATCTAATCCTAATCTTTAGGTTTAGTTTATATTAAACTTAAATTAAACTCTAAGACTTAATCAAGATTAGGTATAGTCACACCCTAATCCTTTGGGTTCAACCCAAATGAACCCAAGTCAAACACTAAAACCTTGGGTTCAACTTAAATGAACCTGAATCAAATCCAAAACCATTGGGTTCAACCCAAATGAACCCAAGCTAACCTAACCCCTTGGGTTCAGCCTAAATGAACCCAAGTCAAATACTAAACCGTCGGGTTCAACACAAATGAACCTAAATTTAACCCAAATGAACTTAGTCAAAACCAAAATCCTTAGGTTCAATTCAAATTGAACCTAAATCAAGTTCAAAACCCTAAATCCAACTAAAGTTAAGCTTAAGCAAAGCTTAAACCATAAATAGGTCGAACCCCAATTAGACTTAATTAACATTCTTAAGCCTTACTTACATTAGGCTTAATTAAACCCAAATCTTAATTAGGTCTAACCTTAATTAGACCTAATTAACTCTTAAGCCTTTTACTTACTTGAGACTTAAGTAGACCTTAAACCACAATTAGGTCTAACCCTAACTAGACCTAATTAACCTTCTTAAGCCTTACTTTAGGCTTAAGTAAACCTAAACCTAATTAGGTCTAACCTTAATTAGACCTAATCAATTCTTAAGCCTTACTTACAATAGGCTTAAGTAAACCTTAAACCATAATTAGGTCTCACCCCAATCAGACGTAATTAACCTTCTTAAGCCTTACTTACAATAGGCTTAAGTAAACCTAGACCCTAATTAGGTCTAACCTTAATTAAACCTAATTAATTCTTAAGCCTTACTTACATTAGGCTTAAGTAAACCTTAAACCATAATTAAGTTTAACCCTAATTAGACTTAATTAACTCTTAAGCATTACTTACATTAGGCTTAAATAACCTTAAACCTAATTAAGCCTAACCCTAATTAGACTTAATTAAACCTTAAGCCTTACTTTTATTAGGCTTAACTGACCTTTATGCCATAATTATGTTTAGCCCTAATTCGATCTAATTAAACCTTAAGCCTTCCTCACATTAGGCTTAAATGACCTTTAAACCCTAGTTTAGTCTAACCCTAACTAGACTTAATTAACCCTTAAGTCTTATTTATATTAGGCTTAAGTAACCCTTAAATTTTAATTTAGTCTAACCCTAATTATACTTAATTAAACCCTAACCCTTACTCACATTAAGCTTAAATGACCAAGTCTAACCCTAATTGGACTTAATAAAATCTTAAGCCTTACTTAAGTTTGGCTTAAGTAACCTTAAACCTTAATTAACTCTAAACTAACTAGACTTAACTAAACCCTAAACCTTAACTACATTAGGCTTAAATCAACTTAAACCCTAATTAAGTCTAACCCTAACTATACTTAATTAAATTTTAAGCCTTATTTATATTATGCTTAAATCAACTTAAACCTTAGTTAAGTCTAACCATAATTAGACTTAATTAACTTTTAAGCCTTATTCACATTAGGCTTAAGTGACCTTGAATCCTTAATTAAGTCTAACCCTAATTATACTTAATTAATCCTTAAGCCTTACTTACATTATGCTTAAGTACCCATATATCTTAATTAAGTCTAACTATTTAGACTTAATTAATTCTTAAGCCTTACTTACATTAGGCTTAAGCCAACTTAAACCTTAATTATGTCTGATCCTAAATAGACTTAATTAGATCTTAAGTTTTATCAACATTAAGCTTAAGACTCTTAGGTTCAACCCATAATAAGTTCAACCTAAATTGAACTTAAGTCATGTTTAAATTGAAACTCAACATAAATTAAACTCAACTTACCCAAACTTCTTTAGGTCCAACCCACATTAGACCTAAACTTTAAGTTTAACCTACGTCATACTTAATTAAATTACCTTAATTTCCAACTAAATTGAACCTAAGTAACCTCAAACTTTAGGTTCAACCTAAATTAAACCTAAATCATTCCTTAAACCTTAGGTTCTACCTAAACTGGACCTAAATGACATCAAACTTTAAGTTCTACTTAAATTGAACCAAAATGACATCAAACTTTTGGTTTTACCTCAATTGAACCGAAGTGACCTTAAACATTAGGTTCAATCTAAATTGAATCTGAGCCAACCTAAACCTTAGATTAAACCCAAATTGAATCTAGATTAACCTAAACCTTAAGTTCAACTGACACTGGACCTAAATCTTAGGTTTAATTTGCATTAAACTTAATTATCCTCTCTTTGGTTTAACTGACATTGAACCTAAATTTTAAGTCTAACTTACCTTAGACTTGACCAAATTCCTTTAGGTTTAGCCTACATTGAACCTAAACACTATGTCTAACTTATCGTAGACATAATAAAATTTCTTTAGATCTGACCCACATCGGATCTTTATCTTAAGCCTAATTTACATTAAACTTAATCAATCAACCTGAATTAAATTAAAAGTTGAGGATTTGACTCACATCTAAATTATAAAAATAAATCAACTGACATACAACTCAAAGCCAACCAAATATAAAATTTCAAACGACTTAAAATTTACCCTAAAATACATTAAAACTTATAGTTGAACTTTAAAAATGAAACTTGGTTTGAGAAGATATTTTGGAGGAGGAAACCCATGATTGTTAGCAAAATATCTTTCAGTCATTTAGGACTAACCAAACCGAATATTTAATGACCCGGGACGACAGGACCATGGGATCATGATTGGGTCATCCCAAACAAAAATAAATAACAAAACAACAAAAATTAATTGGCTAATAAATTGTATACAACCTACAATCTTTCAACCGCAAAAAACCGAATAAGACACTAAAACTTAAATTGAACCTTAATGAACAAAGATCACCAAATGCAATTTGAACCCTAGTGTTCAAATCTATAAAGATCTATAGGATGATGCAATTTGTGGCTATTGACAAGAATCTTTTGGTCCTAGTTTAATTAACTTTTGGACTAAGTAGATTTGAATACCTTGACGACCTTGGGACGACGGAGCCATAGAAATTTTGACCGGGTTCTCTAAAATTATTCAACCAACTATATCAATAAATTAAAACATAATCTCATGTTAATTTTGTTTTGCAGGTTTGCTAAAGATATAAGGCAAGTCATGTGTTAGATTTACTTTGCATGTTATTAGAATGTGCTAACTCTATTTTTAGGATGTCATTCTGAAGATGGAACAATGAATCTCAAAAAAAGAAATGACATCAAAACAACAAAAGGACATCAAAAAAACAAAATGACACAACAAAACAAAACTTCTAGGGTAGGTAGTTTTAGATTCTTAAAAATATATTACTCTTAGAATTGAGCATTGAAGTTTCTTTCCTTGATCTTGACATTTAATTTTTTTTTTAGAATAAATGGTTAATCATAATCGGGAGCTTTCTTAAATAGTTGTAACTGCTTAAGATGTAATTAAATATAGGAGCTTGCATTTATATGAGAATAAGGAACTCAGAATATGTATTATACCTAACACTCTGGTTATGAGATCTTCATGTGGTTGTATGAGAATCTCAGGAATCAGACACTTCTGAATTTTTTACAATAGTTACCATAGTGAAATCCTTACGACATCTTCTTTTGTTTTTCTATTATTATTTGCCCTTTTCCTTCTTCTCCAACTTTCTTAAATATCTCAATGTCATCTTTGTGATCTTAGAGAATATGTTATTTGGAAAATAAGGCAATAAAATAGATAAACAAAGTGGTGACTCCTTCCTGACAATGCTATTGACAAACCAATAACATGGAGAGAATTTGTGAAGAATTGGCAGTGGCAATAACATTATGGCGGCGACAACGCCAAAAGGAGCCCAAAACATGCCATTTTTTTAGAACTTGGCACCTAAGTACTGCCAGTTTAGCGCTAAGGACCCCGAACAAGCACCTTGGCATCCAACCCAGGCAGTGTCTTGGTGCCTAGAAAGTGGCGTCTGGGTGAAACTGACCCTCTGGATCACAATTTTTTTGTGATTTTGATGTTAATTTCATGCTGTAAACCATCGATAGATGGCTAATCCCCTTTTTTCCTCATTTAGAAAGACCCAATACCTCTTTTTTTTAGGGGGGGCATTGTTCACCTCACTTTTGGTTGAGGTCTAGTTTTTCCTCTTTAGTAGCCAGGGTCTAGCTATAAGACTTTCCTGTTGACAACTCCTAGAGAACTAGAAAAGGAACCCTCACCATTAGAAACCTTGAACTCTTATGTGCTCAACTTGAAGTTCCACATATTGGTCCTAACCTCTAACACTTAGTAGGTGGGGCCAATATGGGGGAGCTCAAGGGGAGTCCCCATATGACTGCTTGGCCTTAGGATTGACCCTAGGTGTTGGTCTGGAGCTAGTTCACACACTTTCACCCCACTCACAACCCTAAACTCAAACTTGTTGACTTTGATCCCTTGATCTTTTGGGAGATTCATGTAGATGGTCCCCTAGATCCACTAGTCCTAGGCTAGGGTTTGGCTAAGACCACTACATGGAGGACCCAAATGGGGGTTCCATTGATCCATGGATCATATAGGGTGGTTGTCACCTTAATTTCACCAAAATATCCAAATTGGCCTTTTGTCTCCCCCCCCCCAAAATCTACCAAAGTTACCTAAACACCCCCAAATCCCAAATTTGACCAAAATTCCCAATTTCATCCAAACTACCCAAACTTGTTCAATAAATCATTTCAGACAATTTTAAACTACCCAATTTGCCCAAAACCACCCAAAATTACCAAAATACCCCCAAATTTGCCAAAATTACCAAAATACCTTTGGAGACTCAAACTTTCCCAAAACCCCCAAAATCATTTCAAATATCTCCAAAACCAATTTGAACTCTTCCATTGAGTCCAATTTGACCAATTTTGACTAAAAGCCCCAAACTGCCCTTAAAGACCCAATTTCCCTAAATTCATCTTAAATGTCCATCAATTTGATCTCAATTTCCCCAATTTCAATTCTAAACTCAAATCCATCATGACTAAACTCAATTCAAACCAAATCTAAGTCCAATTAACCCACATTTGAGTCTAATTTCAACCCAAATAAAAAGCCCCAATTTGGCCCAAAACCAAAATCCCATTCAATTGGCCCCCAAATCTTTCCAATTTCTTCAATTGTGCATCATAAACTATTTGAATCATTCCCAAACATCAAATTAAACCTTTAATTGGCCTTGTTCAAGCTTCAATTTCACCTAAAATTAACTTGGACCAAAACCCCCAATCTGCCCCAATTTGGCTATGTCTCTAAATGTCACCTAATTGAATGCCCAAACCCCAAAGTTGACACACAATTGATATTGAGAACTCTTCATGATATTCCCCTAGACCATTTTCAACCATCAATTTGGACTTAACCCAACTCTAGCTCAACCTAAGTCCAAGTTTAACCCAACATCCCCAAATTGACCAAATGGCAAAATTCTCCAAATTGAACCTCCAAATCAATTCAAAATCACTCCAAATCTTTTCTAAAATCTTTATAAAAATTATATACACACCAAATTGATCAATAAATTGGGCTCAACGTCATGGCTAGCCAAACCCAAACCCAACTTCAAGCTAATTTGACTCAAATTGAACCCATGCACCAAAATTGACTAAGCCATGCCCACGTGACCAAATTAATGACACCACAACTACCAAGTACACCCTAGTGACTAGCATAGACCCACCTAAACTAGCTGAGGTGGGCTATGGACCAATGGTTCAATAAATTAAGGGATTTCATCTCATTTTTCAGTCTAAGCCAAAATATCTCCACCATCATGACAAACCATTAGTGGTTAATCATAGTTAACCCTCCCCCTGGCTCATCTGACTTATCTAACCACCATCGCTGGCCCTGCCAGCCGACCTAGTGGCTAGAAAACACCAAAACCAAGAGCCCCCATGCCTTAACTCAAACCCAATTTCACCTATCCAATGTGTCCAGCTCTGATTGGTATTTGACATTTTGAATCCCTCCACATAAGCACTTAATTGAACCCAAATTAAAGCCCTGAGCTCCACCCTAAGCCCCTCTTATTAAACCACCTTCTCCATGTTCAAAAAGAAGCTAACCAAAATCCTTAGGGAAACTCTGTCCAAATCTCACCAAAGACTCTCCGAGCCTTCCTTAGCTCAAGACAACCATTTTCCCCCTTTGTTTCCCCTTGTGAGAGTTCAATTTTGAGCTCAAAATCAGGCCAGAACCAGGATGCATTTCTTCACAGCCCCACAGTGAACCAAACTCCAAATAACTGTGCATAAACCATCCTCACAATGAGAGAAATTGATCCCCCACAAAAGCCCCCTCTCAAACAGCCCCTAACCTAGTTTTAGACCAACACCTGAAATCGAGCTTGGTCAAAAAAATAGCTAGGCAATTCATAAGGGCTTCAGACTTCATCTAGAGGTTCGTTGGACCCAATCGAAGCTACCACAACCATCTGATTGAGGCATCCCCTCTTAGACAAAGGTATTGAGCTCTAACCCTAGCTTGAGCTTCTTTTGATTCTACATGTGTAAGGGCTTGATTTAATGCTTTATAAAAAATATTGAAATGTTCATCTTGAGTAGATGAAGGTTTAGAAACAAACCCCATGCAATTTGGTCGAGTCTAAGTAAAGATCTTAAGGTTTTAGTGTGAATGGTTCTCAGGTTAGGTCATTTGAGGATGATAACGGGGAGCAGTCTGATTGCACGTTTATTTCATCAATGGAGGAGATCAAGTCGGACCAACCTTTGGTGCAAAAAGGCAGGCCTCTTGGTAGCTGAGGTGGATGGCAATGTCAAATGGTAGAGCGCCGCGTGTGAGTTTGGAGCCATCATAAAATGAGGTGGCACCACATGTTTTAAGATAATTTAATTTTCAAGCTTCACTGAGCAACAGGGTAGTCACACTCTAACCCTGAATGATTAATGAAACAATATGATGAAGTTCAAATGATGAACTCAAAATAATTTAAGAGATCCTCAAAGTATTTCAGGGTCATTCCCTGAACACTTTGAAATCTTCTGGATATTTTGAAGAGCAAATTGAATTCGCCATATTTTATTCTAAAATCATCCACTAAGAACTTTAGAGACTCAATAGTGTCATACTTTGGGGTTTGATAGTTATACCTTTATCTACTCTTACAATTTAAATTCTTTGCAAAATTATATATATACTGTCATAACTAACTTTTCAGGTGGAGGAACTAGAAGAACCGACATGTACGCTTTTAAATTATTGCATTTACCTTTTTGTACTTCTTCTCTTGAACTTGCATGTTAAACAACAATTTCACCCTGTATGTCAAAACAAAAACTACTAGGATAGCCACAAAACCAAAACTAAAATCAAAGAAGATAAAATTCACTGCCATAATATTCAAAATATAAGACAACTCAAAATTTAATCATAAATATCACAAAACAAATTGTAACTAAATTAAAAATGTCTCTATCAGATGATCGGGAATCCCTTGGAGGAGGTAGCCTATGGTTACTAACAAGATTTCCCATGGTATAAATGAAAGTATGAAACTCATTGAGTTGAGTTTAAGAAATTCATTTGGACTAAGTGAATCCGAAAGAAAGTAGTGATGCTGGAACGAGAGAACCGTAGGATCATAACCGATGTCACTCTAATCAACTTTAATATCTTCCATAAAATTTAAAGAACCATGACCATAAGAAATATTTTATTTGACTTCATGAATTGACACATTAGAAAACTTAAACTTGCTACGACGAGAAGTTTGGAGCTAGCATTGTGGGCAGCACAGCCATCTTCAATAGCAAAACATGTCTACATCAGTTAAACCATTCTCTCCTTAGAATTAAATAACCAATCCATAAGACTTTGAGGTTGTTTGCTTATGCAACATAAATCCTCAACTTATCTTTAGGCCTTTATATAGTTCTGCTATACAATAAAAGCCCTAACTCGTTTTAGGACTCCGAGGTTGTCATTCACCACGACCTAAATCCTCACATATTCCAAGCTATTTGTATGGTCCTCTCACATGAATGTAAGTCCTAATTAATAAAATTGGTAGGATGAAACATTTAAATATTTCTCCTCTAAACTAAAGCCAAACCATAGGGTAGCTTGGGAAGTCATCGAGGTTCTCCTCAGGATCTATGTCATTTAGTTCTTCTTCCTTTGGATTCTAAAATTAAAATGTTCTAAATTTGAGTCATTCCCCTTCCACACCTCTTTGTCCAATCTCGCTAAAAATTCCTAATCCTTTGACCTCTTTGAAGATAATATCCTCTGATTTTTATCGGATGTTTTCTTAGGTGACTTCATTTATCTAAAATGTGATTAACTATAGAAGCTTGCCCTTATAGGTAGCTTTTCTGAACCCAGCTTAATATAAACCCTATTTAATTTTTCATATTAAATAGGAGAAATTGTTGGTTTATAATAAAATTATTTCACAGACCAAACGGATGTCATATATTTCTTAGTTTATTTGATCGAGTCTCGCCCTCAAGTCTTGTGTTTATCTTTCGGGATAGATACATACTTGAGGTGTAGTGCTCTTTCTTTTAAACTGTGAAAGATATGAGATCATTTTGATTTCATATTTTTCCAAAACTTAAATATATATGTAAATTAAAGTGTCTTTCTAAAGCGAGCGACGCAATTTTGATTCTGGCGACCGATAGCTTCCAACGGGCAACTCCTCAACTTTTTAGTGCCGACAGACATTTTGATCATTTACATGGGGGAGAAGGGTTTACCTAAGTCCTACTGTCTTATTTAGACTGGCTCGCATTCCTCTGATTGAAGGTCTCCCACTCCGCTCCTTCTTCTTCAGCTAAAGTCTGAAGGAGAGACATTGGAGAGATCATGAAAGGTATTGAAGTAATCTTCTTGGGGAGCTTGGAGAGGCCATTAGAGAAGGCTTCAAGGGAATGGTAGCCCAAGGGTGCTTTCCTCTCACCTTCTTTCTCTTATTTATCTTTTTCTTCTTCTTCCTCTTCCTCTTCATTCCCTCCATAGCATAAGGAGGATTTCTTGAAGAGAAGCCTGAGGTGAGGTGTCCATGAGAGCTTCATCTTCAGTTGGGAAAAGGTCACCAAAAGATCTTCGGAGAATCATCAGAGTGCCGAAACAGTTCGTCGGAACGTGGGCTTCTACCCTATCTATAGAAGAGCTTCTTCCCACGTGAAGACATGCATCTACAACTTTTATGGTGGTCAGATTCCTCCAATCCTCATAGTCAGCCGTAGGGTTAGTCCAGTCTAGGCCCGTGGGTTTGATCACCCATGCGGGGTGAATGTGCCAGCTGACATTTATCAGCACGACCACGCCGCTGATACACCTAAAATATCATCTTTTTATACACATTTTTATACTTACTTTTGAGATATTGCACCTTAATGAAAGTTATTTGAATGTTCTTTTTTCAGGTATAATAAAATCTATGAAAAATAGTAAAAGTAGTAAAAAAGATCAAATTTGGAGCAAAAATAAAAAAGGCACAAAAATGAATTGAAGCGTTTTGCGCCAATTAAACAAAGAGAGTTATGCCTAAGCACCAGGTACCCTACGCTTATACGCCAGAAATAGTTATTTGATGATTCATTGAATTTGGACAAATTTTTGAAGAGGTGTTTGAAGCAACCCTTGGTAAAAACTGGGAAATAATTCATGGACACAAAAATTCATTCAATTGGCTTTTGAAAGGAGGCAACTTCTAGAAGATTCATTGAATAGAGACACATTTTGAAGAGACACTAAGGCACCCCTTGAGTTCTTATTAATGAAGAATTGGATCATCAAAGGAAGAGGCCATCCACGGTGAACCACTAATCATCCATCCATTCCAAGTAACAGCCGCCGCCGCCCATCGCTGCCACTGTCGGCCACCTTTTCTTTTTCTTTTTAGTTTTAGTTTGTATTGTGAGTGAAGGAAAATAATTTAAAGGAACTTAAAGACATTTGGTGGAGAGGATTTGAGATAAGTGTTTATCTTTGTGACTATATTTGGTTTTAATTTAGACTTCTTGTTTTTTTGCATGATTTCTACTTTTAAACTCAAGTGCGGTTTTGTTTTCTCCATGAATACTGAGTAGTTTTCTTTATTTTTTTCTTTAATACAATAAGTGATTAAGTATTGAAAGGAATTTGTGTGAAGTATTAGACTTTATTGTTGGAAGAGATTGTGATGATTTTAAACCTTGTACTTCATTTACTTCTTAATTTAGCCAATTAAGATGTTAATACTTATTGTGAGAACATGTGAGATCCAAGATGGTATTGTCTCAGTCAATAAATGGTAAGAATCACATTTGATTTCATGGATGAGAATGTAGTTCATGGGGTTGTGTGTAAATAAATAGGGAAATAAACTTTGAAGGGTGTAGAATAAGAGGGCTTTAGAGTGACATGCTAAAGCCCCCAATTTAATTTATAGTTTTAGGTTTTGATACGAGATGTTAGCCCCCAGGTGGGGGGAGAAGAGGGAACTCTAGAGTAAGATCTAGTATGTTCCCTACCTAACGGGTTTTCAGGACTATTCAAACTATAAATTAACCATTGTTCTTTATAGAATCTCGAGTAAGGGTAAAGAATATGATTGCTCCTATTTGGCACAACACAATTAGAATACTTCCACAACATAATTTCTATACTTTTTACAGATTCATGATAAGGAAAAAGATATTTTACTTATATTGCCTTCCTCTTGCAAGTATTTAGTTAAGTTAATTAGTTGCTTACTTTATTTTCAATTATAAAAAATTTACAAAAAGAATCAAATTTTCATTCCTATTATAGCATCTAGAGTCTAAGTAAAATTTTGTTATCTATTTTTATTTGTTTTGTAAGTTGCATATTGCTAGTTATCCCTGTAGGTTTGATATTCAGGGCTTAATCAAAAAGTCCTATATTATTTGATAATGAAACATATACTTACGTAATATCCCATAACTAAATATTATAATTTTATTCTTATTTGCTTCATAGCAAAAAATTTACCTAGCTTTTACTTGGGATTATGTTTTTGGCTTTGTTGCAAAGTAAGAATCATTATTAAAGAAATTAAGCATATAATCACATACATTGCATTTAACATCTATATAGAACATCAGGATCAAGTTTTTGGCAGCACTGCTGGGGATAATTATAAAAATTTTTAATGAAATATTTAGAAAGAAAATTTTATACTTTTATAAAGTCTTATTTAAACTTTTAGATTTATTATAGGAATATTGTAGTGTTGTTTTTACATAAAGTTCTTGTTTGTGTTTTATTTTTTATTATTTTATGTGGTTTGTAGTAATGTATATATAGTTCAGGCTCCACAGAACTTGTGCATTACGATTCTGAATTAGAAAAAAACTATTAGAAAAATAAAAAATTTAAAATTACTGAAAAAACTCAAAAATTTCAAGAAATGGTGAATCCAAATAATCAAAACGTTGAAGAGTTTAAACCTTTAAGAGGTTATGCAAACCCTACGGTGATTGAACTTCATTGTAGTATTCAAAAACCTGTTGTAGTGGCTAATTCATTTGAACTTAGACCCACTATTATCCAAATGGTATCAAATAATCATTTTGGGGGAGCACCAACTGAAGATCTAAATTTACATCTTGCAAATTTTCTAGAACTGTGTGCTACATTTAAATATGATGGTGTATCAGATGTTTCTATAAGACTTAGATTATTTCCTTTCTCACTAAGGGATAAAGCTAAGATATGGTAACATTCGTTATCACTTGGATCTATCAGAAATTTGGGTGATTTAGCACATATATTACTTGCTAAATATTTTTCACCATGAAAAACTGCAAAGTTTAGAAATGATATTTCATCTTTTTGCTAATTTAAAAGGGAATCTATTTATGAAGAATGACGATGATTTAAAAAACTCTTAAGAAAGTGTCCACGCCATGTTATATCAGATTGGTTAATAATTCAAACCTTTTACAATGTAGTAGCTCGATCTCTTAGATTTATTATCGATGTCGCTGGTGGTGGTTCATAGATGTCAAAACCATTTCATGCCACTTATGCTTTAATTGAAGATACGACTACAAATAATTTTTAATGGCCTTCTGAAAGGGTAAATCTTAAGAAAGTAGCCAATATTCATGAAATTGTGCTTTTTCAATGTTAGCAAATCAATTTCCTGCAACTTCAAGGAAGTTAGACAAATTTGGAATGAATTTTTCTCAACCAATTGCAATGATTGAAGAGCATTCATTTGGACAAATGGTAGATTCTCAAGCATCATTAGAAACTTTGAATGTCATAAACAAAAAGCAGAATAACCCACATTCAAACTATTATAACCCAGGTTGGAAGAACCATCCCAACTTTAACTAAAATAATACTTCGGGTGGTAATAATCAACAGTGGAGAAACAACCATGTAAGCCCATTGGGGAGTGGAACAACCAAGGGAATACTAATTATATACCTACTTATCCTCCATGTTTTAACAGTAATCCACAATTTAATGAGAAAAAGTTGTTTTACAAGAAGTGGTGTTACAAATGGGAAATCAATTACAAAGTCAAAAAGCTACAATAAGAAATATTGAGAATCAATTGGGACAAATAACAAATTCATTACGTAATAGATCCCAAGGAGTACTTCCTAGTAATACTAAAGTAAATCCAAAAGACCTGAATAAAGGGCAAGTAAAAGCTGTTCAACTTAAAAGCGGAAGAGAATTGGAAGGTAGAGTTAAAAAATAAACTTAAGTAGAGAGAATAGAAATTAATGAGTCTGAAGAGGACACTTCGAAAGGTTTAGAGAGACCTATTTCTCCACTTAAAGTTGACATGGAAAAACTACCACCTCCATTTCCTTAGAGGCTCCATCAACAGAAATTGGATAAACAATTTTCGAAATTTCTGAAAATTTTTAAAAAGCTTACAATTAATATTCCTTTTGCTGAAGCCTTAAAACAAATGCCAAGCTATGTGAAGATTATGAGAAATATTTTTAACAGAAAAAGGAAGTTCAAAGATAACAAGAGTGTTGAAAGAAGCTTACAATTAATATTCCTTTTGCTAAAGCTTTAGAACAATGACCAAGCTATGTGAAGTTTATGAGAAATATTTTTAACTGAAAAAGGAAGTTTGAAGATAATAAGAGTGTTGCACTTAGTTAGGAGTGCAGTGCTATAATCCAGAAAAAGCTTCCTAAAAAGCCTAAAGATCCTGGTAGCTTCACAATTCCATGTGCAATAGAAGACAAATTTTATGAGAAAGCTTTATGTGATTTAGGTGCAAGCATCAACCTTATGTCAATATTAATATTTAAAAGATTGGGATTAGGAGAAATATTCCCTACTACTGTAACTCTCCAGTTAGCAGATCAGTCAATAACCTATCCTAAAGGAGTTGTAGAAGATGTTTTAGTGAAAGTGGATCAATTTATCTTTCTTGTTGATTTTATTGTGCTAGATATGGAGGAAGGTAAGGAGATACCTATCATTTTGGGGAGACCTTTTCTAACTATATGAAGAGCAATGAAAAATGTGCAGAAAAGAAAATTAATTATGCACGTCAATGATAAGACAATTACATTTAATATTTCCAAATCAATGAAATATCCTGCATAAGCTAATAAAGATAAATGCTATAGAATGGATGTGATAAGATTTCTAAGTGAATGCCATTTTAAAAAAATTTATGAAGAGAAATCTAAAATGAAAGAGTTGGAACATGAGCAAGAAGTGGAATTAGATCAATATGAAGATTTTTACAAGGAAGATTCAAATTATGCTTGAGAGAGTTTTGAAATTTTGGACACTACTGATTTCAATTTTTTATATGTAAGGATTTATGCAGTTGACACCACTACGGTGCCAAAACCTTGATTTGTGTAGTAAAATTTGTGTAAAATATATATAAGTATATGCAATTATTAATGGGATTCTACGCAAGTATACGTATCGTTATCAAGTAATAATGAACTTTCTATTTAAGCCCAAAATATCGATCCCATGGGGAAGATTTAAATTTGCAATGATATATTTTACTTGGAAATTCACAGAAAGTCAAATGAAATTATAGTTACTAATTTTGAATCTTGAGATAAAAACTAAATTACTTAACTATTAGCAAAATAGAAATGCAAGATTTAAACAATAACTACTAATCTACTAATTATGTTTATGTAATGAAGATTTCTTATGTGAAAAAACATCCTTCCCACGACAATGAGGTTTTGGTGAAATGAGATGAGATAAATGTTTATAATATGTATCGTTTCAAATAGGAGCAGTTTTAATTCTCTACCCTGATATAGTGCATAGAAAATCATTGGCTAATCCCAGGTTTAGTCCCTAAATCTGTGCTAAGCTAGGTGGATACCGGCTCCCACTTCCCTTCACCTGAAAGATGACTATCGCTTTAAATTTTAAACACTAAGACCGAATTGGAGATTTTAGTCTGTCACACTAAAGATTCTCTAATTCTACACCAAACAAAGAATATTTCCCTATTTATTTTACTTAATTCCATGAACAAATTTCTCCTCCATGAAATCAAATGTTATCCTCACTCTGTTGTAGAACTCATACTCAATTTCCCGGATCATATGTTTCACAATATATTTTAAAAATTCAATTGGTCAGATCAAAAAGTAAATTAAGTTTGGAGTTGAAAAATCATCACAATTTATTTTATATTTTAATGTTGGCACATCCAAGTTATCTCTTCATTTCACCATATCTCAGAGTAAGGAGAAAGATAGAGGAAACCACTCAGACTTCATGAGAAAAATACAAGAAAACATAAATTTTATATATAAAAGAAAGTTTATACAACACTAATAAACAAACAACACTTATCTGAAACTCTTTCTCAAAGTAAATCCCTTGTAGCCTTTCCTTAGAAATGCAGGAAGAAGATATCTCTCACTTTTCCCCTTCTCCAATACTCTTACAGAAAGTTTCACACTTAATCTCACCACACAAACTCTAAATTATAAAGAAAATTCACTAATTGACTCCAATGTGTTGATGGAATGAAAATGGATTATGAAGAGTGACGAAAAAGGAGCGTGGTGGAACGTTTTGGAGCGAAAAGGAATGTGAAAGAGTGAAGGAGTCAAGGAGAGAATGAGCGAAAGAGTGAAGGAGTGAAGGAGTAAATGAGCAAGGAGTCAAGGAGAGTGTTTCCTGATGAATTTCGGCCCCAAATAGAGCCTATGGTCGGTTCTTTAAGAGGTGCATCAAAAATCTCTTCAAAAATCGTCCAAATACGTCGAATCTTCTAAAAATAGGGGCTGAACCGACATTGGCGCCACGGCGCTAGTGTCCCATAATTTAATTTTCTACTTTCTATTTAAAGGCGTCGTCAGCGCTCTTCTGGCGCCGTCAGCGCTCTTCTGGCACCATCGGCGATGATTAAAATTTTCAGTCTGTTCTGTTGTTCTACGTCGTCGGCACTGCCCTTGGCGCGGCCGGCGCTGAGTTTTTCTTCAAAAACGTCATTTTGACTCCAAATTCCATCCTTTTTGCTTCATTTTTTTTTAAGTCCTAAAAATCAACAACCTGTAAGAAAACATCAAAATACCTTCCATTAAAGTGCAATATCACCAAAAATAAGTATAAAATACGGGTCTAAAAATGCAAATATTTTTTGTGTATCGAAATTCCCCAAACTTACATGTTACTTGTCCTCAAGTAACTCCTATACTACATAAAATTATGACTTATCATAAGGAATTTAACTTTTAGATTTCCATTTTTTAGGTCTTTAAACATAATAGTATAACTTGTGAAAAATTCAAAACAACTCCAGTTACTACTAAAGGTGTAAGGATATTCAACAATTAAGTCCAAGATTTCTAATCCTCTATTTCTTTCAAGAAAAAATACAATTTGTCATATTAAAGTCACTTAGAATATTCATATGAACAAGAACTTCATAAAACTTTACTAATAATTAAGCTAATATTCAAATAAAAAGTTTAGAAAATGTGTCCAAGTCTTTTTCCTTAAGTTGATTCAAGTGAAGCCAATTTTTAATTAGACATCTCCTTAAGCTTCTTCCCACATCTTTTTCTTTTTATTTATTTTTTCACGATCATTTCATTTTTTTAATCCCTTTTTCTTTTCTTTCTCTCTTTTTTCTTATGTGAAGATTGCAATATATGGATAGCCTCTAATGATTTTGAACTTCACTATCCTCTTCTTATAGTTAAAAACTTTTTACATTTCTTCACTTAACAAATTTATATTAACTTAAAGACTTCATAAAGTTTAATTCTTTTCTTTTTACATGAATCTTTTAAGATATTTAATACTTCAAAAAATACAAATTTCTTTACTTAAAATAGAAAAAGCATAGACTTATTCTCTTTTACCAAATATCTTATTCTCTAGAATTATCCTTTATTATTGAAAATTTTTACATAAATTTACTATATATTTAGAAACATAAATATAGTTAAATGAGGACAAATAAAATTAAGTTCCTTTTCTTTAAAAAGGAATTTTTCTTCCCCCCCCCCCAAACTTAAATTTTTAAAAGATTTAACATGAAGAACTTAAAAATAAAGGGTGAAAGAAAACATTAAATACATAAAGAAAATACATACCTGTTGAAGGTTCTGATTTTTGAAAATAAATTCTAAAATATTGCAGGTGCTAATATGAAAAACTATAAGGCTTAAAACATTAAATTGCACATAATAAATATAAAATCTGCTGAGAAAGAGTTAATTACAATACATATAAAAAAATGTTGAAACTAACAACAGAACTAAACTAAATTCTAGAAATGAAAATAGTTTTATAAATTGCAGTTTCACATTACAACATAACAACAAAGTCTCAAAATTTAATAAGCAGTCTCAACAATATCACAAAACACATAACATAGTCATAAAGTACAATCACATACAAACTAACAAAAAGATCACCAGTCATCATCTTCTTCTTCATCAACATCCAACTTTTGTTGCTGATATGGAGTATAAACAGGGTGAATAGGGAACTGAACTGAATGATCACCCCTCAGGTATCTCATTAAAGCATCATCATATTCAAACTTCTACAGAATCAAATCATCTATATGAGCATTTATGGCATCCATGTTCTGTAATCTATGACACATCCTCAAAATATCCCCCAGCTGAATCATCATCTGGTCCAATAGTTCCCTGTTATTAGGGTCACTAGAAGTAGGCTCACTAAAAGTAGGGGTCCTAGAAGTAGAAGGAATAACCCTGCCCTTACTTCCAGTTCTTCAATCAACATGGGACTCATAAGTCTTAATGTTTACATGCCCAATAGGTCTTTGAGGCTCAATACTCTCCTCATCTGGTTTGAAAGCAACTCCCGCCTGCTCACAAAGTGTGTAAATAAGAGCAGGGTGTGCCAATTCACCAGTGGTCTCTCCCAGAGCAATAGATCGAGTGTTCATATAATAATAGAGCCTACATTTATGTCCATCACTTGTTGAATTTAGAAGTTCAGGATGGCTCTATCCTTAGTCGCCTCACTATGATGGTTTGTTGGAATCATTCTCCCAGAAATAAAATAATGTCAGGCCTTAAATACTACATTTAGCATAGAAAGGGGAAAGTTGACTTTAACTCCATTCTTTACTTTCAAAGCTCCTTTCTCACTAGTCAGAAAAGAAATTACCTCATCTAAAGTGTCATTTGTAGTAGAAAATGAATGATACTGACATCTATAAACATCCTCTAACTGATAAAACTCATTTATTTTTCTTGGAAGAAACTCCACCCTTTTTCGACGAACAAAAACAAAATCATGAGAAGCCTCCAGAAAGTTGGCATAAAATTACATAACTATCCCAACTATCGCATCAGCAGTAAAATAACAGAAGTTTTCCCACTGCCGAGCGATAATTAATCGTTCAACTTCTCCTCCTGGATTTTTGAAACCATGATCTGGAATCACTTTTTAATTTTCACGAAGACTATGAAATTGAGCACTAGCTTTATAGCAAACAAATTTTTGCTTGTCATAATCTACTTTTCTTTTGCTTGCTCCAGGTGCCATAGGAAATCTAAGAAAAATTTGATAAAAATTTGAATAAATTCCAAAATTCCAAAAATTAAAATGTAAAGCACTTTAAATTTAAATCCACTAAGTAAGAGTTCTTCACTAAAGTATTTTCTCAAAATCTCTCAAAAAAACTCCAAAACTTTCGGATCTAGGCAATGTGAGAAAAATCCTTGGTGAAAATAAAAAATTTTTAGTTTAAAGTGTAGCTCTTACTTAGAGAAGATAAAATCTGAAGTTCCTTTGCCACTAAATCGCCTCAAATCTGCCCAAAATCAAGCCCTAGGTGTGAAAACCAAAGGTTGAAGGTAACTAAAGGGGTAAAAAAGGAGGTTTGCGGTGAAAATTGTGAATTTAAGGGGTTAAGGGCTGTTCTTGGGTCGAAGGCACCGTCAGCGCCCATTCCAGCGCCGTCAGCGCTGAAGGCCCGAAATTCAATTTTTGATTTTTTCAAATTTTTAATTTACTCTAAAGATTTTTTTATTATTTTTAAACATAAATTTTTATCTAACAATAATTCACAAATAAACATTTCACAAACAATCATTTTCATAAACAACAACAAATTAACTTTTATATATGAAAATACACTTTTTACAAACACATTTTTCAAATTAAACATTCGCACCTATTAAGCAATATAAGTATAATTCAACGTCGAAATCAAGCCACAACACTAAACGCTGACACAAACTATACACATAATAAAAGTTCAGAATTCTAAAACAAAACAAACCAAACAAAATCCAATCCACACAATTACATTAAATACAGAAATATTCTTAAAAAAATATAGAATCCAAAGTCTTCAATTATTCTGCCTTTTTTTCAGTGCTTTCTCCTCCTCTAATATCTCCCATGGATTGGTAATGAACATATAATTTGTAGAAGGATCTGTACAGGAATTGATCTATCGAACAATCCACCCATTTTCATTAAACATCCGAACTAATCCTGCTTCAAAAGTTCCAGTATGATCAAAATTTTCATTCATTCTGCAATCTAGGTGATCAAAAAGGTACTTAAGATCTCTCACTACATTCATAATACTCTGAAGTTCTCTTTCAATTTTCTTCAATTACTTCTCCAAAGCAAGCGATCTTCCAACTGTTGGTGGTATTAATGGAGTTGAAGCATGTGAAGGATGATCTATAATAGCATTTAATGCTTCATTTCCATTTCCAACATAATTATCATCGATAGGGATCATGGGCTCCCAAGGTAGTAAAACTTTTTCTCAACTTTCATATGGCACTTGGAATTTACTGCAAATCAGAAAAATTGTAGAAGGATGCCCAAGTCTATAAATTGGCCTATTCATAATGATACCCATAATAGATTTAAATATGATTGATCCTATATCAATGGGTTTTTCCATTTGAATGCAGTGATTTAAAACAACACTTTCTTTGGTGATTGTACTAATCTTTATAGTAGGGAGTAATTTTGTAGAAATAAAGAAATGTCACTGCTTCGAAATTGGATGAAGTGATGAAGCAGAAGAACTAATATATTGCATCAAATCTCGTGTAGGGACAAAATTTGTATAATGACAGATTGGAACATTTTCTATCAAATACAATTCATTAAATCTCGCAGAAGTAAATGGTACAACCTTACCTCGTACGAAGACAACTCCTTGGGTAATTCCATGTAAATTTGCATAAAACTCCTTTACAACAAGTACAACAACTGCAGCGGTAGTGTAACACAGAACTTCCCATAGCCTTTGCAGAATGATCTTATCAACCGGAGCACTTGGATTGATCAATCCATGATTAACAAAACCTCTCTCTTTGATCAATATCTTCTTCCTAATAACTTTGTCATATAATCTATGCGCGTCAAAACTAATAAATTTTCTTCTATTGAAAACTTCATATCTTGAAGTATTTCTCGAATTGGAAGCCATGAAATCTGAAAATAGAAAGTTTCTAGTTGTCTAAGGCAGTTTTTAGGACTCTTAAAACACCTCCCGACGGTTATTACAGAGTAAAATCCAGCCAAAGCCTGTCTAAAGTCCCCTAAACCGTCAAACCGCTCTCGGCACCGTCGACACTCCCAATTGGCGCTAACAATACTGAAGTCTGTTTTCTTGGGCGCCGTTGGCACCCATTTTGGAGTCGTCGGCGCTAGTGGCCAAAATTTGTGACTTTTATTTTCGTTCAATTTAATTTCAAATTTTCCTCCAATATCAATATTTGACTTAATTTATAATAAATGCAATTTTGTAGGATTATTATGACTTATCAAACAAATTAGTAATACATAAACATATATGTATAGGTTGCCTCCCACAAAGCGCTTGGTTTAACGTCATTAGCCCGACATACCATTTATTTAGTTGGGTTGACTTAACATTAAAAATTCTTCAAATTGAGGTATGTGACGTTCATAATAGTGTTTCAAACGATGCCCATTAACTTTAAATATCTTTCCAGTGTTAGGATCTTTAATAACAACAGTTCCATAATGATAGACTTTAATCACTTTAAATAGTCCTAACCATCTGGATTTCAGTTTTCCTGGAAACAATCTCAATCTTTTATTATACAATAGAAATTCTTGTCAGGTTCGAATTTCTTCTTAATAATCTTCCGATCATGCCATATTTTCATTTTTCTCTTTATAAATTTTTGCATTATCATATGCTTCATTTCTTATTTCTTCAAGTTCATTTAGTTGCAATAATATTTTCTCACAAGCAACTTTTAGATTAAAATTAAATTCCATAATAGCCCAAAATGCTTTATGCTCCAATTCTACTAGTAAGTGGCATGTTTTTTAAAAAATCAGTCTGTATGGGCACATTTCTATAGAAGTCATATAAGCAGTTCTGTATGCCCATAATGCAGTATCTAGTCTAGTAGACCAATTCAATTTATAAGGATTTACAGATTTTTTTAAAATGCGTTTAATTTCACGATTAGATATCTCTGCTAGACCGCTAGTCTGAGGATGATAAGCAGTAAATAATCTATGCATAATATCATATTTCTTAATCAATTTTTTGATTCTCTTATTTCTGAAATGAGATCCTCCATCAGTAATAATTACTCTCGACATTCCATATCTTGTAAAAATATTTTTAATTAAAAATTTAGAAACACTCCAAGCAACACATCTGGGTACAACAATGACTTCAATCCATTTGGACATATAATCAACAACAAGTAATATAAATAAGTTTCTAAATGAAGGCATAAATGGTCCCATAAAATCTAATCCCCACCATAAAAAATTTCAACTTCTAATGTGTAATTTAGAGGCATTTCATTTCTTCTAGAAATATTTCCTACTCGTTGACATCTATCACATATTTTAATATTTTCATTAACATCTCTAAAAATCGTAGGCCAATAAAATCTAGCTTGCAAAATTCTATATGCAGTTCTATTTGTTCCAAAATGTCCTTCAAATTCAGAATCATGACATCTTTCAATAATCTGTTGAGTTTCTTCATAAGACACACATCATCTAATAATTAGATCTTTATATTGTTTATATAAATATGGGTCATCCCGTAAATAGTCTTTTGAATCACATATAAATTTCTTTAATTGTGGATTTTTTATATCAGGTGGTAAAATATCACTTACAATATAATTTACTATATAAGCATACCACGGTACATCCATTTCATCAATACTATATAATTATTCATCAGGGAAATTTTCTAAAATTTCATTTGCAAAATTAGTTAATATTTCTATTTTTATTCTAGACAAATGATTAGCTATTTGATTATCATTTCCCTTTTTATCAACTATGGTAAAATAAAACTCTTGTAATAGAAGTATCCATCTAATTAATCTTGGTTTAGCATCCAACTTTTGCATTAAGTATTTAATAGCAGAATGATCTGTATGCACTATACATTTAGTTCCAATTAAATAAGGTCTAAATTTATCAAAGGCATAAACAATAGCTAATAACTCTCTTTCAGTAGTAGTATAATTAATTTGAGCATCATTTAGAGTCTTACTAGCATAATATATAACTTAAAAAACTTTACCGTGTCTTTGTTCTAATACAGCCTCAATAGCATAATCACCAGCATCACACATTATTTCAAATGATTTTTCCCAGTCAGGTGGTACTATTATAGGTGCAGTGACTAATTTTTTTTTAATAATTCAAATACTTTGATGCATTCCTCATCAAAATCAAATTTTGTATCTTTTTCTAAAAGTTGGCATAGCAGCTTAGTTATTTTTGAAAAATTTTTATGTAGCGTCTGTAAAAACCAGCATGTCCTAGAAAACTTCTCACCCCTTTAACACTAGTAGGAGGTAGTAATTTTTCTATAACTTAATTTTTTGCAGGATCTATCTTCATCCCATTTTCGAAAATTTTATGCCTAAGTACAATACCTCATGCAAACATAAATTGACATTTTTTTGAATTTAACACTAGGTTGATTTTTTCACATACTTTCAGAACTTTTTCTAAATTATTAAGACATAACTCAAACGAAGTCCCACATACAAAAAATTCATCCATAAACACTTCCATTCCATGTTCTATAGAATTGCTAAAAATTGACATAATGCATCTTTGAAATGTTGCAGGTGCATTACATGGTCCAAAAGGCATTCTACGAAAAGCAAATGTTCCATATGGACTTGTAAATGTTGTTTTCTCTTGATCCTTTGAAGCAATTAGAATTTTGTGATAATAGGTATATCCATCTAAAAAAGCAATAATATTTATTCCCAGTCAATCTATCCAACATTTGGTCTAGAAAGGGTAAAGGAAAGTGATATTTTCTGGTGACCATATTTAATTTTCTATAATCAATGCAAATTTGCCAACCAATTACTTGTCTTGTTTGTATTAATTCATTTTTCTCATTTTTTTCAATAGTCACTCCTCTTTTCTTCGGAACACAGTGAATTGGGCTTACCCAAACACTATCTGAAATAAGATATATAATTCCAGCATCTAACCATTTTAAAATCTCTTTTTTAACAACTCTTTCATTATTGGGTTTAATCTTCTCTGAGGATTAGCTTTAGGTTCATATTGTTCATCTAATAAAATTTCGTTCATACAAATTGAAGGACTAATTCCTTTAATATCTGCTAAAATCCATCTAAAAGCCTTTTTATACTTTTTCAACATTTCTATCAACTTATGTTCTTGAATTTTAGTTAACTTGGAAGATATAATAACAAACAATGTAGATGACTCTCCTAAAAATACATACTTTAAATGGGTAGGTAAAATCTTTAATTAAAGTTCAGGCGGTTTAATACTTGAAGGAATAAGATTTTTACTATCGTTTTCTAACAAGTCTAACATTTCAAATTTGCCCTGAATATAATCTAAATCTTCTTCTTGCTTTAATTTATTTTCGAATTCATTCTTAAACTGTTCATTACTCATATAATCAGCTACTTCCATCCTGAAACATTCATTTTCTTTTTCTATTGTAGGATATTTCATAGCTTTTACTATATTAAATTTCATTTCTTGATCATTAACTCTCATTATTAATTCTCTTTTAGGCACATCTATTACAGCTCTTCCTGTTGCAAGAAATGGTCTCCCTAAAATAATATAAATCTCTTTATCTTCCTCCATATCCAATAGCATAAAGTCTATAGGGAAAATAAATTTATCCACTTTTACTAGTACATCCTCTATAACACGTTTTGGATAAGTTATTGATCGATCAGCTAACTGAAGAGTTACAGTAGTAGGGCAAATTTCTCCCAAATATAAACGTTTAAAGATCGATAATGGCATAAAATTGATACTCACTCCTAAATTACATAAAGCTTTTCCATAAAACTTTTCACCAATTGCACAAGTTATAGTAAATCTACCATGATCTTTTAATTTTTTAGGAAGCTTTTTCTGAATAATAACACTACACTCTTCACTGAGTGTAACGGTCTCATGATCTGTAAACTTCCTTTTCTTATTTAGTACATCCTTCATAAATTTCACATAACTTGGCATTTATTCCAAAGCTTCAACAAAAGGAATATTTATTGCTAACTTCTTAAGGATTTCCAAAAAATTTGTAAATTGTTTATCTTTGTTCTTCTGTTTCAGTCTTTGAGGAAACAGAGGTAATGGTTTTTCTAAAGGAACTTGTGTTTGTTCATTTTCATGTTGATCATTTTCCATTTCTTTCTTCTCTTCATCAACTTTAGTTTCTCTTTGGATCTCTGTTTCAACTTCTTTTCCACTTTTTAGTTGAATAGCTTTAATTTGCTCTTTATTTTGGTCTTTTGGATTAACTTCCACAGTACTCGGAAGAATTCTAGAATGCCTGTTACTAATTACAGTAGCAATATGTCCTAACTGATTTTCAATATTTCTAATAGCAGCCCCTTGGTTCTGTATTGGATTTTCTATATTCAACATCACTTCTTCCATCTTCAACTTCTTTTCCTTAACTTGTGGGTTAGGGTTGGAGTTATATCTCAAAGGATAATAAGGTCGATAATTAGGATTTCCTTGATTGTTCACATTTCCGGATGGATTCACCGAATTTTTATAATTATTCTAACTATAATTAGGGTGATTTTTCCATTCAGGGTTAAAATTTTTAGAATAGTGATTGTTAATTCAATTATTTATATCGTTTAAAGTTTCATAAGATGATTGAGTATCAATAATCTATCCTAGTGAATTTTCCTCTAATACTGGGGGTATTTGAGAAAAGTTCTCTCCCATTTGATCAATCTTTTTATAAATAGCAGTAATTTAAGATGCCAAAATAGACTGCATTAGAATCATGAATACTGACTACTCTCTTAGGATTTATCCATTCAAATGGTCATTGAAAATTGTTAGTAGTCATTTCTTTAATTAAAGAATATGCTTCATCAAAAGGTTTTGACATTAATGATCTAGTCGCAACAACATCTATAATAGATCTAAGTGATCATACTAATCTATTGTAAAATGTTTGAATTATTAACCAATCTGGTAAAGCATGGTGTGGACATTTTCTAAGAAGATCTTTAAATCTTTCCTAAGCTTCATATATCAATTCCCCTTTAAACTGACAAAAGATGTAATATCATTTCTGAACTAAGCGGTTTTCGATGGTAGAAAATATTTAGCCAAGAATTTTTGTGATAGTTCTCCCCAAGCTCTAATAGATCCAGGTGCTAATGAATTTAACCAAGCCTTGACTTTATCCCTTAATGAAAAAGGAAAAAGTCTAAGCCTAACAACATCATTATATACTCCATCATATTTAAATATAGCACAAATTTCAAGAAAAATAGCAAGATGTAAGTTACTATCTTCAGTAGGTGATCTTCCAAACCTATTATTTTGTATAATTTGGATAATAGTAGGTTTAAGCTCAAATGACTTAGCAGCAACATCAGGATTTTAAATAGTTTAGTGAAGTTCATCTGCTGTCGGATTCGCATGATCTTTTAAAGGTCTTTGTCAATTCTCATTTATTGGATTATCTAAGTTATTTGCCATTTCTTTTAAATTTTTAATTTCTCATTATTTTTTTCAAATTTTTCTAATAGTACATTCTAATTATGAATCGTAAGGTACTCGCATAAACAAATAATGTAAGCAAAGTAAAATCATTGGCTATTCCCAGGTTTAGTCCCTAAATCTGTGGCTAGGCTAGAGGATACCGGCTCCCACTCCAGAGCTCCCACTTCCCTTCACCTGAAAGCTAACTCTCGCTTTAGTTTTTAAACACTAAGACTAAATTAGGGATTTTAATCTGTCACCCTAAAGATTCTCAAATTCTACACTCAAAAAAGAATATTTTTCTATTTATTTGTACTCAATTCCATGAACGAATTTCTCCTCCATGAAATCAAATGTGATCCTCACTGTTGTAGAACTCATACTCCATTTCCTAGATCGTATATTTCAAAACACATTTTAACAATTCAATTGGCCAGATCAAAAAGTAAATTAAGTTCGAAGTTGAAAAATCATCACTATTTATTTTATATTTTAATATTGGCACATCCATGTTATCTCTTCATTTCCCAATATCTCAGAGTATGGAGAAAGATGGAGGAAACTACTTAAACTTCATGAGAAAGATACAAGAAAACACAAATTTCATATACATAAGAAAGTTCATACAACACTAATAAATAAACAACACTTATCTGAAACTCTTTCTCAAAGCAAATCCTTTGTAGCCTTTCCTTAGAAATGCAGGAAGAAGATCTCTCACTTTTCCCCTTCTCCAACACTCTTACAGAATGTTTCACACTTAATCTCACAGCACAAACTCTAAATTATAAGAGAAAACTCGCTAATTGACTCCAATATGGTGGTGGAATGAAAATGGATTATGAAGAATGGCAAAAAAAGGAGCGTGGTGGAACATTGTGGAGCGAAAAGGAATGTGAAGGAGTGAAGGAGTGAAGGAGCGAAGGAGTGAGGCAGTGAAGGAGTGAAGAAGTCAAGGAGTCAAGGAGTCAAGGAGAGTGTTTCCTAATGAATTTCGGCCCCAAATAGAGCCTAGGATTGCTTCTTCAAGAAGTGCCTCCAAAATCTCCTCAAAAATCATCCAAATACATCGAATCTTCTTGAAATAAAGGTTGAACTGACATTGGTGCCGTGACACTAGTGTCCCACAATGTAATTTGCTGCTCTCTGTTTAAAGGCATCATCAGCGCTCTTCTGGCGTTGTCGGAGTTGAGTAAAATTCTCAGTCTGTTCTGTTGTTCTGAGCGATCGGCGATGCCCTTGGCGCGGTCGGCGCTGAATATTTCTTCAAAAATGTCATTTTGACTCCAAATTCCATCCTTTTTGCTTTAAGTCCTAAAAATCAACAACATGAAAGAAAATAACAAAATACCTTCCATTAAAGTGCAAGATCATCAAAAATAAGTATAAAATAAGGGTCTAAAAATGCATATATTTTCAGTGTATCAACTACAAAAAAACATACATCTTTTTATCCATCAATTGAAAAACCTCTTAAACTTGAGTTGAAGTTACTTCTTAAATATTTGGAGTATGCCTTTTTAGGTGATTCCTCTATATTTCTTGTAATAGTTTCCTCAAAATTAAATACTAAAGAAGAAATGACTTCAATGAAAACTTTAAAAAGTTATAAGAAAGTCTTTAGATGGACAATTGCTCATATAAAAGGAATCGATCCTGACGGCTATTTTTTTTTCTTTGGAAATAAGATTTTAAAATTTAAATTTAGTATATAATGTAATTTTAATTTTTAAAAATGGTATTTTTATATTTTTTTTTAGAAAATGATGAGACCGAATAAACCTCATATATCTAATAGTTTAAATAGCTGAGCACGATACCATAAATGATATATTATCTCTAAGGATAAACATATCACTAATTGGTAGGATTAACTATCTAAACTTAAAAGCTTATGACTCTATTTTGGTCTATAAAATTTATAGCCCACAAATTCCCCTATCTATTACACAAATTAGATAGGGTTTAGATTAATCTGGGTTCTTAAATCTCTATAGAGGCAAGCCCCTATAGTTAATTACATCTGAAATGATGGGGTCATTTGAGAAAAATCTCGATAATGATCAGAGGTTTCATCTTAAAAAATTCAACGTTTAAGTTTCGATGATTGCTTATAAGAAAATCAGGTGGGATAGGGTCAAGTAGGAACAATTATTTTCGGAATCCAAAGGAGTGAAAAGTAGGAGATGTCGAAGATACTGAATAAGATTCAGTGGCATCTCAAACTAATCTATGCTTTGGCTTTACGTCTTTGAAAGAGAAATTATTTGATGTCTCAGTCCTGTAAATTATTTAGATTTTTGGGACTTGTATCTGCACGACATATGCAAATAGCCTGAGAAAATGTGAGGATTTAGGTCATTCCGAATGACAACCTCAGAATCCTAAAAAAAGTTTAAGACTTATTTAGTATGATATAAAAATCGTAGAAAGTCCTAAAAGATAATGTGAGGATTTACATCGTGCCAGACGAACAACCTCAGCGTTATATAAGTGTGTTATTTAAATCTATCGAAGCTCGGTTGCAACTCATCCTTCCGTCTTCCATGGTTGTGTTGACCATGGTCTGGAGATGAATCATCATTTGCTTGTGTCATCATCTCGATCGATGCCCAGGGATAAATCATCATTTGATGTCTTTGCCATTTCGTTCCAAAAAAGGGATAAAGAAAAGAGAAAACCATGCCTCGAACGGCCTATCCTAGGGGATTGCATGAGCATGCTAGGAAAATAATATTTAGAAGTACGAATACAAATGAATGTCTATAGTACGATGCGGTACATGAAGGGAACAACTGTGTAGTAAACTACTGTAACAGGAAAGGACCTAAGGAAAACTATGAAAGTAAAGTAAATATCAAGAAAAGGAAAGACTATGCAGTAAAGAAATAAATATGCAGTGTACAAACAAAATTGAAATAATTAAATGTACCTGGTTAAGTCTAGCAATGCTACAAAACACATTCCAATTGTATGATGTAAGGAGGTTAGACAAACATTTGCAGATTATAAAAGAAAGGTTAAATGATAAGCATATGGAATTTAAAGTGGGATATCAGCTTTTAATTTGGGAATAGGCTCAGACTAGACCTCATTTCTCTTTTAACTCAATCCCACAGGCAACTGATATATCGAAGTCAACCTATCAATATCAAATAGAGGTCACCAATGAATCACCCCTATAATCAAGCATTCTTAGACCCTATCATTTAATGAATGTGCGAATCTAAATATTATCTGGACTTATCTTATTAAAGGTACAAAATACCTATATGTAATATTAGGATAAGTGATGTATAGTATCTGAACTTATCAATGTATGATGTGTAATATCTAGACTCTCAAAAGAAATATAATATCTATTTTTGTGGTATCTATCATGTGGAGTGTAATATGTGATGTACTACAATTGTAGTATCTGTCGAGAAGAGTGTAATGTATAGTGTCTATCGTATGTTGTAGTAATTGTTGTGTAGAGTATGTAATGAGTATTTGTTCTTTTTGGAAGTGTAGTATCTGTGTAAAACCTATAGTATCTGTTTACAAGTGTAGTATCTATGTAAAAACTACAGTATCTGTTGTTTTCTAACTACTAATTCTCAAGCCCTTTGAAAAGGATTAGAGATGCCAAAGGCTTAAGGGGTGAAAGGGCATCTCACTAATTGAATATTGATTTTATATTTTCAGTTATAAGAGAAGCTGATCGATGGTTCTTTGTATCATTGCCCGTTGCTTCTCATCTTAAGCTAATAGGCCACCTCAATATTTCAGATGCTCATCCAACAAAATTTTGTATATTTCATATCAAGAGATTGGAAGAAAAAAAAAGAAACATCTAAATATTTCCATAACATCTACCTCTCACCTTTGAGTTCAAACTTTAAGCATATACATATCACCATTGTAAACCTAGTGAACTTTTCAGAAAGAAATGTGCTTGCATTCTTATATTATCAAATTCAAATCCACACAATTAATATAAGCCGAAAGCCAATTCCAGCAATACTCTAAGGATTAAATCATTATTCCTCCAGGATTTCAACTTATGGGTTTCTTGGCAATTCAACTTTAACATTTTGGTCAAGATCACTATTAACTTGTTCCATCACAAGGAATTCAATTTGTATGGTTCAAAATAATTCCAGCCAATAATCAAGTCAATTCATAATATAAAAGAAGCAGCAGTTGTTGGTCAGCTTCCAGTAGATAAATTTTTTTTTTCAAAGTGCATAATTCACTAAAATAACTAGCTGAGTCTAAAGAAAGTGATCAGGTAAAAGAATGATTGCTAATAAGAGTTTTCAAGTGCTAACAAGACTATAAATGCCATAAATACCTCACGCTTCTATGTACAATTGTTAAGAAATAGTGTCAGATTTACATGCACACCGTTCAATTTCTATACATTTACATGCCTAAATTTTAAACTTTCAAATTTGATTATTTTATATATATATATATATATATATATATATATATATATATATTACATACATGCCACCATACAGATTTTCACGCATAACCATTAAAGAATAGTGGCCGATTTACATACATATCACACCGGCTTTTATGTATTTACATATTTAACACTTTAATTCTTTTTTTTTTTGAAAATAACTTTGAAATATCTGTCTATATATCTGTACAACATATGAGAACATAAAGTAAGTAAAACAATTCACTCATGCTTACCCAAAAGATATAAAATATTGCAAATAAATTTTGAATAAGTTCAATGTGATAATCCACCAGCTAAATATAAGCACCAATCACTCGATTTTCAAAGAAATACTGAGATTTTAATTTGTAATATCGAATGAGGGAGAGTTTATGAAAATAAAATCTAAATCCACAGAAAATATGCCACTTTAAAAGAAAAGGTGAACAAACCCAAAGCACTAACACGAATATATATAAGGATTACACTTATTACGACATGAACATATTCAAAGCCAAATTAAAATCTAGCCACTCAAATTATTACAGCACAGTGCGTTCCTCCTTTTTTCTTTTAATATACTAGAAATTTGTAATGCTCTTAAAAAGAATAACACCCTGCAAATATAATCTACATTACTACACTAAAGCTTCTACAAACTCATGTATGGTGGGAATTGAATTAATACAGACATCCCCTGATCTTCAGCTATTCGTTCTTGATTAAAAGAGAGGTAATAACAAACCATTATATCTGAATAAATCTCTCTTCCTCTTAAAGGATAAATGAAATTATGTTCAATGTTCAAGAAACCACATATAGTGTAAATCGAAAACAAGTTTTGATCACTGAGACAATCTTCATAGGATTCGTATAAAAAAAATCTTAAATAAGATATTCCACAAACCAGAAAAGGAAGGAGAAGAAATCCTTACCTTCAAGTGTTTTAAGAAAATGTAAGGAAGTTTAGAAATAATAAGCAAAACGATTTTCAGATCCCACGAATGAAGGAAGATAATCTAGAAAGGAATCGTGAGCCAACCAAACTTCTTCTTCAATATACGAAAAGGAGATCCAACCCTGGAACTTTCTCCAAATACCTCACAAAGAAAACCTCAGGTTAAGAAAAATTCCTCAAATCACAAAAAAAAAACCTCTCTAAATCCTTCCCCAAGGGGGTATTTATATCCGAGGGAAAGAGGCATTTGGCGGGAAAGTTTGTTAGAAAAGTGTTATCGGCAGGCGACCGGCGGTGAAGGTCGGTTTAGATCGGAGACAAAAGGGATCACCGGAGAACCGGAAGAAGTTTCAAGATCCGGTCAAGAAAATGGAGGAAGAGGAAAAGATCTGGTTCGGGCAAGAAGGGTTGCAAGATGAGGAGGGGATGAATGTGAGCGTGAGATTAGATTTAGGATTTAAAAAAACTTTTTATTAAAAAAAATTATTATATATATTTTTTATTAAAAGAAAAAATCAAATTTTGTGCAATTCATTCATGCGCGGCGCCCCAACAAAATGGGTATCCTCCTTAGCTAAAATCGACGTTCCGGACGCGATGACGAGGTCTGTTTTGCCATCCGGAGTCATCCAAACAAATTCATCGACGATCGAGCCAATTTAACTTCAATTCGCGCACGGCGCGCTAAATGAAATTATTGTGACCCGTTCAGATCTGTTTAACAAGTGAATCATTGACCAGTCTTCTCATAATCAATAACCAAAGTGAAAGAAACTGCTCGTGGCAGAAATTCAAACGTCACACACCGTGGGGTTCACTTATGGCTTTTAAATCTCTAGGGAACTCAACAAGAGTTTCAACATGTTTGGCTATAGCTGACTCAACTGGATATCGCGGATTAAAAACCGTCAATATGAAACTTCAAAGAGCGAAGAAATGATCTGAATTTCTATGTCGTGTAGATCCCAGTCTAGTCCTCTAGGAGAGTCAAAATAGAAATCCTAAGACTATATCCTAGGGTATCTAAGGAAGGGAAAAGAAAACGTCAAAAATGAGGTCAACAAATGAACCCCAATAGTTGTGGTGTGTTGTATGAACACGCCAGGCTTATTGGCTTTTACCGAAATGATCAACCCAATCCCGCAAGAATTTCCAAGTAGCCATACCTGAGACAAATCAAATGTCAAATTTGAATTGAGGTGAAGTAGGATTTTCGCTGGGAATGGGCATTTATATTTTGAAATTGCTGTTGTTGATTTGAATTTTCAAATGACTTTTGAAATATATGCAAAAGGAATATTCAAAATTTGACAATAATATCAAAGAATGTGTGGAGGAAGAAACATAATCAAACTTTATCCCAAAGGATGTAGCGAAAATAAGTGAAATAAGAAGACTATATCAACTCAGAATACTGCTAGGGAAGCTACATTTAAGATGAAACTAGTCGAACAAATATCGTTTGTTGTCTTAGGATTCATCACAAGGTCAAAGTTGAATTCTCTTCAAACCTAAGAAAAACAGGAAGATACCAGGCCAACTCAGAATACCGTTGAGGAAGTTACATCCAAGCTGAAACTCGTCGAAGAATGGCGACCATTAAGGACATTATGCCAATGAAAACTGTACCAGTTCGGGCTACCGCTGAGGATATCACGTCTGAACCAGATCTAGTCGAAGAATGACAACCGTTAAGGAGATTACGCCAATAAAGACTGTACTAGTTCGGGCTACCACTGGGGATATTATGTCCGAACTACATCTAATCAAAGAATGACAACCGTTAAGGAGATTACGCCAATGTTGTCTTTGAAACTTTCATGATTCTTAAAAAAAATGTTTTTTTATTGTTAAATAGTTTTATATATGTATAATATATATATATATATATATATATAAAATTAAAAGAGCTTGGGATAATACACGTTAATTAAAAAGAGGTTACAAAGTTTAGGAGGGATAGTGGATCTCCAACTAAATGCAAAAAATACATCAAGTTCCACTCTCCACAATACAACTCTACGCTAATAAGACTAAATAGCTCAAGAAAAAACCAAACATAAAATACATGTAATCATCCAAAAAATACATGTAATTACACACACACACACACACACACACACACACACACACACACACACACACACATATATAACAACTTTATGTTATAAAAGGATGAGAAATACCTTAGTATGGTGATATTGTAAATTATATTGTTAGTGATATTTTACTATATGGACTAACTAAACAACAGGAAAAGAAATTCATTCATGATGTGAAATCTTATTTTTGGGATGACCCCTATTTATATAAACAATGCAAAGATTTAGTAATGAGATGATATTTTTCTTACAAAGAAATTCAAAAAATTATCAAAAAATATTATGATTCTAAATTTTAAGGTTATTTAGGCAATGATACAACTGTTCATAAAATTTTATAATCTAGATTTTATTGGCCAACTCAATTTAGAGATGTTAATATGTATATAAAAACACGTGATCGGTGTTAGAGAGTAGGTAATATTTCAAAAACAAATTAAAAGCTTCTAAATTTTAATTTGAAAACTGAATTTTTTTGATGCATGGGGACCATTTATACCTTCATTCATATATATATATATATATATATATATATATATATATATATATATATA
>NEWO01000531.1:52463-99785 GCA_003013225.1 Phalaenopsis aphrodite | reverse complement strand
TATATATATATATATATATATATATATATATATATATATATATATATATATATATATATATATATATATATATATATATATATATATATTGCTGTGGATTATGTTTCAAAATAGATCGAAGCAATTGATTTACCTTAATGTGATGCTCGGCGTGTTTCAATATTTTTATCTAAAAATATATTTACAAGATATGGAATGCCAAGAGTAATTATTATCGATTGATGATCTCATTTTAGAAATGCAACAATTGCAATATTGGTAGACTAATATAATATAACGCACATAATTGTAACCGCTTATCATCCCTAGACTAGTAGTTTGACAGAAGTATCTAATCGTGAAATTAAGAGACTTTTGGAAAAAAAGTGTAAATCCTAATAAAATGGATTGGTCTGCTAGATTAGATACAACATTGTGGGCATACAAAACAACTTTTAAGACACCTATAGGAATGTCCCCTTATAGATTAATTTTTGAAAGATTTGTCACTTGCTAGTATAATTAGAGCATAAAGCTTATTGAGCTATAAAGGAATTTAATTTCAATTTGAAAGAAGTTGGCGAGAAAAGATTATGGTAATTGAATCAGCTTGAAGAAATTATAAATAAATCTTATGATAATGCTAAGATTTATAAGGAAAGAATGACATGATCTACATATAATAAAAAAGGAATTTGAACACGGATAGGAAGTTTTTTTATACAATACAAGATTGAAATTATTTCTTAGAAAATTGAAGTCTAGGTGGAAAGTGTCATTCAAAGTTGTAAATGTCTATCCCTATGGAGCTATTAATATCAAATATGTCAACACTAGAAGGATGTTTAAAATGAATGAGCATAGATTGATGGTCAAAGACTAGTTTTCAAAGAGACTGTAATCTTTGGTCACCCAGATTAAAGACTCGGAATGTCAGACTGACGACATTAAACCAAACACTTTGTGGGAGGTAACCCACACTTATCGTTGTTTTTTATGGTTTTGTGTATTTTTTCAAAATATTTACATATAATTATATTTGTGTTTTTATAGAGTCTGTGTGTTTGAGAAATTTAAAATTGAGAAATAAATTTAAAAACATTTTTATTTATCTTATTATATAGAAGATTTGAGAATTTTTTGGATCAAAATCGAAATGACAATTTTTGGAACAGGTGCATGATGCGCCACATTCCTAGAGCTGGCACATGATTCGCTAGAATCGACGCATGATGTGTCATGGTGACGAAAATGACTTAAAACATTTTAAAAGGTTGTTTTTGGCGGTTTTCCGGCCGGTTCTTCTTCTTATATCTCCAAAAAACTGATTCCAAACTCCATTTTAGGGAGGAGAAACGAGGGAAGAGTCACTAGATTTTAGTTTCAATGGCGTCCCACTCTAAAAATTCTGCTAGATTTGGAATTTTCAACCGAAGAAAGTTTGTTAATTTTTATACACAGAAGTTGCATGATCGAGTTTTAGTGAAGAAGAGGCTAATCAAAGAACGTGGGTTTGTGAATCGAGGATTCAACGCACTAAATACTCGAGTGGAAGACATTATTGTACAAAGACGCTGGGAAGTGCTTTGTTACACTACTACCACCGTAGTTGTTCCTGTGGTGAAAGAGTTTTATGCAAATCTACATGGAATTAACCAAGGAAAATATCTATGTGCGGGGCGGGTTGGTGCAATTCACTCCTTCAAGAATAAATGAGATGTTTAGGATTGAAAATATGCAAATTTGCCACTATGCAAATTGTACCCCTATAGAGATAATATAAATGAACTTTATCAATACCTTACGAATGAAGATGCGAATAGGGAGGCCAGAGATGATGGAAATGTAAGTTTTTCTTCATCATTGTTAAATCCTGCTTCTAAGGCATGACACTTATTTATTGTATTGAAATTACTTCCTAATATGAAAATCAGTAAGGTAACTAAGGAGAGAGCTATTTTGAACTACTGTATTCAAACTAGAAAACCTATTGACCTTAAAGAAATAATTGTGAAATCAGTTTTGGGTTTGATTGTCAATGGATTTGCTACTATACTGGGACATCCATCCACTATTTTCCTACTGTGCAGTCAATTGCAAGTACCCTATGAGAGTTGGGAAGAAGTGCTTCTTCCTTGGAAGCCGATGGATCCAGAATTTTATTGCAATTGTATTGGAATGGGGGATGAGAATGAAATGAATGTACTGATGGATCATGCATCCCAGAATTCATCACCTCTTCAGTCTTACTCAGTTCGAACGCACTACTAAAAAGAATCAAGAAGAAAGAAAAAATGGTTCAAAATCTTATGCATGCAATTGAGAATATTTTTGAAATCATGGACCATCTGGATTAGAGACTGAAGGAATATTTTGAACATACTAGTCGTGTTGAAGATTGTTTGGTATGTATGTTCAAAAAACATGCTTGGTTTGGGGAGGATTCAACTGATGAGTTTCCTTATCGACCTTTCTATAAATTATATGTGCACTACCAATCTATGGGAGATATCCATGAGGATGAGAGTGAAGAAGATGTTTGAACTTAATCTATGCACAGAACGTTTTGTCTTGTACTGCTTGTTTTAGTTATTTTGTTATGTTGTATTGCATTTACTATTATTTTTAAACTGTATCTATGTTTGAGTTTGGTATTTTAATGTTTAGATTTCAGTGTTAGGATGTTTTGGTTTTCTTTGGACACTGTATTAGATGTTGTCTTGAAAAATGTTTTAGATATAAAAGTGAGTTTTGTGTTGCTTGTGAAGGTTTGGTGTTAGAATAATGTTTAATTATGATTATAAAAGTTCATTTGAGTTAATTAGAGGTAGACGTAAAGTGGTGCGCTATAGATTTCCACAGAAAACAAAGTCTGAAAAAATCAGGGCATTGGCCAAGATGTGCCAAATTGACACAAGACAAGCCAATTTACAGAGAGTTGACGCATGAGACGCCAAATTTGGCACAAAATGCGCCAAATTCCCAAAAATGCAAGATTGCCTTAAAAACCGCAAAATCGTACAGTAAAACTCCATTTTTACAGCTTGGCTCGTCTCCTACCTCTAAATCTTGACCTAGGGCTTCACATTACGTGTGATAGAGAAGATTTCAGAGGCTAAAAATCATAGATTTCATCTTCTTCTAAAAAGAGCTTCACTTTAACTTAGAAATTTTTTATTTTCACCATGGATTTTTCCTACATTATGGAAGATCCAAAATTTGGGATTTTTGATGAAAAAGCTTGAAGAAAACTCATGATGAAAAATTTCTTACCAAATAATCTTACTTGGGGAGTTAGATTTTTTATTTTGTAATTTTTTGGAATTTATTTGGATTTTCATAGAACTTTCAATGGCTCTACGAGTTAAGAAAGGAAGGTTGTCAGATGATTTTGATGCACGAAGATTTCTCAATCTCAAGGCCCAACACAATTATAACACTCAAATAGAATCAAGAAGATTGATCGAGGAATGAGCATTTACTGTCCCGGGTGGTGAGATCGAGAGGTTAATCATTGTCAGAAATTAGGAAAGGTTTTACTACTTCACTGCAGTAACAATTGTACAAATGATTCGGGATCGTTATGCCAACTTAAGGTTCACTAAATGACGACCACATCCTTGTAATAGGTAAGCAAGTTGAATTTACTGGAGAAAGGATCAATGCTTTTTATGAGCTGAGGAATGCATTTCATGATGAATACATTACATTCGTGATGGATGATTCATCAATAGATGAAGTGATTGCCTATCTGAATGATGGAAGATGAGAATAAAAAATTAAAAATAATAAGAAAGTTAACTTCTCCTCTTCCATGTTGACTAATCAGTCAAAGGTATGACACCATTTCATCTCTGCTAAATTACTACCCACAAATCATCTAGTCAATGTAACAAAGGGTAGAGTTGTATTAAACTATTACATTCAGAACATGAAAGCAATAGATGTTGGTGCTCTCATATTTCATCATGCTCAGAGCATAGCTAAGAGCTCTACAACTAGTAGTTTGGGTTACCCTGCCTTGATTTTTACTCTATGTGAGCAATCAAGTGCAGAGTCCCATAGAAATGAGGAAAGATTACAGCCACAAATTCGTATTGGGAAGCATACAGTTCAAAGAGTTGAATCATTTGTTCAGGCTAGGAGCGGAGATAGTGATAGACCCTCTACATAAGCTGCAAGGGAATCTACTTCTCGCTCTACATCACTAGAGAATATTATGGAGCAGCTCATGATTCAACAAATGGATATAGTTAATATGTAGAATCAGATTGGAGAAATTGGAGTTAGAAATGCTTGTAACGATGAGTATAAGTAGAGGAGAGTTCAGCATGATATAGCTTTTGAGAAAGCTATTGTTAGATATCTTAAGGGTGAAACCAATGTGGAATTTCCAACTTGCCCCAGCTTTACTTCTTATGCTCCTATTCATGATGATGAAGAAGAAGATGATGATGATGATGTTGAGGAACGCGATGAAGATTAATATTTTTAGGAGTTTAGTTTATTTGTTTGGTTGTTTGTTTGTCTGTTGTTGACCTCACTTTTGATTGAGGTTTAGTTTTTCCCCTTTAGTAGCCTGAGTTCTAACCATAGGAATTTCCTATTGACTATTCTTAGAAAACTAAACAAGGAACCCTCACTATTAGAAATTTCAAACTCTTCTCCACTTGAAGTTTCACATATTGGTCCTAACCTCTAGCACTTAATAGTTGGGTCATTATGGGGGAGCACAAGATGAGTCACCCATTAGGACTACTGGACCTTAGGGTTGACTCTGAGTGTTAGTCTAGGGCTAAGGCACTCACTTGCAATCACTTACACTCACAATCACTCACTATCCTAAACTTAAATTTCCTGGCTTATGTCCCTTGATACTTTTGGGAGACTCCTGTAGGTGGTCCCCTAAATCCATTAACCCTGGGCTAGGGTTTGGCTAAGACCACTACATAGAGCACCCAAAATGAGGTTTCCATTGGTTCGTAGCTTATTGATGGTGGTTGGCACTCCAACTCTACCAAGACACCCAACCTAGCCTTTTACCCCTAAATTACCTAGATACCTTTGGAACCCCAAATTTGGCCAAAATTTCCAAATCTACCCAAAATACGTAACTTGGTTCAAAAATCATTTCAAACACCAAACTACCCAAAATCATAAAAATTGGCCAAATTACTGACCAAAAGAAAATATGTTGAGGTTTTCATACCTATTTTGCACTGATTTTGATGATATTGCACTTTAAAGAAGGGTATTTTTGATGATTTATTGAAGATATGATGAATTATGGTCATTGGAGCAAAAAGAAACAAAAATGGTGCAATTTGGAGCAAAAACGAGCAAGAAATGAAATTTTGCCCTATCACCTTTCAATAAGTCTTTCGATGCTTAATCTCTTTTAAACTTATTGCATATTTTTGAATGAGATTACACTTTAAAGGAAGGTTGTTTTTATTCTTATTTTCTAAGGCTATCTATTAGGAACACAACACAACTAAAATGGGGCAAAACGGAGCTAAAACGGAGTCAAACGGAGAGAAACGGTGGAGTTGCGCAGTCTCTCTGCCGACGTCGGCGAGATTTACCCAGAGAAGAAGGAAAAATGATAGAAAAGCTAGTCAACAGCACCCTCGAGCATGCAGACGGCGCCCGAGATGACTATGAACCGACTTTTGGCGGTAATGGGTTGAAATTCAACGTATTTGGATGCTTTTTGAAAGGATTCTTGTGGCAACTCTTCAAACTTCGTCCCTACACTTTAAAAGAACAAATTTATGTTAGAAAAAGGATTTTTGTGAGAAGAATGTTTGGAAAAGTGTGGAGAAAGTTTAGGGATTCTTAGAATAGGAGTAAAAATGTAGATTTCTACCCTTTTGGAGAGATTGGAGAGGAGATTTCGAGAGAATTCGCAAGGAGATGTTCTAGCAATGCATGGATCGGTAGGAGACTTTGTGGGAGAGATTTTCTTCTTTCTTTCAAGGGAAAAAGCTAAGTATTATGTTCTTCATTATCTTATGATTTTGTAAACATTTATCTAATGGATTTGCTTGGATGAAATGAAGTTTTTCGTTGTGTATTCTTCGTGCTTTGTGATGGGTTTCTCTTACTCTCTCTTCTTGTTTAGAAATAATGGCATGAGAAGATTATGACGTTGTTTTCATTTTACTTTTCTTTTGTAATGAGTCGAATTCATGTTTAGGATTTTGTGATGCATGTTAGAAGTGAATTTAATTATCAATGTAATGGTTTTTACTTGCACTTTATTTACATTACAATAAAGGTCTGTTGTAGTGTTAAATTTCATTGTAATTGCATTAAGACCCGAAAGGGCTGTGTAATTCTCAACAAAGTAGAACCACATTCAGATTTCATGGATGGTTAAGTTCATGGGAGTTGAATGCAAATAAATAGGGAAATATATTTTGATGGGTGTAGAATTGGAGATTTTAGGGTGACAGACTAAAATCCCCAATTTAGTCCTATTGTTTGAGTATTGAAGCGGAGATATTAGCCCTCAGGTGAGGGGAATGTAGGAGCTCCAAAGTGAGAGCCGGTATCCTCCCAACCTAGCCACGGATTCAGTAAACAGGCATAGGATTAGTCAATGTTCTTTATGCTTGGACCAAAGGGTAAAGAATATGATTTCTTCTATTTGGCACATACAATATTTAATGCATTTCATTCCTTTATATTATCCAATTCATTACATAGGAATATTAGTTTTTAATATCTTAAAATTCTCCAAACCAATTCATCCAAAAAGGGTTATCTTTAGAATTAATATTAGCATTTAGTTACAGTTACAATCTTTGCATTTAACACTTACATTTATGAGTAGTTGCTAGATGAAACATCATTTTAATTGACATTCCAAACTAAGGACTAATTGTAGTAGACTAGGATTTAATTAAGGACATCTTACCTTGCTTCCCTGTGGGATCGATAAACGGGACTCCACTAGAGCCCTGTATTACTTAAGCGTTACGTATACTTGCGTTTAAAATTGTGACTTTACAAAATCATTATAGATATATAAATTTGGGTTCATAAATTTTTGCATATTAAAAGCTGCAACAAGTTTTTGGCGTCATTGCCGAGGTTGTAAATCTTCTAGTAGTGGTGTCAAATTCTTGTATTTTTAGGTATATAAAAAGTCGTTGTCAATTACCAAAATGCCCCTCCTTACCCCAAAATTCCAAAAATTCCAAAAAATCCCCAAAAATTCCCAAAAACCTCCAAATATTCCCAATTTCATTTTTCTTAACTATCACATGACCAAATTTGGCCAATTTGACCATTTTTTACCAAAAACCCCAAATCGCCCTTTAAAAGCCCATATTTTCCCCAAATTACCTCAAATGTCTATCCAACTGGTCTCAATTTACCCTAATTGCAATTCTAAACTCAAATTCACCCTTTATGTGACCAATCTAGACAAAATCCAAGCTCAATTGGTCTATGATTTGAACCAAATTTTAAGCTAAACCAAAAACCTAATTTTGTCCCTATGACTTGGTTCCACCAAATTGAACCCATGGCCTACTCCATTTGCCACAATTTGTGTTGGAAAATCTTCATAAAATTCCTACACATCAAATTTGACCTTCAATTGGCCTTGTTGAGGACCCAATTTTATTTAATTTCAACTTAAGTCCAAAAATCCCCAATTTACGCGAAATTGACCATGTCTTAAAATCTTGCCAAATTGAGGGCTTTCACCGCAAAATTTCTACTCTATCCCTTCATGAAAACTATTCACAACATCTCCTTTGATCATGTGGACCATTTAATTTGAACTTAGCCTAAGGCTAGCTTAACTTAGACCCATGTCTAACCCAACATGCCTAAATTGACCAAATTTCAAAAATCCCTCAAATTGAATTCAAAATCACTGCAATCCTTCATAAAAAATCTTCATAACAATCATCTACACAATGTTGATCAATCAATTAGGTGAATTTACATGGAAAAAACTAGCCCAAACCAAAGCTTTGATCACTTGGACCCACATTGAACCCATGCATTAAAGATTGCCTGACTACGTCAAAGTCATCAGATTAACTCCACCTCAGCTATTGGTTAGACCCTAAGACTGAGCCAAAACCCATCTAACCCAAGATTGATGAGCCATGGACCAAAATTCTCCCAAATTAAGGGATCTTATTTCCAAAAATACAGATGCTTAAGATACCCTTACCAAAACTAAACCCCATTGCATTAAATTGCTTTGACAGATTCCCCTGGATGCCCTGAGCACCTAACCACCTCCCCCAACCATGGTCGGCCAGCCTAGTCTCTATTGAAGCTGAAAACTGAGAGCCACCCCATGGAACTTCACCCAAATCAAACCTAGAGGTCAGCTCAGCCAAATTAAATTGTAGAGCTCCTCTGCCCTCCACCTAAGCAGCATAACGCACCCCTAATTGGCCATGGCAGCCACCCCTTTGCCATTTTTATAAAAAGAACCTCCAACGCCCATGGGAGGTGGTGCTAAAAATTTCTTAGAGAGGCCTCCCCAACTGACCAGAGAGCCTCCCTAAGATCCCCTCAGTGCATTGCAACTACTTTCCCTCACCAATTTCCACTGTCGGAGTTCAATTTTGAGCTCGAAATCTCGCCGAAAATCAAGATAGAGTCCAATACACCTCCACAATCTACCAAAAACAAATTAACTTTACCCACACCTTCATAACTGTGAAAGAAGCTGAAGCCCCATGAAATTCTCCTCTCACAAAGCCTCTACCATAGCTCTAGACCAACACCCAAATCCGACCGTGATCAAAATCATACCTAGGCCTTACACCAAGACTAGAGACTCAATCCCTAGCCTCTTTAGATCACAAAAAATGTGCCAAGAATCTCTAATCAAAGCTTCAATTCTCAGAGAAAAGTTATAAAATCTCTCCCCCTCCCGAGCCTCTTTTGATTCTTTATTTGCTTAGAGTTAATTTGATGGCTTGATCACCTTATGGATGTCTTTGTCTAGTCTAGACAAGCATTTAAAAAAAATCATCCAATTTGGTTAAGAAATTAGAGAGATCTTAAGGTAGAAGATGGACGGTTCTCAGGCTAGGCTATCGGGGATGATGATAGAGCGTCGTCCAATCGCGTGTGTATCAGATAGATGGTTGAGATGAAGTCGGACAACGCTTCCTTACACAAATTGCAGGATGCATGGCTGCATATGTGGATGACTGCAAAAAATTGGAGCTCGCTGCGTGGAATTTGGAGCTGCCTAGGATCTACATGTCACCGCGCTGTTTAAATAGATAAATAGGGATTTTTCCTATTTATTTAAATACTCCTAACTTCAAAAATCCATATGTTGGTGTAGAAAAATCATAAAAATAAAATAAAAATACCCTCTTACTCAATGAATATATAACTAAAAAATTTATAAAAATTTATCTTTTGAGTTCTCCGTGATTAAAGGTATTTTTTTAAAAATAAAAGGGTATTTAAAATAAAAACTTCATTTTTAGCCTATTTTAATTATTTAAATAATTAAAAATCCCTAAAAATCACAAAAATAATAAAATTCATGGAAATGTTCTAAATTGCTTCATAAGAACTTAGGAACAATTAGAACACTTTTCCTTATTTTCTAAATAAAGGTACTGAATTTCAAAGTTTAAAAATAAATTTTAAAGGCTAAAAATGGGTTTTCAATAAGAATAATTCCAATAAATCAAATAAAACCCAGAAAAATATAAAATTTTCTTCTCTGAGTTCCTGACCTCAGGAGGATTTTTAAAAAATATAAAATTTAATTTTCTCCATTTAAAATATTTTATATTTAATAAATACCCCATAACTTAAAATAATTCTTAAAATTCAAAAGAAATTCAAAAAATCATGAAATTTTGTCCAAAGGCTTCTCTAGTCTAGTCTACATCCAGTAGAAATTTCAAGGAATAATGATTTACCTTGGTCAAGTTATAAATTTTCTTTGAATACTATTTTTGCATGATAATAATTATCTAAATTAAATTAAATTTTAAAAAATCACATATTCTCCTCTGATGTCTTAATTGACCCATGAAAAATGTAAGATAAAAATTTCAAAGTTATTTGGATTACATTTAATAAATTATGAAGTGTTAGAGCCTTAAGGGCAAATGTGTAATTATGGAAATTTAGCCTTAATTAATATTTAAGCTTAATTCAATGATGAAAATGAGCAACCTCTGATCTTAATCAGTTTATTTGGATGTTTGAAACACAAGGGGTTAATTGGTAGAAACCAACCTCACCTTACTAATTGAAAAGATAAGTTATAAATTTCTAAATTATTAAAATTTGGAAGTTTATTAAAATAAAATGAACCCAGGACTCAGGGGTATGACTTTTGATTTCAATAATTAATCAATTTAATACCCCCATTTTGATTTTCAAATAAAATTCAAATCATGAATCATGACCACCTAAAGCTTAACATTTTCAAAACTAACTAAGACACTCACCTAAGTCTTAAGGACTTAGTAGTGACTTAGGCTAAATCAAGTTTCATTTAAATGAGGATTAGAAAAGTAAATTAGAACATCTTTCAAACACTACAAGCCCAATTAGGACTAAAATTTGGTTAGGTGTTCCAATAATACCAACTTGCCTCTTTAAGGGTATTCACCCACATAATTTTTAAAATTAAATTACAGATGATAATTACCTTACTCTTAGGGAAAATTGATACATCAATGTTCATTGAGCATTAGGGTGTTTATAGGATGAATTATTAAGCAACATAATAAGTTTAAAAGAACTTGGGACTTTCCATCAAGCAGCGAGAGAGTAGCACAGATCTGCTTCTTTCTCTAGATCTGTTGGATACCTCGGAGATCTACTAAACTTAATATATTTTGCTTAGAAACATCATACTTAGTTAAACTCCTACGGACCCACCGAGATGTGACTTAGGGTTAGATGGGTCGTCAAAATTTTACTTCCTCGTTTCATATAAACTGCCTTAACATGTCTTTTGAGTATCATGTGGTGGAATGAGAAGACTCACCAGGTACGCTTTTACAGTTTTTAGCATTGTATTTCTTGTACTTTCATATTATACTTTTATACCTGCAAATTTGCATGCTAAACAACGATGCCACCTTGCATGAAAAACTATCAGGATAGCCACAAAACCAGAACCAAAACTTAAACTAAAATCAACCAAGATAAAATTCACCCCATAACATTCAAAATATAAAACAACTCAAAATTTAATCACAAACATCATACAAAACTATAATTACAACTAAATTAAGATGTCTCTGTTATACAATAAAAGCCTTAACTCGTTTTAAGATTCTGAGGTTGTCGTTTATCACGACCTAAATCCTCATATCTTTCAGGCTATTTGTGCGATCGTTTCGCATGAATGTAAGCCCTAACAAATAAAATTGGCATGATGAAACACCTAAATATTTCTCCTCAGAAATGAAGCCAAACATTAGGATAGCTTGGGAAGTCATCGAGATTCTCCTTTGGATCAATGAAATCCCCTAGTTCTTCCTCCTTTGGACTCTACAACAAAATGTCCCAAATTTAAACCAATCCCCTTTCACACCTCTACGTCCGATCTCATTGAAATGTCCTACCCTTTGAAATTCCTTAAGAATAATATTTCTTGATTTTTATCGAGAGTCTTCTTAAGTGACTTTGGTCATTTAAGATGTAATTAACTATAGGGGCTTGCCCTTATACGAAGCTTTTCCCGAACCTAGCTTATTATAAACCCTATTTCATTCTTTATATTAAGTAGGGGAACTTGTCGGCAATTAAAAAAGTTTCGTAGACCAAACGAATGTCATATATTCTTTAGTTTATTTGATCGAGTCTCGTCCTCAAGCCTTATGTTTATCCTTCGGGATAGATACAGGATTTGAGGTACAGTGCTCTTTCATTTAAACTATAAAAAATATGATGTCAATTTGATTTTATATTTTTCTAAAATTAAATATAAATGTAAAATAAAACGTCCTATCAAAGCGGGCAATGGGATTTTGATTCCAATGACTGACAGCTTCTTACGGGCAACTCCTCCAACCAAAAATAGCGCTGATATCTGTTATGTTGATGGGATGTTATATGGTTAATGACCGCGACTTTATATATTCTTTAAAATATAAGTATTTAATATTGCTGCTAAAAGATTTAATTCCTCAGCAACTGTACCAAAACCTTAATAACAGTTATAGATTCGATAAATATGGACGTAATAAATATTCAATAATTGTAAAGTCACACTTATCAACGCAAGTATACGTATCGCTCAAATAATATAGGGCTCTAATGGAGTCCTAGATATCGATCCCACATGGGGTAAGATTAGAACTACAAACTAAGATTTTAGAAAAGCAATACTTTAATCACAAGAATAAATTTCAATTTGCTTATCTGTCACTAATAGAAAATTGAAATACATATGTAATTTTAATAACTATTAAATAACTAATTATACTAATGAAGGTTCGAATGTGATATTCAATATATAAGAAAGCATCCTTCTCCTTGTCAAGAAATTATAGTGAATGGATAAAGTGAATTAGTTCAAATTATATTGTGTCAAATAAGAGCATACCTATTCTTTACCCTTTGGTCAAGGTATAAAGAACATTGACTAATCCTACGCTTGTTTACTGAATCTGCGGCTAGGCTGGGAGGATACCGACTCTCACTTTGGAGTCCCACATTCCCCTCACTTGAGGGCTAACATCTACACTTCAACACCCAAATGATAGGACCGAATTGGGGATTTTAGTCTGTCATTCTAAAATCTCCAATTCTACGCCTGATAATTTTATTTCCCTATTTATTTGAACCCAGCTTCAAAGGGCTTTGACATCCTTGAATCTTGGATGTAACCTTCACTTTAGTTGGAAAACTCAATATATTTTAACAAATTAATTGGTCAGTTTGAAAGTAAATTAAGATTGAAGTGAAAAGATCATCACAATTTCTTAAACATTTTCATGGCTTCACCAATTTAAATCACCATTGCACAAATCTCAAGATAAGAGAAAGACAGAGAAAACTGCTGAGATCTCATGGGGAAAACACAACAAAACTCAGAATTCATATATAAAATGAAAGTCATACAAACTACACAATAAATAAACTTATCTCTAATTTCTCTTCAAGAAAACTCCTTGAAGTTCCTCTGAATCTCTTCTTTTCTTTACATCACACAGATTTCCTCTTTAAAACGACAAGGAGGAAGAAATCTCTCACTTTCCCTCAACTCTTACAATCTCTCGAAGAATTCCTCATAATTTTGACACTCTAGTAAATTCTTTATACACTAATGGAACCTCTCTAACCTCCAGGACCTCTCTATTATTTGGTCAAAATCTTCATTTAAAGTTGTGGATGAGCTTTCTCAAGAGTTGCCTAAGCATCTCTTCAAAATTTGTCGTCATCCAAAGCCTAGTTGGACATAACCGCTGAGCTTGCCGTCGGTGGCCTCGTGGGCACCGTCGGGGGACCTTCTTAATGAATTAAATCTTTAGTCTCTAGAAAATCTCGCTGTCGGCAGGGTTGATGGCACCGTCGGTGCCCTAGTTCAATTCTTCACATTTTGGTCCTTTTCGCTCCAAATCCACTCCTTTTTGCATCTTTTTCCTCCAATAACCCTAATTCATCATTCCTACAAAAAAACACCAAAAATACCTTTCTTTAAAGTGCAATATCATAAAGAATAGTATAAGAAATGTATGAAAATAACTTATTTTCATCTGGTCAAAATCCCCCAAACTAAACTATTACTTGTCCTCATTTAATTTTAGTACTATATAAAAGTTATGATCTATTGTAGTAAAGTTTTAATTCAGAAATACTATAAGTTTTATTTAAATAAATATCATAGTGAGATTTTTAGAAAAAAATCAAGTAATTAAATTAACTCTGTAGCCACAAGATTATCTAGTCATCAAGTTTAAGAGTTCTAGTCTTCTATTCATTTCAAGAATGACTATATGTTGCAATATTAAGTCACTTAGAATATTCAAATGATAGGAACTTCATGAGAACACTACTAGTAAAACATCTATTTTATAAATATAAGTTCAGGAATGTATTTAAGTTTTCCCTTTAGGTAGGTCTAGTGAAGCCAATTTTTTATTAGACATGTCCTCAAGCTTCTCCTCACTTCCATAATTTTTTTTTCTTTCTTTTCTCTTTTTCATTTGGATTGCTTTAAATCCTATATATTTTTCTTTTCTCTTATGGATTGTTTTCAATCATTTCTTTTTTTCTTTTTCAAGTGAGGATTACTATATCTGGTAGCCTTTAATGATTTTGAACATCACATTTCTTTCCCTAAATTTGAAACTTAAAGCATTCATTTACGTTATAAAATATTTCATAGCCTTTACATCATTGAGCCCCAATCTTTTCTTCTCAAATGAATTTTCAGATTTTTAATACTTCAAAATAAAGTTTCCTTTACTCTAAATAGTTAACTATAATCTTATTCTCTTATACTAAATATCTTAAGTTACAAAATTAATTTTCATTACAAAAATATTTCTTTAAATCTACCATAATATTTAAATAGCTATAAAATATAGTTACCTGAATTAAATTTGCTACATAAAATCATATAAATAATTTTTTAAAATATTTAAATAGAGGGAATCTAATAGTTAATCTTTTTCTTCCCTCCCCCAAACTTAAATTTTTCAATATAAAATAATACATGTGGAAAGAAAAACTCTAAATATAAATCATACATCAACATTTTAGGCATTTTCATCATTCTAAAGTTTTTGCTTGCTTTCTCAAAATTTCTACTTCATCTGGTCTGTAATATTAGGAGCTTTCTACACATACAAATCATTAAAGAAATTTCTGGGTAATGAAATTTTGAAATAAATATAAAACTAAAACATTAAACAAGCATAATATTTCATAACACAACTATAATACTACATAAAATAAATTAAAATGTGAAATAAAAATCACATTACATTCCAAAATACTACTCAACATCTATTATACTACACATGCAAACTTTAACTATAACACTAACCTTATAACAAAAATTAAAAATCATCCAAGTGCAACATAATAATAAAAATGAAAGTCCAAATACACATAAACATCTATTTCTATTACAAAAGATCACAGAAAAAAGTACAAATACAAGTACATCAAATCTATCAAATATCAAAGTCTCAAACTATGTCTTCATCTCTTTCATCAGCAGGTGGATAGGGCTGATAGTAAGTATATCGGGGGCACTCAGGAAAAGCAACATTAGGCTCTCCTCTGTAGTGTCAGGGCTGAGCTTCGTAATATGCTATCTCAAAATTTGAATTCCTCTGTAGGTACTCACTATTATAATCATGTCAACATTATAAATCTCAAATCCTTTCATTTATTAACTCTATGCTCTTTTGCTGCAAGGTCAACTCATTCATCAAATCAGTGAGGGTAGGGGAATTAGAAGGTGGAAGGTCATAACTTGTAGAGGGGACATCTCTACTAGTAGAAGGTTCTTGACTTCTACTTCTAGTTCTCTATTTCTCATGGGATTCATAAGTTTTCAAATTGGCTTTACTAATGAGTTTCATAGGGTAAACCCATTCTTCATCTCCAGTTTCCACTCCAGAAAGTTGGCAAAGTGCATAAATAAGCTCAGGATGTCTTAGACCTCCACTTATCTCACTCCTTGTCGTAGTCAATATATTCTTAAAAATAATTCTCCCCACATTTATAGTTCTATTATTATGAATATAGAAATTTAGAATAGCTCTATCTCTATTTACTTCACTATGGTGATAAGTTGGTAATAGTGTAGAAGAAATAAAATAGTGTCAAGCTTTAGAGGTGGCATTCAACATGGAAGCAAAAAAATTTATTCGTTCTCGTTGTTTTATCTTCCATGTTCCTTTCCCATTAGTGAGAAAGTTAATCACATCTTTTAGGGGGCCTTCCATCCTACTAAAGGATTCATATTGGCAGCTATAAGAGTCTAGGACTTCGTAAAAGGTGTTGATGCGGGCAGCAGTAAATTCAACAGGAAATCCCCCCACTTGAACTATTCCATCTTCAGAATAGAATACGTTGGTGACATCGACTTTATATATGTAATAAAATATAAGATAAATATGGTCGTATTAAATAATCAATAATTGTAAAGTCACACTTATCAATGCAAGTATACTTATCGCTCAAGTAATATAGGGCTTTAATGGAGTCCTAGATATCGATTCCACATGGAGTAGTTCAGAATTACAGACTAAAACTTTAGAAAAGCAATACTTTAATCACAACAACGGCGTTTAATTTGTTTATCTGTCACTAATAGGAAACTGAAATAAATAGATAATTTTAATAATTAATAAATAACTACTGATATTAAGTAGGGTTTAATTGTGATATTCAATATATAAGAAAGCATCATTCTCCTTATCAAGAAATTATAGAGAATTGATAAAATGAATTAGTTCAATTTATATTGTTTCAAATAGGAGCATACCTATTCTTTACTCTTTGGTCCAGGCATAAAGAACATTGACTAATCCGAAGCTCCCATGTTCCCCTTACCTGAGGGCTAACATCTACACTTCAGCACCCAAATGATAAGGCCGAATTGGGGATTTTAGTCTATCACTCTAAAATCTCCAATTCTACGCCCGATAATATTATTTCCTTATTTATTTGCACCCAACTTCCAAGGACTTTGACCTCCCTGAATCTTGGATGTAATCTTCACTTTAGTTGTAAAACTCAACATATTTTAACTAATCAACTGGCCAGATTGAAAGTAAATTAAGATTGAAGTGAAAAGATCATCACAATTTCTTAAACATTTTCATGGTTTCACCAATTCAAATCACCATTTCACAAATCTCGAGACAAGGAGAAAGACAGAGAAAACTACTCATAGCTCATGGGGAAAACACAACAAAGCTCAAAATTCATATATAAAATCAAAGTCATTGAAACTACAAGAAGTAAATAACTTATCTCTAATTTCTCCCGAAGAACACTCCTTAAAGTTCCTCTGAACCTCTTCCTTTCTTTACAGCACACAGAATTCTTTTTCGAAGTAGCAAGGAGGAAGAAATCTCTCACTTTCCCTCCACTCTTACAAGCTCTCCAAGAAACCCTCACAATTGTTGGAACTCAAGTAAATTCTCTATACACTAATGGGACCTCTCTAACTTCCAAAACCTCTAGACTCTCCCAATTTTTGGCCAAAATGTTCCTTTAAAGTTGTGGATGAGCTTTCCCAAGAGTTGCGTAAGAATCCCTTCAAAATTTGGAATTATCTAAAGCTTGAGTAGGCATAACCGTCGATCTAACCGTCGGTGGGGTCGATGGCTCCATCGGCGGGTTCCGAAGAATTTTGTCCTGTAGTCTTAGGAGAAACTCGACGTCGGCGGGGTCGAGGGCGTCGGCGGCGGCCTTGTTCAAATCTCCACATTTTGGTCATTTTCGCTCCAAATTCGCTCATTTTTGTATCCTTTTGCTCCAATGGCCTTAATTCATCATTTGTGCAAAAAAAACATCAAAAATATATTTCTTTAAAGTGTAATATCATTAAAAACAGTATAAAATATGTATGAAAATCTCAACATATTTTCTTTTGGTTAAAATCCCCCAAACTTAACCATTATTTGTCCTCAAGTAATTTTAGTACAAAACATCAAATACTGCAGTAAAGTTTTAATTTAGAAATACTATATGTTGGACTTAAATAAATATCATAGTGAGATTTTCAAAAAATTTCAAGTAATTAAATTAACTCTGTAGCCACAAGATTATCTAGTCATCAAGTTTAAGAGTTCTAGTCTTCTATTTATTTCAAGAATGACTATGTTGTAATATTAAGTCACTTAGAATATTCAAGAGATAGGAACTTCATAAGAACTCCATTAGTAAAAGATCTAATTCCATTAATATAATTTCAGAAATGTACTTAAGTTTTCCTTTTACGTAGGTCCAGTGGCCAATTTTTGATTGGGCATATCCTCAAGCTTCTCCTCACTTCCATAATTTTTTTTTTCTTTCTTTTCTCTTTTTCATTTGGATTGCTTTCAATCTTATATATATTTTTCTTTTCTTTTCAGAGATTGTTTTCAATCCTTTCTTTTTCCTTTTTCAAGTGAGGATTACTATATTTGGATAGCCTTTAATGATTTTGAACTTCACTTTTCTTTCTCTAAATTTGAAACTCAAAGCATTTCTTTAATTTATAAATATTTCATAGTTTTTACATCATTCAGCCCCAATCTTTTCTTCTCAAATGAATTTCCAGATTCTTAATACTTCAAAATATAGTTTCTTGTACTTTAAATAGTTAAATATAATCTTATTGTCTTATACTAAATATCTTAAGCTACAAAAATTAATTTTCATTACAAAAATATTTCTTTAAATCTACCATAATATTTAAATAGTTGCAAAAAATATAGTTACCTGAATTAAATTCACTACATGAAAACATATAAATAATTTTTGAAAATATTGAAATAGAGGACATCTAATAGGTAATCTTTTTCTTCCCTCCCCCAAACTTAATTTTTTAAGTATGAAATAATACAGGTGGAAAGGAAAACTATAAATATAAATCATACCTCAATATTGTAGGCATTTTCATCGTTCTAAAATTTCTGCAGGCCTTCTCAAATTTTTACTTCACCTCGTGTGTAATATTAGGAACTTTCTACACATATAAATCATTAGAGAAATTTCTGGGTAATGAAATTTTGAAATAAGTATAAAACTGAAAAATTAAATAAGCACAACATTTCCTAATACAAACACAATACTAAACAATTAAAATTTAAAAATGCAAAATTAAAATCACATTACAATCCACAATTCTACTTAATATCTATTGAACTGCACATGCACATTTAACTACCACACTAACTTTATAAAAATTAAAATTATCCAAGTACACAAAATGAAAGTCCAAATACATAAATATCCATTTCTATTACAAAAAGATTACATAAAATAAAAATACAAACATAAGTACATCAATTTCACTCCTTATCAAAATCCCAAGCTATATCTTCATCTCCTTAATCGGCAGGTGGATTGGGTTCATACTGAGTATATAGGGGCATTCAGGAAATGTAACATCAGGCTCTCCTCTTTAGTGTCAGGGATGAGCTTCATAAGAGGCTACCTCAAAATTTGAATGCCTCTGCAGGTACTCACTATCATAATCATGTCAACATTCTAAACCTCCAATCCTTTCACTTATCAATTCTATGTACTTCTGCTGCAAGGTCAACTCATTCATCAAATCAGAGAGGGTAGGGGAACTAGAAGGTTGAAGGTCGTAACCTGTAGAGGGGACATCTCTACTAGTAGAAGGTTCTTGACTTCTACTCCCATTTCTCCATTTCTCATGGGATTCGTAAGTTTTCAAATTAGCTTTACTAATGGGTTTCATAGGATAAACCCATTCTTCATCTCCACTTTCCACTCCAGAAAGTTTGCAAATTGTATAAATAAGTCCAAGATGTCCTAGACCTCCACTTGTCTCACTCCTTGCCGTAGTCAATATATTCTTAAGAATTATTCTCCCCACATTTATAGTTCTACTATTATGAATACAGAAATTTAGAATAGCTCTATCTCTAGTTACCTCACTATGGTGATAGGCCGGTAACAGAGTAGAGGAAATGAAATAGTGTCACGCCTTAGTGGTGGCATACAGCATGGAAGAAGAAAAATTTACCCATTCTTGCTGCTTTATCTTCAATGTTCCTTTCCCATCAGTGAGACAGTTGATCACATCATTGAGGGGGCATTCCATCGTACTAAAGGATTCATATTGGCAGGTGTAAGAGCCTGGGACTTCATAAAAAGTGTTGATGCGGGTGGGAGTAAACTCAACAGGGAATCCATGCACTAGAATGATTCTGTCATCAGAATAAATCACATTGGCGTAGAACTCCTTCACAACATTTGCATCAGCTTTATTGGTGGTGTAACAAAAGTTTTCCCACCTCCGTTTGGCAATAACTCGATCAATTTCTCCTCCCGGACTTTCAAAAACTCAATCTTGTATGCACTTCTTTCCTTTAAATATAGAAGTAAATTTTGTTTGAGCCATCGCATTAACGAAGCGAGACTCGTCGAACTCAACTTTTCTCCTTTGTCGTGGAGTCATTTAAATCTAATCAAATTATAGAAAAATTCCAAAAATTACTTCAAAATTGTAAACCATGGCTTCCAATAGTAATTCTAAGAGTTCAACAATAAGTTTCATGAATGTTTTCCCAAATTTTCTTCACATTCCCAAATTTTTGGATCTCCTCAATGTGGAAGAAATTCATAGTGGAAATCAAATATTTTTAGCTTTAGTGAAGCTCTTACCTAGAGATGATCAAATCTAGTGTCAAAAAGCCTTGAAATCGTCTCCTAATCCAAGATCTCTCAAGCCCTAGGTTGAAAATGGCGTTTTTAGGAGGAAGGGGATGATGAATAGTGGCGGTTGACTGGTCAAAATCTCGGTTAAGGTGTTTTTCGTGAGCTTGCCATCGGCGGGGTTAATGGTGTCATCGGTGCACTCAATTGGAATTTAATTCCTAAGTCTCGGGAAAATCTCGTCGTCGGTGGCGTCAAGGGCGCCATCAACGGGCTCTATTGATTTTGTCCAAATTCTGTATTTTTGCGGTTTCAATCAATTTCAAGCCTAAACGACATTCATTTAATCATTATAGACATAATTTTAAATAACTAAATGATGTAGTTAGCACATATAAAATTTCACAACACAAAACATCACATTTATATATAAATTCCAAGGGGTACAATATGTGTTACATAACATACCTAAGTTTGGTATTTTCTGAACCTCAATACATTAATTCAGCATCGCAATCCAAGCCACAACACTCAAAACACTGAAAACAAAACATCCTATGCTCAGTCTCAACTATATAGAGATCTAAAAGCATAATTCAAAGTACAAATCAAAATACATAAATAGAAAGATAAGTAGTAGTATAAATCTACTAATCCTCTGACTTGGTACTCGATTCTCCTCTGAGATCACCCATTAATTGCACATGAACGAAGAGGTTGTAGAAGGGTCAGAATGAAAATTTGTTAGTAGAATCCTCCTCTATCAATTTCATCCTCCTCATCAGTCGTATCAAGTTATCTTCTAAATGTCCAGAGTGCTCAAAATGTTCTTTCATCCTCCAGTCCAGATGATCAAAGAAATCGGAGATATTATTAATCGCATTCATGACATTTTGTACCTTCTTTTCCAATTTTCTGATTCGGCGCAGGATCACCAGAAACTTGTCAGGAATTAAGGGTTGAACTGGCAGTGAATTCTGAGATGATTGATCTACTATAATGGCCATGTCATTTTCATCTTCAAAAACTGGGAATCTTTCAGTTGGATCCAAAGGCTTCCAAGATAACAGTACCTTTTCCCAATTTTCATAGGACACTTGGAACTGACTGCAAAGTGAAAAAATTATGGAGGGGTGTCCAAGCCTATAAGTTGATCCGTAAATGATCAGGCTCAAAATCAACTTCACAATTATAGATCCAATGTGGATCGACAGTCCCCTTTGAATGCAGTAATTCAAAATGGCACTTTCTTTAGAAACATTACCTATCTTCATTGCCGGTAACAGTTTCGAAGAAATGAAAAAGTGTCAATGTTTCGAAACGGGATTCAGAAGTGTTGTAGAAAAACTAACATACATATTTTCTCTTGTTTCCCAATCGTCAGTTTCGTCTGTTAAATATTGGTAAATCTCATTCATTTGGTTTCTCGTTGGGACAAAATTGGAATAGTGGCAGACAGGAACATTCTCTATCATATATAATTCATTGATCCGTGCAAAAGTGAAAGTGACCCATCTTCCTCACACATAAATGACCCCTTGGTTGATTCCATGTAAATTTGCATCAAATTCTTTTACCACAGGAACCACCAAGGCGGCAGTAGTGTAGCACAAAACTTCTCATCTTTGCCGCACTGTTGTTTCTTCAATATCTATCGTGGGATTATTCAATCCGCAATTCACGAATCCTCGTTCTTTGATCAATATTTTCTTCATCAGCAACTTGTTGAAGATTCACCGCGCTTCCGCACTAATAAACTTTCACCGATTGAAAACTCGCATTCTGGGATTATCAGGGGAATTGGACGCCATAGGAATGAAGTTGGTAGAGTTTCACATCATTTTTGGAGGGAAAACATGAACTAGAATTCAAATTTTTGAGTTTAAAAAGACAATTCCCGCCCAAAAACCGCCATTTGAACCCGCATAACCGTCAATTCACCGGTCTCGCCGTCGGCGGGGTTGATGGCGCCGTCAGCGAGCCTCTGTATTATTTTTTTATGGACTCTTGGGAAAAACCCGCCATCGGCAGCGTCGAGGGTGCCGTCGGAGCCCAAGGCAAAATTAGTACAGTTTCGCTCTGGTCTGAATGCGTTCCAACTTTTCTTCATGAATCCAATTTTTATGATGTTTCAAGGGTAAATAAGAGTAGTAGAGCTTAATACTACCACAAACTAGCAATAATTTCAAATCTAAACTTCTATAATTGCGTTAAAAGTAAAGATAAATATGGGTTGCCTCCCATAAAGCGCTTGGTTTAACGTCGTCAGCCCGACCTATTCAGGTATTATTCAGGTTGACTGATCATTAAAACCTCTTTAAAATTTGGTCTTTTACCATCATAATATGGTTTTAATCTGTGTCCATTTACTTTAAACCTATTTCCCATCTTCTGTTCTTCAATTTCAACAGCTCCGTAAGCATAAACTTGAGTCAGAGTAAAGGGCCCTAACCAACGAGACTTCAATTTCCCAGGAAATAACTTCAACCAAGTGTTGTAAAGTAAAACTTCTTGTCCTGGTTCAAAGTTCTTCTGGTTAATCTTCTGATCATACCATAACTTTAATTTTTTTTATAAATTTTGTCGTTATCATAAGACTCATCTCTTAATTCTTCCAATTCATTTAATTGTAGCAATCTCTTCTTATCAGTATCTTTCAAATTATAATTAAATTCTTTAATTGCCCAATATGCTTTATGCTCCAATTCTACTCGTAAGTGACAAGTCTTTCCAAAAATTTGTCTGTAAGGAGTCATTCCAATAGGAGATTTATAAGCAGTCCTGTAAGCCTATAATGCAGTATCCAATCTAGTGGACAAATCTATTCTACTAGGGTTTACAGTCTTTTCATGTATTTGTTTAATTTCTCTATTAGAAACTTCAACTAACCCACTGGTTTGAAGATGATAGGCAGTAGAGATTCTATGAATAATATTAAATTTTTCTGTCAATCTCTAAATGTATTTATTTCTAAAATGGGATCCTCCATTAGTGATAATCATTCTAGACATTCCGTATCTAGCGAAAATATTTTTCATTAAAAATCTTGAAACACTTTTAGCGTCACAACGAGGTAAAGCTTGTGCTTCAATCCACTTAGAAACATAGTCCACTGCAATTAATATATATAAGTTCCCAAATAAAGGAATAAATGGTCCCATAAAATCTAATCCTCAAACGTCAAAGATCTCAACTTCTAACATGAAATTCAAAGGCATTTCATTTCTTTTAGATATATTGCCTACTCGTTGACATCAATCACAAGTTTTTATGTATCTATAAACATCTTTAAAGATGGTAGGCCAATAAAATCCAGCTTGTAAAATTTTATAAGCAGTTTTATCAATCCCAAAATGTCCTCCAAATTCAGAATCATGACATTTTTCAATGATCAGCTCAGTTTCTTCATAAGGTACACATCTCCTCATAATAAGATCCTTACATTGTTTATATAAATAAGGCTCATCCCAAAAATATGCTTTCGCATCATGAATGAATTTTCTTTGTTGTTGCAATGTCAACATAGGTGGCAAAATATCACTTACAATATAATTAACAATATCAGCATACCATGGTTTTTTCCACTCATTAATATTATAAAGTTGTTAATCAGAGAAACTATCTGTAAGTCATTGTCATTGTCGAATAATTCTTGATTTTATAATCTTGACAAATGATCTGCAATTTGATTATCAGTTCCCTTTCTATCAATAACCAGAAGATCAATTTCTTGCATCAAAAGTATCCATCTAATCAACCTTGGTTTAGCATCCTTCTTTTGCATCAGATATTTAATAGCAGAATGATCAATATGCACAACACATTTAGCTCCAATTAAATAAGATCTGAATTTATCTAAAGCATACACAATGGCTAGTAACTCTTTTTCAGTAACATTGTAGTTAATTTGTGCATCATTAAGAGTTTTACTAGCGTACTATATAACTTTAAAACTCTTTTCATACCTTTGTCCAAGAACAGCTCCAATAGCATAATCACTAGCATCACACATCAGTTCAAATGGTTTCTCCCAGTTAGGTGAAACTATAATAGGGTTATGATTAATATTTTATTTAATAACTTAAAGGCATTTAAATAGCTTTCAGTAAATTTAGATTTCTTGTCCTTTTCTAAAAGTTAACATAAAGGTTTAGTAATTTTTGAAAAATCTTTGATAAAACGCATGTAAAATCCAACATGTCCAAGAAAACTTCTAACCTCTCTTATATATTTTCAATGTATCTAACAGTCTTTGCTCTTGCAAATCACTTAATTCTGAAGATATAATAACAGGTAATGTAGATGAGTCTCCAAAAAATACATACTTCAAGTGGCTAGGCAATACTTTCATCTCAAGTTCAGGTGGTTTTATAATCGATGGAAATAGATTTTTATCGGCATTTTCTGTAATATCCAACATCTCAAATCTTTCCTGAACATAATCTAATTTTTCATTTTCTAATTTGTCCAAAATAACTTCGACATTCTTTTCAAATTGTTTCTTCTCTACAAAATGTTCTTCTTCTTCAAAATCCTTTTTTGTGTTAAAAGTCACTTCTTGATCATTAACTCTCATAGTTAATTCTTCTTTTTGAACATCTATCATAGCTTTTCCAGTAGCTAAAAATGGTCTCCCTAAAATGATTGGTATTTCCTTATCTTCCTCCATATCTAAAATAATGAAATCCACAAGAAAGATAAATTTGTCTACTTATAGTAACACATCTTCTATATCTCTCTTAGGATATGTAACTGAACGATCTGCTAACTGTAGATATACAAAATTAGGTGAGACTTCTCCTAATCCTAATCTTTTGAAAATTGATTGAGGCATAAAATTAATGTCGGCTCCCAAATCACATAAAGCTCTTCCATAAAAATTTTCACCCATCGCACACGATATAGTGAAACTGCTAGGATCTTTTAATTTTTCACGAAGCTTTTTTTGAATAATTGCACTACACTCTTCACTAAGTGCAACAATTTCATTATCCGTGAACTTCCTTTTCTTGTAGAGAATATCTTTCATAAATTTCACATAATTGGGCATTTGCTTTAAAGCTTCTACGAAGGGAATGTTTACTGTTAATTTCTTAAGAATTTCTAAAATTGGAAAATTGTTTATTATCTTTGTGTTGCTTCAATCTTTGAGGAAACGGTGGTGGAGGTTTCTCCACAGTAATTTTCATTAGTGTAAATGGATACTCTAAATCTGGGTATTCATGATCCTTTTTTTTTGTATCCACTTTCTCTTTTTCAGTTTCTGTTTCTTTTTGCACCCTTATTTCCAATTCTTTTCCACTTCATAATTGTATCGCTTTGTTTTGTTCTTTTTCTTGGTCTTTAGGAATTGGTTCTACAGTACTAAGAAAAGTTCCTAATGTTCGGTTACTAAGCGCAGTAGCGATATGCCCTAATTGGTTTTCAATATTCTTAATAGCAGTTCTTTGATTTTGTAATTGATTTCCTTGAATTTGTAATCGATTTCTTTGATTATGTAATTGTTGACCCATGTATGATATCAGCTCTTCCATAGACAACTTCTTCTCCTTAATTTGAGTATTACTGTTAAATCCTGGAGCATAGGAAGGTCTATAGCTAACATTTTCTTGGTTGGATGAATTTCCTAATGGGTTCACTGGGTTGTTTGCCCATTGTTAATTTATAGAAGAATTGTTAATCCAATTAAAATTTGGATGATTCTTCCAACCTGGGTTATAATAGTTTGAATATGGGTTGTTGGGTCTATTAACAGCATTTAAGGTCTCATATGAAGGTTGAACATCCACAAATTGCCCAGATGAATTCTCTTCCATCATGGGAGGTGTTGAAGAATAATTCATCCCATAATGATCTAATTACTTTGATATTGCAGCAATCTGCGAAGCTAACATAGATATTGCATCAGAATCATAATACTAGCTACTCTTTTAGGATTTACCCGCTCAGAGGGTCATTAAAAATTATTGGTAGTCATCTTTTTTGTTAATGAATAAGCCTCATCAAAAGGTTTTGACATTAAAGAAACACCAGCCGCAGCATCAATAATCGATCTAAGAGATCCCACTAATCCATTATAAAAAGTTTGAATTATTAACTAATCTGGTAACGAATGATGAGGACACTTCCTAAGAAGATCTTTAAATCTCTCTCAAGCTTCATATATTGACTCTCCATCAATCTGACAGAATGATGTTATGTAATTTCTAAGTTTAGCAGTTTTGGATGGAGGGAAATATTTGGATAGAAATTTCTATGAAAGTTCTCCCCAAGTTCTAATAGATCCTGGTGCTAACGAATTTAACGACATCTTAGCCTTATCCCTCAGTGAAAAAGGAAAAATTCTAAGTCTAATAGCATCGTTTGAGATTGTCATATTTAAAAGTAGCACAAGTTTTAAAAAACTAGCGAGGTGTAAGTTCGGATCTTCATTTGGTGTACCTCCGAATGGATTGTTTTGTACCATTTGGATAATAACAGGTATAAGCTCAAATGAATTAGCAACTACATCAGGATTTTGGATAGATAAATGAATCTCATCTGCTGTACGATTTGCATAGTCTCTTAGGGGTCTAGGTTGGTGTTCATTCTCTATTCCTTGATTGTTCAGGTTATTTTCCATTGTATCAAAATTTCTAGATTCTCTTCTTAATTTTCTAATCCTTCTAACAGTGCGTTCCAATTCTAAATCGTAAGATATAAAATTTTTAGGTCCAAATTTATGCATACAATTTGAAATCAGTACCCAATAATACAATTAACTAAATATAAATATAAAAATAAGTTACAATTTAAGTAAAAATTTTCTAATAATCCTAATTTGTTTGTTACTCTGATCGTGATTTTACTCACTCACTTAATCACTCCCGGTAACGGCACGAAAAACTTGACAGTGACTTTATATATGTAATAAAATATAAGATAAATATGGACGTATTAAATATTCAATAATTGTAAAGTCAAACTTATCAACGCAGGTATACGTATCGCTCAAGTAATATAGGGCTCTAATGGAGTCCTAGATATCGATACCACAGGGAGTAGCTTGGAATTACAAACTAAGACTTTAGAAAAGCAATACTTTAATCACAACAACGACGTTCAATTTGCTTCTCTGTCACTAATAAATAATTGAAATAAATAGATAATTTTAATACTAATAAATAACTAGTGATATTAAGTAGGGTTTAATTGTGACATTCAATATATAAGAAAACATCCTTCTCCTTGTCAAGAAATTATAGTAAATGGATAAAATGAATTAGTTCAATTTATATTGTGTCAAATAGGAGCATACCTATTCTTTACCCTTTGGTCCAGGCATAAAGAACATTGACTAATCCTATGCTTGTTTACTAAATCTGCAGCTAGGCTTGGAGAATATCGGCTCTCACTTCGGATCTCCCACGCTCCCCTCACCTGAGAACTAACATCTACACATCAGCACCCAAACGATAGGACACAAATGGGGATTTTAGTCTGTCACTCTAAAATCTCCAATTCTACGTCCCATAATAGTATTTCCCTATTTATTTGCACCCACTTCCAAGGGCTTTGACCTCCCTAAATCTTAGATGTAATCTTCACTTTAGTTATAAAACTAAACATATTTTAACTAATCAATTGGCCAGATTGAAAGTAAATTAAGATCGAAGTGATAAGATCATCACAATTTCTTAAATATTTTCATGGCTTCACCAATTCAAATCACCATTTCACAAATCTCGAGACAAAGAGAAAGACAGAGAAAACTACTCAGAACTCCTAGGGAAAACACAACAAAACTAAGAATTCATATATAAAATCAAAGTCATACAAACTACAACAAGTAAATAACCTATCTCTAATTTCTCCCCAAGAACACTCCTCAAAGTTCCTCTGAATCTCTTACTTTCTTTACAACACACAAAATTCCTTTTTGAAGTAGCAAGGAGGAAAAAATCTCTCACTTTCCCTCCACTCTTACAATCTCTCCAAGAAACCATCACAATTGTTGGAACTATAATAAATTCTCTATACACTAATGAGACCTCTCTAACATCCAGGACCTCTAGACTCTCCCAATTTTTGGCCAAAATGTTCTTTTAAAGTTGTGGATGAGCTTTCCCAAGAGCTGCCTAAGCATCCCTTCAATATTTGGCCTTATCCAAAGCTTGAGTAGGCATAACCATCGATCTCGCCGTCGGCAGGGCCGACGGCGCTGTTGATGGGCTTCTGAAGAATTTTGTTCTGTAGTCTTAGGAAAAACACATCGTCGGCGGGGTCGAGGGCGCCGTCGGCAGCTTAGTTTAAATCTCCACTTTTTGGTCATTTTCGCTCCAAATTCACTCCTTTTGCATCTTTTTGCTCCAATGATTCTAATTCATCATTCCTGTAATAAAACATCAAAATTATATTTCTTTAAAGTGTGATATCAATAAAAACAGTATAAAATATGTATGAAAATCTCAACACATTTTCCTTTGGTCAGTTGGCGTAGAACTCCTTCACAACATTTGCATCCACTTTATTGGTGGATTAACAAAAGTTTTCCCACCTCAGCTCGAGAATAACTTATTCAATTTCTCCTCTCGGGCTCTCAAAAACTCAATCTTGTATACACTTCTTTCCTTTAAATATTGAAGTAAATCTTGATTAAGATTTTGCATTGATGAAGAGAGAGTCGTCGAACTCAATTCATCTCTTTTGACGTGGAGTCATTTCAATCTAATCAAATTATATAAAAAATCCAAAGTTTACTTCAAATATGCAAATAATGGCTTCCAATAGTAATTCTAAGAGTTCAACACTAAGATCCATGAATTTCTTCCTAAGTTTTCTTCACATTCTCAAATTTTTTGGATCTCCTCAATATAGATAAAATCCATGGTGAAAAACAAATATTTTTAGTTTGGAGTGAAGCTCTTACGTAGAGATGATCAAATCGGGTGTCAAAAAGCCTTGAAATTGCCTACCAATCCAAAATTTCTCAAGCCCTAGGTCAAAAAGCGTTTTTAGGAGGAAAGGGATGATGAATAGTGGCAGTTGACTGGTTAAAATCGTAGTTAAAGCTGTTTTTTTGCGAGCTCGCCGTCGGCAGGGTCGATGGCACCGTCGGCGCGCTCTATTGAAATTTAAATAGAACTCTCGGGAAAAATTTGTTGTCAGCGTCGTCAAGGGCGTCGTCGGTGGGCTCTACTAATTTTGGTTCAAATCCCAGATTTTTGCTATTTTGATAAATTTTAAGCCTTGACGACATCCTTTCAATCATTATAGACAAAATTTTAAGTGACTAAATGATGTACTTATCACAAATAAACTTTCACAACACAAAACATCGCTTTTATATATAAATTCCAAGGGGTAAAATATATGTTACAAAACACACCTAAGTTTGGTATTTTCTCAACCTCAACACATTAATTCAACGTCGCAATACAAGCCACAACACTCAAAACGCTGAAAACAAAACATCCTATGCATAGTCTCAACTATACAGAGATCTAAAAGCATAATTCTAAAGCAAAGCAAATACAAAGTTCAAATCAAATTACATAGATAGACAGATAGGTAGTAATATAAATCTATTATTCATCAGACTTAGTACAAGATTCTCCTCTGAGATCACCCATTGATTGCACATGAATGAAGAGGTTGTAGAAGGGTTCTAATGGAAATTCTTCAATAGAATCCTCTTCTATTAATTTCATCCTCCTCATCAGTCATATCAAACTATCTTCTAAATGTCTAGAGTGCTCAAAATGTTCTTTCATCCTCCAGTCTAGATGATCAAAGAAATCGGAGATATTATTTATTGCATTCATGACATTTTGTACCTCCTTTTCCAATTTCTTGATTCAGCATAGGATCACCAAATACTTGTCAGGAATTAAGGGTTGAACTGTTAGTGAATTCTGAGATGATTGATCTACTATAATGGTCTTGTCATTTTTATCTTCAAAAGCTGGGAATCTCTCAGTTGGATCCAAAGGCTTCCAACCTAGAAGTACCTTTTCCCAATTTTTGTGGGACACTTGGAACAGACTGCAAAGTGAGAAAATTGTGGAAGGGTGTCCAAGCTCATAATTTTATTCATGAACGATCAGGCCCAAAATCGACTTCACAATTATTGATCCAATATCGATCGGCACTCTCCTCTGGATGTAATAATTCATAATAGCACTTTCTTTAGAAACTTTACCGATCTTCATTGTCAGTAACAGTTCCGCAGAAATGAAAAAGTCCTAGTGTTTTGAAACGGGATTTAGAAGTGTCGCAGAAAAACTAACATACCTATTTTCTCTCATTTCTCAGTCGTCAGTTTCATCCGTTAAATACTGATAAATTTCATTCATCTGGTTTCTCATTGGGATGAAATTGGAATAGTGGCAGACATGAACGTTCTTGATCATGTATAATTCATTGATTCATGCTGGAGTGAAAGTGATTCATCTACCTCATACATAAACAACTCCCTGGTTGATTCCATGTAAATTTTCATAGAATTCTTTCACCATAGGAACAAACATGGTGGCAATAGTATAGCGCAGCACTTCCCATCTTCACTGCACTATCATCTCTTCAATTGATGTCGAGGGATTATTCAATTCGTGATTTATGAATCTCGGTTCCTTGATCAATCTTTTCTTCGTCAGTAACTTGTTGAAGATTCGCTGCGCTTCCTCACTAATAAACTTTCGCAGATTGAAAACTTGCATTCTAGGATTCTCAGGGGAACTGGACACCATAGGAATGAAATTGGGGGAGTTTCACTTTGTTTTTTGGGAAATATGACTTTAAAAATCAAATTTGGGAGTTTGAAAGGGTAACTGCTGCCCAAAAACCGCCATTCAAACTCCAGAAACCGCCATCTCTCTAGTCTTGCCATCGGCGAGGTCGAGGGCACCGTCGGCGAGCCTCTGTATTTATTTTTCCTGGATTCTCAAGAAAAACCCGCCATCAGTGGTGCCGAGGGAGCTGTCGGGGGCACCGAGGGAGCCGTCGGCGCCCAAGGCAAAAATTGCACAGTTTCGCTCTGGTCCGAATGCGTTCTACTTTTTTTTATTGATCTAATTCTTATGATGATTCAAGGGTAAATAAGATTAGTAGAGCATAATAATACCACAAACTAATGATAATTTCAAACAAAAACTACTGTAATCGCAATAAAAATAAAGATAAATATGGGTTGCCTCCCATAAAGCGCTTGGTTTAACGTCGTCAGCCCGACCTATCAGGTGTTATTCAGGTTGACTGATCATTAAAACCTTTTTAAATTTTGGTCTTTTACCCTCAAAATATGGTTTTAATTTTGGTCCTTTTACTTTAAATCTATTTCCAATTTTTTGATCTTTAATTTCAACTACTATGTAAGTATAAACTTGAGTCACAGTAAAGGGTCCTAACCAATGAGACTTCAATTTCCCAAGAAATAACTTCAGTCTAGTGTTCTAAAGCAAAACTTCTTGTCCTGGTTCAAAGTTTCTCTACTTAATCTTCTGATCATCTCATAACTTTAGTTTCTCCTTATAAATTATGTCATTATCATAAGATTCATTTTTAAATTCTTCCAATTCATTTAATTGTAACAATCCCTTCTTACCAGCATCTTTCAAATTATAATTAAATTCTTTAATCGCTCAATATGTTTTATGCTCTAATTCTACTTGTAAGAGATAAGTCTTTCCAAAAATTAGTCTGTAAGGAGTCATTCCAATAGGAGTCTTATAAGCAGTCCTGTAAGCCCATAATGATGTATCCAGTCCAGCTGACCAATGTACTCTATTAGGGTTTACAGTCTTTTCAAGTATTTGTTTAATCCCTCTATTAGAAACTTTGGCTAACCCACTAGTTTAAGTATGATAGGCAGTAGAGATTCTAAGAATACTATTAAACTTTTTTTCCAATCTCTGAATATATTTATTCCTAAAATGGGATCCTCCGTCAGTGATAATCATTCTAGGCATTCCGTATCTAGTGAAAATATTTTTCATTAAAAATCTTGAAACACTTTTAGCGTCACAACGAGGTAAATCTTGTGCTTCAATCCATTTAGAAATGTATTCTACTGCAATTAATATATATAAGCTCTCAAATGAAAGAATAAATGGTCCCATGAAATCTAATCTTCAAACATCAAAGATTTCAACTTCTAACATGAAATTCAGAGGTATTTCATTTATTCTAGATATATTGCCTACTCGTTGACATCGATCACAAGTTTTTATGTATCTATAAACATCTCTAAAGATAATAGGCCAATAAAATCCAGCTTGTAAAATTTTATATGCAGTTTTATCAATCCCAAAATGTCCTCCAAATTCAGAATCATGACATTTCTGAATGATTAACTTAGTTTCTTCATAAGGTACACACTTCTCATAATCATATCCTTACATTGTTTATATAAATAAGGCTCATCCCAAAAATATGCTTTCACAACATGAATGAATTTTCTTTGTTGTTGTAATGTCAGCATAGGTGGCAAAATATCACTTACAATATAGTTAATAATATCAGCATACCATGGTATTTTCTACTCATTAATATTATAAAGTTGTTCAGCAGAGAAACTGTCTGTAATTTCAATGTTGATGTTAGATAATTCATGATTTTCTAATCTTGACAAATGATCATAAATTTAATTATCAGTTCCTTTTCTATCAATAACCACAAGATCAAATTCTTACATCAAAAGTATCTATCTAATCAACATTGGTTTGGCATCCTTCTTTTGCATTAAATATTTAATAGCAGAATGATCAGTATGCACAACACATTTAGCTCCAATTAAATAAGATCTAAATTTATCTAAAGCATATATAATGACCAGTTACTCTTTTTCAGTAACAGTATAATTAATTTGTGCATCATTAAGAGTTTTACTAGCATAGCATATAACTTTAAAAATCTTTTCATACATTTGTCCAAGGACAACTCCAATAGCATAATCACTAGCATCATATATCAATTCAAATGGTTTCTCCAAGTTAGGTGAAACTATAATAGGGGCTATGATTATTTTTTTCCTTTAATAACTCAAAGGCATTTAAACTGTTTTCATTAAATTCAAATTTCTTGTCCTTTTCTCAAATTTGGCATAGAGGTTTGGTAATTTTAGAAAAATCTTTAATAAAGTGCCGCTAAAAACCAACATGTCCAAGAAAACTCCTAACCTCTCTTACATTAGTAGGAGGTGTTACTTTAGATATAACTTGAATTTTTGCATGGTCTATTTCCATACCATCTTTCGAAATTTTATGCCCTAACACAATTTCTCTTCCAACCATAAATTGACATTTCTCCCAATTCAGAACTAGATTAGTTCTTTTGCATAACTCTAAAAATTTTTCAAGATAATTTAAGCATGCGTCAAATGATGTTCCAAATACAGAGAAATCAACCATAAATACTTCCAATCCATCATCAATTAATTTACTAATTATGGACATCATACACCTTTGGAATGTTGCAGGTGCATTACATAATCCAAAAGGCATTCTTCAAAAAACAAAAGTTCAAAACGTACTAGTAAATGTTGTCTTTTCTTGATCTTCAAGTGCAATAGGAATTTGATGGTAACCGGTACATCCATCTACGAAACAAAAATATTTTTGCCCAGCAAGTCTATCTACTAGTTGATCTAAAAAGGGTAAAGGGAAGTGATCTTTCATGATGATAGTGTTTAATTTTCTATAATCAATGCAAATACGCCACCTAGTAACTTGGCTGATAGGTGTTAATTCATTATTTTCTTTTGTCTCAACAGTCACTCCTCCTTTCTTAGGAACACAATGACTTGGACTTACCCACGTACTATCTGAAATAGGATATATAGTTCCAGTGTATAACCATTTTAAAATTTCCTTCTTAACTACTTCTTTCATCATAGGATTTAATCTCCTTTGTGGATCAACTCCTGCTTTATATTGTTCATCTAATATAATTATGTGCATACATATCGAATGACTGATTCCCTTAATATCAGCAAAGGTCCAACCAAAAACTTTCTTATATATTTTCAATGTATCTAACAGTCTTTGCTCTTGCAAATCATTTAATTCTGAAGATATAATAACTGGTAATGTAGATGAGTCCAAAAACACATACTTCAAGTGGCTAGGCAATATTTTCAACTCAAGTTCAAGTGGTTTTAAAATTGACGGAAATATATTCTTATCAGCATTTTTCGTAATATCCAGCATCTCAAATCTTTCCTTAACATAATCTAATTCTTCATTTTCTAATTCTTCCAAAATAACTTCATCACTCTCTTCAAATTGTTCTTTAAAATGTTCTTTCAACAGATGTTCACTAATTTTCATCTGAAAACATTCATTATCTCTTTCAACAGCAGGTTGTTTCATAGATTTCGCAATGTTAAAAGTCACTTCTTGATCATTAACTCTCATAGTTAATTCTCCTTTTTAAACATCTATCATAGCTTTTCCAGTAGCTGAAAATGATCTCCCTAAAATGATAGGTATTTCTATATCTTCCTCCATATCTAAAACAATGAAATCCACAAAAAAAATAAATTTATCCACTTTTACTAACACATCTTCTATAACTCCCTTAAAATATGTAACTGAACGATCCGCTAACTGAAGAGTTACAGAAGTAGGTGAGACTTCTCCTAATCATAATCTTTTGAAAATTGATAGAGGCATAAGATTAATGATGGCTCCCAAATCACATAAAGCTCTTCCATTAAATTTTTCATCGATAGCACACGGTATAGTGAAACTGCAAGGATCTTTTAATTTTTCAGGAAGCTTTTTCTGAATAATTGCACTACATTCTTCGCTAAGTGCAACAGTTTTGTTATCCATGAACTTCCTTTTCTTGTTCATAATATCTTTCATAAATTTCACATGATTAGGCATTTGCTCTAAAGCTTCTACAAAGGGAATATTTAACGTTAATTTCTTTAGAATTTCTAAAAACTAGAAAATTGTTTATTCTGTTTGTGTTGCTTCAATCTTTGAGGAAACGGTGGTGGAGGTTTCTCCACAGTAATTTTTATTAGTGCAAATGGATATTTTAAGTCTGGGTATTCATTATCCTTTTCTTTTTCGGTATCCACTTTCTCTTTTTTAAGTTTTCATTTCTTTTTGTACTCTTGTCTCCATTTTTTTTCCACTTCATAATTGTATCACTTTTATCTACTCTTTTCCTTGATCTTTAGGATTTGGTTCCAGTGTACTAGGAAAAGTTCCTAATGTTCGGTTATCCCTTCACATTAGGATCATCCAATCTAATTAGCTTCCAAAGCACAACAATTTAGAAATCTGCACTTTTATACTTCTATAGAAAATAGAATGGAGTGGTTTCTACCCCTTAATCCTTTTATGTTTCAACCATCTCAGGGGGCAAACTACAACAAATATTACCCATTTACCCTCTAGTTTTGCCCTTAATTTTCTCCATTTTATAATTCTTTGAGTTTAACCCAAATGACTATAAGACTTTCATAATACCCTACTCATGGGTTAATTAGAATATCAAAGGAGAATTTGCAATTTTCTGATTTTTATTTAATTTTTAATATTTTTTAGTCCAAAAGTAGGGACTTTCAATAATAATTCAATATAACTAAGTAAAATAAGTCTTCTATCCTTAAGGAAATTAATGGAGGTTCACTTAGGTCAGAGGACCACTACGCATAATTTTTTTGTGAATTTTTTAATTGCATTTTAATTTTTTTTCAATTTTTTAATTGATTTTAATGAATAAATAAATATATAAATATATTTTAATTAAAAAATACTTTTTTATTTTTTATAAGTCTCCCTGACTTCAGGAAATTCAGAGAAATTAAATTCATTTTTTTGTGATTTTTATTTCATTTAATTATTAAAAAACTTTTTTACATCCTTGGAAAACAACTTTTGGTTATTCTCTGTGGTTAGGGTAATATTTAAGCCAATTTGGAGTATTTTCATATTTTTAGGAACTTTTGATATTTTTAATTATTTTAAAATTAGAAAAAAGAGCTTAAAAATAAAGTTTTTTTTCAACTTCAATTTTATATTTCTTAAGTTCCCCAAGTTATAACAAAAACTCCAAACAAATTTTACACTTTTTTTATTTTTCTTTTATTTACTATAATTATTTTGAACCAAAATTATTATTTACTTAAAAAATAGGTTTTTATATTAAAAATAACTTTTGTGACCTTCAAATTTTTATAGAGGTCTAACAAGTCTAAAATATGTTACTTTTATTTATACATTTAATGTCTATTTTTAATGATATTACACTTTAATGAAAAGTATTTTTGATATTTTTGGTTGAGGTACACTAAATGGAGCAAATTCAGCAAAAATGGAGCAAATTGAAGTCAAATGAAGCTAAAAAAGCAAATGTTGATATGACGCCTAGGCACCAAACAACAGAGAGCCCGATGCGTAGGCGCTGGTGATGGTTATTTAAAAGATCCATTGAATTTGATTGAATTTTGAAGGGCTGCTTGAAGAAACACTTGGGGGTTTTGAGAGCTCTTTTTAAAGAGACTTCTAGAGATTCAAAAGAGAGATTTTTGGTAGGAAGAAAGGGAGTCTTCCATAGAGAGGTGGATTCTTCCTAGAGAGGATAAAATCTTAGAGGCTTGCTTAGGGTGTAGAAGAGAAGAGTATAAGTGAGAGGTATCTTCTTCACTAAAGATTCTAAGTAAAATTGGAGTGAATTATAAGGAAAGTGAGTGATTCAAAGGAACTTGAAGGATTTCTTGCGAAAGAGTTTAAGATAAATTGTGCACTTTATTTATTTTACTTTGTCTAGTCTTGTAAACTTATATTTATCTATAAATCCATGTGTTGTTTTTTCTTCTCCATGAGATCTAAGTTTTTTCCTTTGTCTTTATCCCTGTAATGAGGAATAATTATATGTAGGAATGTAGTTTAGTAGAAGTGCTTTTAAAAATCCATAAATTGTGATGATTCATACTCTATGCTTCATTTACTTGTCAATCTGGAGAATTGATTTGTTAAAATTTGTTGCAAAACGTAATGACCATAAATGAGCTATGTTCCAACATAATAAGAATCACATTTAGCCTCATGGATGAGAATATAGCCCTTAAAGCTAAGTGCAAATAAATAGGGAAATAAGTTTTGTGGGCAAAGAATTAAATAATTTAGGACGACAGACTAAAATCCCTAATTTGGTTCAGATGATTGGAAACTAAAGTGAGATGTTAGCCCTTAGGTGGGGGAAGTGAGAACTCTAGAGTGAGAGCTAGTATCTTCCCAGCCTAGCCCTAGGTTTAGGGATCAAACTCTGGATTAGCCAGTATTCTTTATGCACTTGATGGACTAAAAAGAAAAGAATTATTCCTATATGGTGCTATACCATAGTTATATTTTAAAATTAGTTTCCTACACTAATTATAAACTCATTGCAAGGGGAATGTTGTTTTAAACAAATTTGAACTATTCATACATTATTAGTTTAGAATTGACGTAACTTTGCATTTTAAAACCTTTTAAAATTGTCTTGCATTTACATTTTGAATTTGCTTAGCATACTAGCATTCCTTTAATTCCATAGGATTAGATATTTCTCAAAAACTTGTGATCATTTTCTATATAATCTTTTCCTACAATTAAAAAGTAGGTTTTATTAAAGTCAATTTTATAAGAGTTTTGGCTTTTTCCCTTGGGATCAATATTGGAGTTTTTAAGGAAAATCCTATTTTACTTAAAATGATATGTATATTTGGGTAGTACCCCTAATGTGTAAACCATTTTTATCATCTTTATAAAATATTTAATTTTACACACTAGCCACTAAATATAAACTGGGTCAAGCTTTTGACCATATTTCTGAATTTAAATAATTGTGTAATTGCAGACTGGGTCAAGTTTCTAGCTCCGTTGCCCGGAATCATTAGCAACAAAACCTTTTTGTCTTAATAAAATTTTAATTTTTAATTATAGAAAAATTATGGTGCTATTTAAATATATATGCTTGTATTTAAAAATATTAAAGAAATATATATTTACTATTTTAATTAGTTTGTTTTGCTTGTTTAAATATTTATCTTTAAATGTACATGTGTAGCGCATGTTCTGAAGCTTTAGTACCTTATGATTCTGAGTTAAAGCGAACTATTAAAAAAATTATAAAAAAAATAAATTCACAATTTCCATGAAATGGAAAATACTTTACATAATAATTTAGAAAATCAAATTGATGAGAATGTACCAAAACCACTAAAAGGTTATGCTAACCCTATGGTAGATGAAATTCATTGAAATATACAAACTCCTACTATAGAAGCTAATGCATTTGAATTAAATCCTGTTATCATTTAGATGGTACAAAATAAACAATTTAGGGGAACTCCATTTGAAGATTCTAACTCACATCTCGCAAGTTTCTTAGAACTTTGCTTTACATTTCAGTATAATAGTGTCTCTAATAATGTTGTTAGACTTAGGATTTTTCTTTTTTTCCTTAAAGAATAAAGCTGAAATGTGGATAAACTCATTAGGACCAAGATATATTAGAACCTCGTGTGACCTAGCCATAAATCCTTGGCCAAGTATTTTCTACCATCAAAGGCTGCTAAGCTTATAAATGATAAGTCTTTGAATAGTTCGCTCTAACACTCTTTAACACATCTTGCATATTTTTGAATGAGATTACACTTTAAAGGTAGCTTTTTTTCATGCTTATTTTGTAGGTCTATCTGTTAGGAACACAACGCAACTGAAATGGAGCGAAGCGGAGCTAAAATAGAGCCAAACGGAGCGAAACGGTGGAGCTGCGCAGTTTGCCCGCCGACGGCGAGATTTACCCGAGATGATGAAAAACGACAAAAAAAGCTCGCCGACAGCGCCCGGGATGACTATGGACTGACTTTTGGTGATTATGGGCTGAAATTCAATGTATTTGGACGCTTTTTGGAAGGGTGCCTGTGGCAACTCTTCATACTTCGTCCCTACACTTTAAAAGAATGAATTTAGGTTAGAAAAATGGGGATTTTTATGAGAGGAATATTAGGAAAAGTGTGTAGAAAGTTTAGTTTTCTTAGAATAGGAGTAGAAATGTAGATTTCTACCCTTTTGGAGAGATTGGAGAGGGGATTTTGAGAGAATTTGTAAGGAGATGTTCTAGCATTGCATGGATCGGCGGGAGACTTTGTAGGAGAGATTTTTTTCTTTCTTTCAAGGGAAAAAGCTAAGTATTGTGTTCTTTATTATCTTATGGTTTTGTAAACACTTATATAGTGGATTTGCTCTAGTTAAATGAAGTTTCCAAAGTATTTTCCTTGTGCTTTGTGATGGGCTTCTTTTACTCTCTCTTCTTGTTTGGAAATAATGGCCTGAGAAGATTATGCCGTTGTTTTCATTTTACTTTTCTTTTGTAATGAGTAGAATTCATGTTTAGGATTTTGTGATGCATGTTAGAAGCCGATTTAATTATCAATGTGATGGTTTTTACTTGCTCTTTATTTACATTACAATAAAGGCCTGTTGTAGTGTTAAAGTTTGTTGTAATTACATTAAGACCCGAGAGGGCTGTATAATTCTCAACAAAGTAGAACCACATTCAGATTCCATGGATGGTTAAGTTCATGGGAGTTGAATGCAAACATATAGGGAAATATACTTTGATGGTCGTAGAATTGGAGATTTTAGGGTGACAGACTAAAATCCCCAATTCGGTCCTATTATTTGAGTACTGAAGCGGAGATGTTAGCCCTCAGGTGAGTGGAATGTGGGAGCTCCGAAGTGAGAGCCGGTATCCTCCCAGCCTAGCCACGGATTCAGTAAACAAGCATAGGATTAGTCAATGTTCTTAATGCCTGGACCAAAGGGTAAAGAATAGGATTGCTCCTATTTGGCACATACAATATTTAATGCATCTCATTCATTTACATTATCTAATTCATTACATAAAAATAATAGTTTATAATATCTCAAAATTCTCCAAACCAATTCATCCAAAAAGGGTTATCTTTAGAATTAATATTTGCATTTAGTTATAGTTACTATCTTTACATTTAACACTTGCATTTAGGAGTAGTTGCTAGATAAAACATCATTTTAATCGACATTCCTAACTAAGGACTAATAGTAGTAGATTAAAATTTGACTAAGGAACTCTTTCCTCGCTTCCCTGTGGGATCGATAAATGGGACTCCACTAGAGCCCTGTATTACTTGAGCGATACGTATACTTGCATTTGAAATTATGACTTTATAAAATAATTATAAATATATAAATCTGGGTTCATAAATTCTTGCATATAAAAAAGTGGTTGTCAAGTTTTTGGGGTCGTTACCGGGGAAGCTTTGGTAAGAACTTTAGGAGAATTTTAGTTGAATTAATTAGGCTTAGACTTGGAAAACTGTAGTGTCGTAAAAATTGTTTTGTGTGAAAAGTGTTTTTATATGAAAAAGTGTTAAAAAAAACTGTTTGTGTGAAAATGAAGGTGTTCGTGAAAATGTTTTCTTGTGTTGAATATATTTCATCTATTATTTTTTTAATTGTTAATGTATTTTTTATTGTGTTGCGTATGCGAAACAAAGGATCTGCAGGACTTGTGCCTTATGATCCCGAGTTTGAAAAAAAGAAAAAAATAAAAATACAAAGAGGACTCGAAAAACTAGAAATGGAAATCGAAAAATTTCAAAATAATAAGTTGGAAAATCATTATACTTCATTGAGGGATTACGTAAATCCTACGACAGATGAAATTCACTCAAGTATACAAAACCCTATCGTAGAAGCTGACTCGTTTGAAATAAATCCTGAGATTATCCAACTAGTGCAGAACAATCAGTTTGAGGGAACTCATTTGGAGGATCCCTATGTACACTTATCAAATTTTAAAGAACTTTGTGCTATATTTCGTTATAACAGTAAGTCAGATGATGTTGTTAGACTAAGGCTTTTTCCTTTCTCACTAAGGGATAAGGCTTAAATGTGGTTATACTCATTAGCACCTGGCTCTATTAAAAATTGGAAGGAGTTAACTCCAAAATTCCTAACTAAGTATTTTCCACCTTCAAGTACTACTAAACTTAGAAAAGATATAATCTCATTTTGTCAGTATGAAGGGGAATCAACATACGAAGCCTAGGAAAGATTTAAGGAACACCTAAGAAAGTGTCCACATCATGCTCCGCCTGATTGGTTAATCATTCAAACTTTTTATAATGGGTTAGTAGAATTCCTTAGGTTTATAATTGATGTTGCTGCTGGTGGATCATTAATGTCAAAAACATTTGATGAAGCATGTGCATTAATTGAAAAAATGGCTAGAAATGAATTTCATTGGCCCTCTACAAGGGTAAATCCTAAAAAATTAGCCAGTGTTTATGATACAGATGATATTTCAATTCTTGCATCTCAAGTTGCTGCAATATCAAGGAAGTTGGACCAATTTGGAATGAACCAAACTCAACTTACTCCAGTAAGTGAGGAAAGTTCATTAGGGCATATGATTGATTCTAACTTATCATATGAGACTTTAAATACCATGAACAACCCATATTCTAACTTTTACAACCCAAGTTGGGAGAACCATCCTAATTTTAACTGGAATCATACTACTGACGATGGAAACCAACAATGGGAAAATAATCACGAAAATCCTAATGGGAGTTGGAATAATCTAGGGAACACAAACTATAGACCTTCATATCCACCGGACTCTAATAATGATCAACAATTTGAGAATAAGAAGATGTCTATGGAAGAAGTGGTATTGCAAATGAGAAACCAATTGCAAAGTCAAAATACTGCGATTAGAAACATAGAGAATCACCTTGGACAAATTGCTAATCCACTTAGCAATAGACCCCAAGGAACACTTCCTAGCAACATTAAGATCAACCATAAAGAGAACACTAATGAGCAAGTAGAAGCTGTCCAATTAAAAAGTGAAAGAGAGATAGAGGATGTGGTTAGAAAAGAGAAAGATGTTGTGAGAGAAACAAAGGAAACTAAAAGACCAAAAGAACATGTTTCTAAGGATCTTGAAAAATTAATATCTCCAACTAAAATTAGTTTGGAAAGACCAACACCTCCATTTCCTAAAAAACTTAGACAGCATCAGTTGGATAAAAAATTTTCAAAGTTTATGGACGTACTTACGAAGTTAACGATAAATATTCCTTTCGCTAAAGCTTTAAAACAGATGCCAAGTTATGCAAAATTTATGAAGGAGACATTAAACAAGAAAAAGAAATTTGGGGATTACGAGACAATTGCACTAAGTGAGGAGGGCAGCGCTATACTTCAGAAAAATTTTCCTTGAAAACTTAAAGATCATTGTAGCTTTACAATTCCTTGTGTAATTGGAAAAAGATTATGTGGAAAAGCTTTACGTGATTTAGGATCGAGCATTAATGTGATGCCTCTATAAATATTTAAAAGGTTAGGTTTAGCCGATATTTCTCCCACTACTATAACCCTTCTGTTAGATGATCGATCTATTATTTATTCAAAAGGGATTATAGAAGATGTGCTTGTTAAAGTGGATAAATTTATCTTTCCTATGGACTTTATTGTACTAGATATGGAGGAAGATAAAGAATATCCCATTATTTTGGGGAGACCCTTTCTTATTACTGGACAAGCTATGATAGATGTGAAAAAAAGAAAGTTAACTATGAATATTAATGACCATGAAACCACTTTTGATGTTTTAAAGGCTATGAAATATCCAACAGAGAGAAATGATGATGATTATTTTCGGATGGATGAAATTGATTATCTAAGTAAAAGTTATTTCCAGAAAATTTTTGAGATTAAGTCAACAGATGAGATCAAAATGGGCTTTCATGATGAGTCTAAAATGTTATTTAAAGAGGACTGTATGTATGTTCAGGAGAGGTGTGAAATGATGGATGTTACCAAAAATAGTAAACTTTTAATTCCATCTTTTGAAAAATCTCATGACCATAAAATGAATTTACCTTATACAATTTTAAAGCCTATCTATTTGGTGAATTCATATACACCAACAGTCTTTATATCTTCATATTCGACTGAATCACAAGATGAACCTGAATTGAATGATGAAATCAGTAAAAGATCTCCTATGAAAGAGTTATTCAAAGTCACTGAATGGCATATTCCTTGGTATAAGAACAAAATGAATGAGATTATTATGCTGGGGTAGCTTATTAATGCAATTAACAGTTACCCCCAGAGATTTTACCTAGTGACTCTAAGATAAAACTTAAGGAAATGAATTATGAGCAATTTAAAATTATTGAACTGATATTTAGAAGAGAATTTGAGGATTTGTTTCAAAAGATCTTTGAGTTGAGAGGTAAGCACAAGGAAATTGAAAGATCAATGGAAGAAATTCTTGAAGAATTGAAAGATAATTTAAAACAGAAGAGTAACATAGAAGATATTGATCTAGAATTTCAATTATCTAGATAGAATCTGATCCAAAATTTGGGACATCATGAAGCATCATATAAAGATCCATTTCTTATAAATTTCAAGGATGATATTAATATGCAAATTGAGAAAATTACTAGAAGAATATTGGATCTAGAAAGAAATATAAGGAACAAGGATATGAATCAATATGAAAAGGAAGAGCTCAAGGAAAAAAATAAATTCGAGGACTTTGTAGGAATCCCTGGATCTGGAAAAAATTGGGCTATTGATCAAGGATTACTTAATTGGAATTTTGATCCAGGTAGAATCATTTGTCGGGCTAGCGACGTTAAATCAAGCGCTTTATGGGAGACAACCCATAGTTATCTGTGGTTTGATTTAGTATGCTTAAGAGTCATGATTGTTAGTCTTGTATTGTGTTTGCTTTAGTGGGGATTGATCAATTTGCTTGATGTTTGGTAGATGTTTGGATTGTAAGTGATTTGATTTACTTTTTGTGTGTCATGAGGGAGATGATTCATTAAATTCTTATTATGGTTAGACTTGTATGTTCTCTTGTAGTAGTTGGATTGACGAGCCCACTATAACTTGGGTCTAACATGTACTTGAGTTTTACAAAAGACATTATGAATTTTTACAGCGATACTTCCATCTTAATTTTGTTAGTTCCTTTCTTGGACTTTGTTTTCATTTGATAGGAGTCGCGAACCTATTAGATGAGTAACTTGTGGATGATCTTACACTATCCTTATAACTGCTAGAGGTGCTTAATTGTTGGGATATGGTGATGTCTAGTGTTGGTGCTCGAGAACTAATATATTGGGGATAATCTTATCTTTGGAATTAGAATCTATAAAATCATTTAAAAGCACCCAATATATTTTTGTAGTGATTCCGTTAGAAATTTGAAATAAGTTAGTGAGATGTGATGAGATGGAGGAGGAATTAACCTTATTTATCTTGTTTGTGTGTTTGTGTTTGTGTTTGTGTTTGTGTTACAATTTATAAGAATTGAAGAACATTTTTATATTTCAACGCTGATACATGTAATGCTAGTGAGATTTGTACTTATTTCAAATTTCATTACCCAGCAAATTCTCTAATGATTTATATGTATAGAAAGCTCCTAATGTTGCATACCAGCTGAAGTAGAAATTTTGAGAAGGACTACAAAAATTTTAGAATGATGAAAATGCCTAAAGTACTGAGGCATGATTTATATTTAGAATTTTTATTTCCACCTGTGTTATTTCATATTGAAAAATTTAAGTTTGGGGGAGGGAAGAAAAAAAAATTAACTATTAGATGTTCTCAATTTAAATATTTTCAAAAATTATTAATATAATTTTATGTAGTGAATTTAATTCAGAGAACAATATTTTGTAGATATTTAAATATTATGGCTAATTTAAAGGAATATTTTTGTAATGAAAATTAATTTTGTAGATTAAGATATTTAGTATAAGAGAATAAGACTATAGATAACTATTTAAAGTAAAGAAAACTATATTTTGAAGTATTAAGAATCTTGGAAATTCATTTAAGAAGAAAAGACTGAGGCTCAATAATGTAAAAGCTATGAAATATTTATAAGGTAAAGAAATGCTTTGAGTTTCAAATTTAGGGAAAGAAATGTGATATTCAAAATCATTAAAGGCTATCCAGATATAGTAATCCTCAATTGAAAAAAAAAGGAAGGATTGACAACAATCTCTGAAAAGAAAAGAAAAATATATAGGATTGAAAGCAATCCAGATGAAAAAGAGAAAAGGAAAGAAAGAAAAAAAAATAAAAGTGAGGAGAAGCTTGAGGAGATGCCTAATCAAAAATTGGCTTCACTGGACCTACCTAAAGGGAAAACCTAAATACATTCCTGAACTTATATTTATGGATTAACATCTTTTACTAGTAGTGTTCTCATGAAGTTCCTATCATTTGAATATTCTAAGTGACTTGATATTACAACATATAGTCATTCTTGAAATGAATAGAAAACTAGAACTCTTAAACTTAATGACTAGATAATCTTGTACCTACAGAGTAAATTTAATTACTTGAATTTTTTCTAAAAATCTCACTATGATATTTACTTAAATCAAACTTATAGTATTTTTGAATTAAAAATTTACTACAATAGATCATAACTTTTATGTAGTACTAAAATTACTTGAGGACAAGTAATAATTAAGTTTGGGGGATTTTGACCAAAGGAAAATATGTTGAGACTTTCATATCTATTTTATACTGATTTTGAAGATATTGCACTTTAAAGATGTGTATTTTTGATGTTTTGTTGCAGGCATGATGAATTATGGTCATTGGAGCAGAAAGATGCAAAAACAGTGCAATTTGGAGCAAAAACAAGCAAGAAATGACATTTTGCCCTGTCACCTTTCGATAAGTTTTTGGATGCTTAATCTCTTTTACACTTCTTACATATTTTTGAATGAGATTACATTTTAAAGGTAGGTTGTTTTCATGATTATTTTGTAGGGCTATCCGTTAGGAACACAACGCAACTGAAATAGGGTGAAATAGAGCTAAAATTGAGCCAAATGGAGCGAAACGGTGGAGCTGCGCAGTCTACCCGCCGACGGCGCCCAAACGGCACCGACGGTGAGATTTACCCGAGAAGACCGAAAAACGACAGAAAAGCTCACTGACAGCGCCCTCGAGCCCTCTGACAGCGCCCGGGACGACTATGGACCAACTTTTGGCGGTTATGGGCTGAAATTCAATGTATTTGGATGCTTTTTGGAAGGGTTCTTGTGTCAACTCTTCATACTTCATCCCTACACTTTAAAAGAACAAATTTAGGTTAGAAAAAAGGGGAATTTTTATAAGAGGAATATTAGGAAAAGTGTGGAGAAAGTTTAGTTTTCTTAGAATAGGAGTAAAAATGTAGATTTCTACCCTTTTGGAGAGATTGGAGATGAGATTTTGAGAGAATTTGTAAAGAGATGTTCTAGCATTGCATGGATCAGCGGGAGACTTTGTGGGAGAGATTTTCTTCTTTCTTTCAAGGGAAAAAGCTAACTATTGTGTTCTTCATTATCTTATGGTTTTGTAAACACTTATCTAGTGGATTTTCTTTTGTTAAAAGAAGTTTCCGTAGTATTTTCTTAGTACTTTGTGATGGGCTTCTCTTACTCTCTCTTCTTGTTTGGAAACAATGGCATGAGAAGATTATGTCGTTATTTTCATTTTACTTTTCTTTTGTAATGAGTAGAATTCATGTTTAGGATTTTTTGATGCATGTTAGAAGCTAATTTAGTTATCAAAGTGATGGTTTTTTCTTGCACTTTATTTACATTACAATAAAGGCCTGTTGTAGTGTTAAAGTTCGTTGTAATTGCATTAAGATCTGAGAGGGCTGTATAATTCTCAACAAAGTAGAACCACGTTCAGATTCCATGGATGGTTAAGTTCATTGGAGTTGAATGCAAATAATAGGGAAATATACTTTGATGGGCGTAGAATTGGAGATTTTAGGGTGACAGACTAAAATCCCCACTTCGGTCCTATTATTTGAGTACTGAAGCGGAGATGTTAGCCCTCAGGTGAGGGGAATGTGGGAGCTCCAAAGTGAGAGTCGGTATCCTCCCAGCCTAGCCACGGATTCAGTAAACAAGCATAGGATTAGTCAATGTTCTTTATGCCTGGA
>NEWO01000531.1:21132-52383 GCA_003013225.1 Phalaenopsis aphrodite | reverse complement strand
GGGTAAAGAATAGGATTACTCATATTTGGCACATACAATATTCAATGCATCTCATTCCTTTACATTATCTAATTCATTACATTAAAATAGTAGTTTGTAATATCTCAAAATTCTCCAAACTAATTCATCCAAAAAGGGTTATCTTTAGAATTAATATTTGCATTTAGTTATAGTTATTATCTTTACATTTAACACTTGCATTTAGGAGTAGTTGCTAGATAAAATATCATTTTAATCGACATACCTAACTAAGGACTAGTAGTAGTAGATTAGAGTTTGACTAAGGAACTCTTACCTCGCTTCCCTGTGGGATCGATAAACGGGACTCCACTAGAGCCATGTATTACTTGAGCGATACGTATACTTGCATTTGAAATTGTGACTTTACAAAATCATTATAAATATTCAAATAGCAAAAAAATTAGATCAATTGGGAAGGAACTTATATCAAACATATCAAGTGATTGAGGAAATTTTATTTGGACAAACAATTTATTTCAACATTCCTATATTTGAGACTTTGAATGCAATTAAATATAAATGTAATGACCCTTATTCAAACTATTACAACTCATGTTGGAAAAACCTCCCCAACTTTAACTGGAATAATAATTCTGGTGGTGCTAACCAGCAATGGGGAAAAAATAGAGTGAACCCATTAGGAAACTGGAACAAACATGTTGATACTAACTATCGAACAACTTATCCTCCTAGATTTGATAGTAATCAACAACTTAAAGAGAATTGGTGTAACATATGGGTAATAAATTACAAAGTCAAGGAGCAACAATTAGAAATATGAAAAATCAACTCAGACAATTTGCTAACACCCTTAGTAATAGGCCTCAAGGAAGTCTTCCTAGTAATATTGAAGTTAATCCTAAATATTAGAACAAAGAACAAGTTAAAGTTATCTAATTAAGAAGTGGAAGAGAATTGGATATGAGCGTTTAGAAAGAGATAAAAGAAATTGAAAAGCCTGATGAAGATATTCCTCAAGACCTTGAAAAACTTATTTCTCTAATGAAGATCAATTTAAGATGACCACAACCTCCATTTCCTTAGAGACTTTGATAATAGTAATTGGATAAACAATTTTTAATGTTTTTAGAAATATTTAAGAAGTTAACTATTAATATTATGTTTGCTGAAGCGTTGGAATAGTTGTCGAGCTATGTAAAGTTTATGAAGGATATTCTTAATAAGAAGAGCAATTTATAGATAATGAGACTGTTAGGCTCAGTGAAGAGTGTAGCACAATAATTCAAAATAAACTTCCTCAAAAACTAAAGATCCTAGTAACTTTATAATTCCATGTACAATACGAGACAGATTTTATGGGAAAGTTTTATGTGATTTAGGGGTTAGCATTAACCAACCTTATGCGTCTATCTATTTTTTGAAGGTTAGACTTAGAAGAGATTTCTCCCACTTTTGCAACTCTTCAGTTAGCTGATCGATCAAATACTTACCCAAAGGGGATTACAAAAGATGTTTTATTAAACGTGGATTAATTTATCTTTCCTATTAGTTTCATTGTATTAGATACAGAGGAAGATAAATAAATCCTACTCATTTTAGGGAGACCTTTTCTTCCTACTGGAAGAGCTATGATAGATGTACAAAAAGGTGAGTAAACCATGAGAGTCAATGATCAGGAAGTGATATTTAATATATCAAAATCAAATAAATATTCAAAAAAGGGAAGAAAGGATGAATGTTTTATAATGGAACTTATCAATCAACTAAGTAGAAGTCATTTCAAAGAACATTATGAAGAAAAATTGGAACAACAAGAAATTGATAATGAAGAAGATATTGATCTGAAGGATGAAAAGATTGATTTGTTCAGGAAAATTTTGAGTTGTTGGACATGCGTGAAATCAACAGATCTTTTAGTGCTTCAATGAAAAATCTACCTGAACTTGAGATGAAAACTCTACCTATGTATCTAAAGTATGCTTTTATAAGGAACTCATCTACATTACTTGTTACAATATCCTTAGACCTAACTGAAGATCAAGAACAAAAATTAATGAAATTTTTAAATTATAAAATTGCTTTTGGATGGACAATATCTGATATTAAAGGAATTTGTCCTTTAATTTGTATGCACCAAAATTTATGGGAAGAGAATCGTACACCGAGGGCTGATCCTCAAAGGAGACTGAACCCTATAATGAAAGAAGTTGTTAAGAAAGAAATTATAAAGTGGTTAGATGCTGGAATTATTTATCCTATTTTGGATAATGCTTTGGTTAATACTATCTACTATGTTTTTAAGAAAGGGAGAGTGAATGTATCTGTTAATGAATAAAATGAATTAATTCTTACTTGACAAGTCACTAGGTGGCGAATCTACATTGATTATAGAAAATTAAATCTCATCACTAGGAAAGATCACTTTTCTTTACCTTTTCTAGTAAAATGTTAGATAGGCAAGCAGAGCACAGATATTTCCACTTTTTGGATGGATATATTAGTTATCACTAAATTCCTATAGCTCCCGAGGATCAAGAAATGACCAAATTCACAAGTCCTTACGAGACTTTGCTTTTAGACGGATGCCCTTTGGATTATGTAATGCACCTGCAACTTTTCAAAGTTGTATGATGTCCATTTTTTTGTGACTTAATTGAGAAAGGAATATAACTTTTTATAGATGAATTTTTAGTGTTTAGTACTTCATTTGAATCATGTTTAAATCATTTAGAAAAGTTACTAAAATGTTGTGAAGAGACAATTTTAGTTCTTAATTGAGATAAATGTCAATTTATGGTTGCGGGAGGAATTGTACTTGAACATAAAATTTCTAAAAAATGTTATGGAAGTAGATCTGACAAAAATTCAAATTATTTTTTAACTACCTCCTCCAACTACTGTGAAAGTAGTTAGGAGTTTCTTAGGGCATGTTGGTTTCTACATGCGATACATTAAATATTTTTAAAAAATTACTAAGCCTTTATGCAAAATTTTAGAAAAAGATGTCATATTTGATTTTAATCAGGAGTGCCTAAATGTCTTCGAGTTATTAAAAGAAAAATTAATCACCACTACTATTATTATTTCACTCGATTAGGGGAAACCATTTCAGTTGATGTGTGATGCAAATGATTATGTTATTGGGGCTATTTTGGGACAAAAATATGACAAAATTTTCTATGTAATATATTATACTAGTAAAACTCTTAATGAAGCTCAAATTAATTATAATACTATGGAAGACAAGTTATTAACAATAGTATATGCCTTTGATAAATTTAGGTCTTATCTTATTGGAACTAAATGTATAGTGCAACCAGATCACTCTGTTATTAAATATATGAAGTTGAAGAAGCATCCAAAATCAAGGTTAATCAGATGAGCCCTTCTAATGCAAGAATTTTATTTTGAGGTAGTAGATAAAAATGAAATTGATAATCAAACTGCTGATCATCTTCTAGGTTTGAACATGAAACTTCATAATACATTGAAAATGAAATTAATGAATATTTCCTACTGGAAAATTATATATTATAACTGAAGGACAAGTTTTGTGGTATGCCAACATAGTTAGTTACATATTTAGTCACATTCTGACATAACCACAACAAAGGCAATTTAAGCATGATGCAAGATCTTACTTCTGGGATGACACATATCTATATAAACAATGTAAAGATCAAATAATTAGAATATATGTACCTATGGAAAAAACTAAAGATCCTATTTAGAAATATCATAATTGGACATTTTGGGATTTATAAAACTGCACATAAAATTTTAAAATCTGGATTTTATTGGCCTACAATATTTGAGATGTTATTACTTATGTGCAAACATGTGATTGATGTTAGCGGGTAAGCAATATTACTAGAAAAAATGAAATGCCCCCTCAATATTACTTTAGAGGTTGAAATTTTTTATGTTTGGGCTTTAAAGTTTATGAGACCATTTATATCATCTTTCGGAAATATATACATATTATTAGTTGTGGACTATGTTTCAAGATGGATAGAAGCTGTAGCTTTACCTAGCTATGATGCTCGAAGTGTTGTAAATTTTTTTAAAAAAATAATTTTAGTAGATTTAGGAAGTGGAGAGTAATTATTACAGATGGGGGGGGGTAATTTAAGAAATAAGAAGATTGAAACATTAGTTAAAAAATATGGTTTTAGACATAGAATTGCCACTACTTAACAATCTAGTATAAATATGCCATCAAGAAACTAATTAAAAGAATTTTTGAGGAAACTATAAAACCTAACAAATTAATTTGGTCTGATATATTGGATGGAGCTATATGGGCTTATAGGACGACATATAAAACTCTTAAAAGAATGACACCATATAAACTCATTATTAGGAAGGCTTGTCACTTACTAGTAAAATTGGAACATAAAGCTTATTCGGATATCAAAGAATTTAATTATTACTTGAAAGATGATGGTGGGAAACTACTTTTGCAATTGATTGAGCTTGAGGAAATAAAAAATGATTCATATGAGAATGCAATGATTTATAATGAAAAGTTGAAATTATGGCATGATCAGAAGATTTTAATAAAGAATCTAAAATCCGAGCAAGAAGTTTTACTATACAAGACAAAATTGAAATTATTTCTTGGGAAACTGAAGACTAGGCGGTTGGGGCCATTCATTGCAATAAAATTTTATCCATATGGTGTTGTGGATATCAATGATTCTGAAAAATGATAAAATTTTCAAAGTGAATGGGCATTGGTTGAAGCCTTACTTTTATGGAAATAGATCTATATCTAATGAAATCCTAATGTTGGGTCAACCTCAGTAAGATGTGGATACGTCGGACTAAAGAATTTAAACCAAATGCTTTGTGGGAGGCAACCCATAGTTATTAGAATGAAATGAGTTTAGTTCATTTAGATTTATTTGTGTGTAATTACTTTATTGAGTTTGAGAGTTGCATATGTGTTGTTACTACTTAAAATGATATAATTCATGACTTAGGGGAGGTTAAGGCGTGTATTTGAACCTATGGCAAAGCAGTGCTTTTATTGTGCACTGGCGCCAAGGTGCCAAAATTTGGCTCCAATGTGCTAAAATACAGAGATCCTGGCATCTAGGCGCCCAAATCTGGCGCCTAGATGTCACGATTATAGAATTAAGAAATAAAGCAATTTCACAATTTTTTTGACAGCTTTTGCCATTTTTGACCCCTAAAACCTTCAACTGATTAGGTTCTTCACCATTTTAGAATATTTGGGAGTGATAGAAGTCTTAAGATCTCACTGAATTTCATGAATCATGGATTGCAATGCTTTGACAAGTCCAACCCTTGGAGTCTATGATCATAAGAAGTTCATAAGCAAAGAAGCACAAAGACTTCATGATAGGATTTTGGTGAAGAAGAAATTGATAAAAGAAAGAGGATTCATCCTGCCCGGAGGGCATATCAAGGCAATTATTATGCAGGGTGTTGGGAAGTGTTTTGCTATACCACTGCCACTATTGTGATCTCTGTTGTGAAAAAATTCTATGCAAATCTTCATGGATTAAATTAGGGATTGGTTTATGTTCAAGGTAATTTAGTACCTTTCACTCCTTAAAGAATCAACGAGTTGTTCTTGGTGGATGGCATGACAATTTGCGTATTTGCTAACTTTACTCCGACTAGAGACAATTTGACTGAGAACTTCTTATTTTTTACTGACAACGATGAATTGAAAATTTTTAAGTGATTCCAAAGTTTGTTTTCCTACTGCAAGATTAATATCATCATATATGCTTGACACTTCTTCATTTCTACCAATTTACTTCTAACTACGAACATCAAGGAAGTAATGAAGGAAAGTGCAATCCTCACTGTATTTAGACGAGAAGACCTATTGTTGTCGGGGCACTTATTTATGGATCCATTATTGGAGTTGCACTCAATGGATCTATGACTTGGCTTAGACACCCTGTAGTTATTTTCTCACTTTGTAGGCAAGCCCATGTCCCTTATGAAAGTTAGGAAAAGATACTTCTTCCCTGCAAGCCCATGGACCAGTCTATTTTGAGGTGTGACAACATCTATCTTTATATGGGACATGGAGGAAGTTCTTATATGGATTAGTCTTCATGCCCTTCCACATCATCATCATCTCGATGTCCTAATAGTTTGACAAGTATCTTGGAGGAAGTGGGGAATATAAAGAAGGAGATATAAGTGATTCATAACATGATCAGGTGTATCACTGATCAATTCGATCAACTAGATTGGTAAATGAAACAATAGTTGGATCATATTGTCGTAGGCCATGAAGCACATGTTCTAATGTATAAGAAGAATGGTTGGATCAATGAAGATTCTGACTTCTCAAACTATCCCTTCTACAATTTGTATGTGCATCAATCACTTGAAGATATTAGAAAAGTGGATAGTGAGGTGGATGACAATTTGTAGTGATTTTTTGTAGTAGCTTTTATACGTGCTTGTTGTTATGATGTGTGTTTGAAAATGTTTGGCTCTATTAAGCATTAGCTCTGTGGTGTGCTTGTAGGCTTTCTAGTTTTTAGAATTTTTGAATTTTTAAAAGTCTGTGAGTGATATCAAAATTAGTGTTTTAAGGTTGTGAGTGTCACATATTAGTGTTTTTATGAGGATTGGATTTATATTTAAATATTAGTGATTTTTTTGTGTTTTGTAAAAATTAGGTGTTTGAAGTTGTTTAAACATGTTAAGTTTGGCTTGTTAGGGTTCATAGTTGACAGTGACTTTATATATGCTTAAAAATACAAGAATTTGATACTGTTGCTAGAAGATTTTAGTCCCCGATAACGGCGCCAAAAACTTAACAACAGTTATAGATTTGATAAAAATGTGTATAAAATATTCAATAATTGCAAAGTCACACTTATCAACGCAAGTATACGTATCAATCAAGTAATACAGGGCTCTAATGGAGTCCTGGATATCGATCCCACAGGGAGTAATACTAGAGGTTACGAACTAGGATTTAGAAAATCAATACTTAATCACAACAATATAATTCAAATTATTTATTTGTCACTAATAGGCAATTGAAATAAATATATAATTTTAACAAACTCTTAATTAACTAATTCTACAAATAAAGTTTCTAATGTGAAGTTCAATATATAAGAAAGCATCCTCTTCCTTGTCAAGAAATTAAAGTGAATTAGTTCAAATTGTATTCTGCCATATAGGAGCATACTCATTCTTTACCCTTTGGTCCAGGCATAAAGAATATTGACTAATCCTATTCTTGGTTATTGAATCTGCAGCTAGGCTGTGAGTATACCGACTCTCACTTCGAAGCTCCCACATTCCCCTCGCCTGAAGGCTAACATCTACACTTCAACACCCAAACGATAGGATCGAATTGAGGATTTTAGTCTGTCACTCTAAAATCTCTAATTCTACGTCCGATAATTTTATTTTTCTATTTATTTGCACCCAACTTTCAAGGACTTTGAGCTCCCTCAATCTTGGATGTAATCTTCACTTTAGTTGTAAAACTCAACATATTTTAACAAATCAATTGACCAAATTGAAAGTAAATTAAGATCAAAGTGAAAAGATCATCACAACTTCTTTAACATTCTCATGCCTCAACCAATTCAAATCAACATTTCACAAAATCTCAAGACAAGGAGAAAGACAGAGAAGACTACCCAGAACTCATGAAAAAGATACGACAAAACTTAGAATTTATATATAAAAGCAAAGTCATACAAACTTCAATAAGTAAATACCACTTATCTCTAATTCCTCCACAAGCAAACTCCTCAAAGTTCCTCTGAATCTCTTTCTTTCGGCACACGGAATTCTTCTTCGAAGCGGTAAAGAGGAAGAAATCTCTCACTTTCCCTCCACTCTCACAATCTCTCGAAGAATTCCTCACAATACTAACCCTAAGTTAAACTCTCTACACTCTACAAACAACAAAAACTCGGCGGACACCACCACGAGGCTCCTCTTTTTTTGGCCCAAATGTTTCTCTTAAAGCTGTAGAAGATTTTTCCAAGAGTTGCGTAAGCGTCCCTTCAAAAATCATCCACATTTAATGCACTTGTTAAGATAACTGCCGCTCTCGCCGTCGGCAGCCTTAATGGCGTCTTTAGCGGCCTTCTAGAATATTAGATCCCGTCGTTGGGCTCGCCATCGGCGCCCTAGTTCAAATCTGCATATTTTGGTCCTTTTTGCTCCAAATTCGCTCATTTTTTGCATCTTTTTGCTCCAATGACCATAATTCAACATACCTGCAACAAAATATCAAAAATACTCTTTTTTAAAGTGCAATATCATCAATATTAGTATAAAATATGTATAAAAATCTTAACATATTTTTCTTTGATCAATAGTGCCTTGGTGAGCGGTGCCCGTTGTTGAAATTTAATGAAAAAATGAAAAGTCAAAATCTGGGCACTGGCGCCTAGGCGCCGAACTCTGGCACCTAGGTGCTGAAACCTGGCTAGTATGTGCCAAAAAGTGAAAAGCTTGGCACTTAGGAGCAAAAATTGGCGCCTAAGCATCGGTTCAACTGAAACAAAAATCTGAGTTAAAAACTCGTTTTTTACCCAGACCGTCAACTTTTTCTTCCCCGATTTCTCGAAAAACAGTGTGGAGGCTTCCTATGGCTTCTCAATTCTTGGTTTTTGGGGTAATTTCTTGACTTAAAAACTTTAGATTTGATCTGCTTAAGGTAAGAGCTTCACTTTAATGCAAAAAATTTTGATTTTCACCATGAATTCTTCTCACATTGCTCATGTGCAAAATTTGGGATTTTTTGGAAGAATTGATTCATGAATCCATGGTAGAAAGTTTCTTACCTAAGAAAATTGTTGTTGGGAGTTTAAGAATATTATTTGGAATTTATGGGAATATTTTGGAATTTTTTAATAGATAATGGCTCCTAAAACTAGGCTAGTAAAAGGAAGATTTGAGTTCGATTCAGAGAAATTTTCCAATATGAAGGCTCAATTTAGAAACAATGATCTTCTTGTGAAAAAAAAAGTTGATTCAGGAGAGGGCTTTTCTCAACCCTAGGGTAGTGCTTGAAAGCATAATTATAGCTCGAAACTAAGAAAGTTTCTGTTACTTCACAGCAACAGTAGTAATTTCTATCTTTCGAGAATTATATGTCAATTTCTCTAAAGCTTCTGTTGATCAAGTTTATGTTCGAGGAAGAAGAGTGGAAGTTACTCCTAAGCGCATTAATGCTTTATTCCAATTTCCAAATGTTATGAACTGTGAGTATTCTTCATTTGGTTAGTGTATACATATTTTTCACCCTCTTTACTATCTAATATATTATAAAGATCACTAAAAATAGAATTCTTAGCGTCACAAATTGTTTTCTTAGACTACTTGTGGGTCACTTTATATTTTTCTCAGTTCTCTTAACTATTTAATTTGAATCAATTTTTATAATACAACTTCTTATGTTTAATTTTTTCTTGTATATTTTTATTCCACCACCAATTATTAGTATTTATATAAAAATTTTCTTTTTATTCTTTAAGTACAACTTTTGCCACTTGTTTAATAATGCTTCTCACTTTATACCACATCGAAGTAGCTTCTTCTAAAAACTTGAAATTATGAAGTTTACACATAAAAACATATTTATTTATGTCTTATAGGTACCTGTATCTAATTATATGACAATGTTTCATTATATTTTTTATCTTACAACTTTTCATCTTAAATTGTAGAACTAATAATTAATGTTGAGTCATGAAATTTTCGCTTGTAAAAACCTTACAATCTCTATATTCTCGACAATATCTTTTTCTCATAATAAATAAGTAATTTTTATTTTATTATATGCATTCTTATAATTAAAATATGCTCATCTCTTTTCTTAAATAAAGTATTAGCAATAGCAAAAAATAATATGACTGTACCTTCTTCGTTAATCACTCTAAAATCATGCCCACAATGAATCTTTCTAAAATCTTCTACCACTCTGCCACCATATTCATTTAAATCTCCTCCAATTAAAAGATTTTCTTTAAGATGTATCATTCAAATTAATTCTTCTAGGTCATTCTAAAAATTTTATTGTAAACCTATATCTAAACTTACTTGATGAGTATAAGCACTTATAACATTAAAAATCTTAGTATCAATAATAATCTTTAGGGTTGTAATTATATCTCTAATTCTATTAATTTTTACAATATTATCTATAAAACTCTTATCTATAATTACACATGCACTATTTCTAGTGTGCCTCGTGCCTGAATACAAAAGTTTAAAACCTAGGCTATCAATCTCTTTAGTCTTTTCTCAAACCTATTCAGTTTCTTGAATGCATAAGATATTTATCTACCTTTGAAACATAATATCTAATAATTCCATTAAATTACCTATGAGAGCATCTATATTCAAAGATCATATCCTAATATTAGTTTCATGTACTAACATCTTTGTATGCATTTGTCCATAATGTGAGAACTCTTGTATATTTTACACTATACATGGGTGTCGATGAAGTGGCCTTACACACTTTTCTTTATATTCATGTCGAACAGTGTCACTTCCAGGAGACGTGCTAGCATTTACACAAAGATTTAAAGTATTCATGACATGAATTTTTGACAAAAAAAAATTATGTTCGTTGTCGTCTACCTATGCAACCCTCTACTTTTTGCATCTAAGACTTGGGACCCGACAATGACAATATTAAATGGTGGAATGAAAAGGAATTAAATACTAATTTTCCCAATTTAGATTTGTCACTTGGCTTATTATATTACACTCAAGCTCAATCAAAATTATTTTGAAAAAAAAAAAACGATCTTATTTTGGAGAAGCATATTGACACCTTAGTTCAAAGGCTTTATGGGAGCTACATTTGTCATTTTACTCACCTCATAATCTTTTAAAATTTGAAGAAAAAAGATAAAGCCTGTTGTCCTGATTGTGCCTCCTTCGTCTTTACTTCAAATTTTATTCATCTTTCAAGACAGTTCACACTTGTTAAATGTTACCATAGTTTTAAACCATTTATACCAATTCCACTAAAGTTTCCTCTCTACGGTTTCTCAATGTGACACATGTCATGAAATTACAACATTATGCATCCGACACATTATTAGATAATAAATAAAGTTTACCTATCGCATAGACTTTACTCCTATAAAAAAAAATTCTAATAAAAAATCATTTGCTTAAGCTGAAGAGCATCTAATCTAATTAATCATGAGGAAAGCATCAAATAAGGTTTTGACATTAATTACAATTTTTTCCCTTTTTTTTTTTTTTGGTTTGAAGAAGTCTAATTGGCATCATCCCCATGATTTCAACAAATAAGATTCTTCAAGATATTTCGTTTATTGCCTGCTAGATGCCATGAGAGATAGGAGGAAGAAGATTTTATTGTATCTAGACTGATAATCCATGCCTGCTTCAGTTTCCTTGCATACATACCCCCCAATTTCTATGTATTTACATATCTAACAGCTAAACTTTACATTTTACATTTTTACTATTGAAATCTTTCATTGCACATAAAAAATAACAGTGTTTAGGTGTTTAATTTATATATACATAAGAATTGACTTGTATGTATGTAAATCTTCCACATATATAAGCTTAGCTTTTAGTACAATGGATCAATCTGTCTGTTATATCAATATAGGACTAAAAATTTATGTATGATAAGTTGGACAAAACCTGAACAATTTTTTTCCTCAAATCAAGCTCAAATTGATATTCAGGGTAAATTAAGATTAGATGAAACCACCCTACAATGCAGTAAAAATCTTTAGATTGAATTTATGGCTGCCAATTTTAAAGGCCGTATAAGCCAAAGAGTAGATTATCTACAGCTCTAACAATGCATTAAAAATCATGCAAATACCATAACTGATTAGCTTAGTTTGTAAAGGTTATAAATTTTCGACTAAATCTCAGATCAAATAAGTCGAGAGGTATTTACATACACACCACCTGATTTTTATGTTTTTACATATTCTAAACAACTCAACTTTTTACATTCAAACTATCCAAATCTTTTAAATCACATAAAAAACACTACTATTTTAATTTTTAAAATTTATTTTTTTATGCATGGATATGGAGATATATATGAAAAAAATAAAACTCAGATGTTAAATACGTGAGTACAGAGGAATCAAGTTGTATGTATGTAAATCATTCTTAAATCTATCATATTTTTTTGTTTTTTCTTGCAAATTAATCCCATTACGGCATTGAAAACACTGCAGTATTGTATTTTGTACAGGAATTAATTGATTTGAAAGATGTGCTGTACTGTCCTAATCAAGATTAAGAGTTTTCAAGACTAAGGAGGTGCTTTATAGTGTCATTGTAAAGCTCTGATAACGTAACTGAAAAGAACAAAATCAAAATGAAGCCTTGCTAAAAATGGAAGAACTTACAAAGCTGGCTGTTAACCAAATGTTAGAATATTTGTGAATGCCGATTACACAAATATATAAATAGATGATAAAAGTCATTGATCATCATATTGTTTCACAGAATTAAGCCTTCTTAGTCTTTGATCGAGTTCGGCCATGACAGTCGGCTCTTGCTTCTTTCTCTGCTTGGTTATAGTATTGGTTGTCAATGAACCAATCTTATCAAAACATACCTGCAGCAATAAGAGAATAACAATAATATTAGATTACTCTGTCTTATTAATTTTGCATTTTTAATAAAAACTAATTGTTTTATCTTCTGCTAGAATGGCTCATGCTAGGAACAGGTTCCTTGCTCTGAGAATAAACAAAGTGGGGGAATTTACATACATGCAACCCAATTCTTATATAGTTTCATATCTGCTATCTAAAATTTGCTTTTTAGAGTTATACCGCCCAAGTCTTTCATGTAACATCAAAAGTATCATTATTTTAACTTTAAAAAATGAAATACAACTTTTTCATGTAAAATGTGGCAAATATGAAAAAGTTGAAGTTTAGGGGTTGTATGTGTAAATACATAAGCATTGAGTGGTATTTATGTAAATCTTCCAAAATAAAAAGCAATGCACCTAATTATTTATTGAAAGTTCAAATGAAGAACTGGGAGAGCAAAATTGTTACAAAAATAACATATTATGATATAATGATGAAAATTTACCGTTAATAATTCATCTGGATCATAAAGATGATGGGTGGCGGCTTGCAAGATGTTGATAGCATCTCCAATTTGATGGGCAGTCAGCAGCTCCTCCTCCTTCATCTGAAATATGACTGTTAAATTTAGTAACAGACGAATTATATAGACACCACTTGAATTTTCAAATTGTCATACTGGAGAACATATGAGCTCTTTTATTTACAAACCTTGAAGATTGCTAGAGCTACCTGGAAAAGAACCTTTGCTCCCTCATTGAAAAGGACATCCCAAACCCGCATGGTTGTCTACATATTCATTTACCGGTGAAAAGAGTTAATTTGATTTCATGTGGAAAAAATATTGTGACAGGATATCCGGATACAAATTGTACCAAGATGGGCTTAAAATTTGTAGAATGAGCTTTGAGATTAGTGTAAGAATATAAAATCTTAACATGAAGAACTAAACTCAAAGAACATTTAATAATTTGTATGCCCATCCTGAGACATTTTATTTATTGTATGTGATCTATAAAAATGAATTGATAGAGAACTATACATTACACATTATGAAAAGATATGAGAAGTCTTAATTTTATTAATAAAAAAGAGGGGTATAAATAACCATTACAGGACTTACTGGTAAGGAAAACAAAAAAAATAGAATACAATAGAAAAGGAAATGAATAATAACAAAATATAAGAGGTAGCTAATCTCTCTAATTTAAGGAGAGAAATAAATTAAGATTCTCAAGATCCCTCATATAATTTATAACCCTCTAAATATAGAGTTATAACAAATATAGAATATAATCATTAGTATTTTCAATATCTTTCAACACTCCCCCTCAAGTTGGGTTGTACAGATTGTACACGTCTAACTAGTTACATAATTCTTCAAAGTTGATTCTTGGGAGAGACTTAGTGAAGATATCTGTTGTTTGATGTCGGAAATGAATGTATGCAAGTTCGACGACTCCTCTCTCAATATTTTCTTAGATGAAATATCGATCGATCTCGATGTGTTTCGTTCTGTCATGGTGTACTGGATTCTCTGTAATGTTGATGGTTGTCTGGTTGTCGCATTGCAGTCTGACAGTTTTTTCAGTTAGCATTCTGAGTTCGCTGAGTATTCTTCAAATCCACATTCCTTCACTGATCCCGAGTGCAAGAGTTCTGAATTCAGCTTCAGCGCTACCACAGACTGTTTTTTGCTTCTCCAAGTGACTAGGTTTCCCCAGACATAAGTGCAATAGCCGGAAGTCAATCGTCGGTCCGAGACATCCCCTGCCCAGTCTGCGTCTGACTACACTTTTATACTTCGAGCATTATTCCTTTGAAATAGTAGCCCTTTGACCGGAGTCATCTTGAGGTATCTCAAGATTCTATAAATTGCATTCATGTTTTCTTCTGTAGGGTTGTTCATGAATTGACTAACAACAATAACAGAAAAACCAATGTTGGATTGTGTGTGTAAGAGATAGATAAGTCGCCCCACGAGTCGCTGATATCTCTCCCTATCCACAGGTGCACTATTTCTTTCAGTGTCAATCTTCTTGTAGGGATCCATTAAAATATCGATCGGTTTGCAACCGGGCATACATGTTTCCTTCAACAGGTCCAATGTATATTTCCGTTGGGATACAAATATTCCTCGTTTTGATCGAGCTAGTTCCATGCCAAGAAAGAACTTTGAGTTTCCAAGGTCTTTGATTTCGAATTCACGAGTGAGAAGTTTTGTCAGATTTGTGAGTTCTTCTTGATTTCCAATAATGATGATATCGTCGACGTATACGATTAGAATTGCAATCTTCTTTTCGGGAGAGGTTTTCATGAAGAGAGTGTGATTTGTCTGACACTGAGTATACCCGTGTTTTGTCATTGATTTTGCAAATCTATCGAACCATGCTCGGGGAGATTGTTTGAGGTCTTACAATGATTTTTGGAGTTTGCAGACTTTGTTTCTTGGAAAGGATGTTTCTAGTTTGGGGGGTGCTTCCATGTAAACTTCTTTCAAATTGTCATTTAGGAAAACATTTTTCACGTCGAGTTAATTTAGGTGCCAGTTTTCATTTGCCGCAAGTGAGATAATGATTCTAATGGTGTTAAGTTTGGCAACGGAGACAGATTTATTAGTAATCAATACCGTAGAACTGTGAAAAATCTTTTGCAATGAGATGTGTTTTTTATCTCTCAATTATACCATGTCTTATAATTTGCAGCCGATTGCTTCTTTCCCTTTGGCAGGTCTGAAACAGTCCATGCATCATTCTTTTGTAGGGCTCTTACCTCATTGATGGCCGCTTTCCACCCTGGGTGTTTGAGAGCATCATCAATGATGTTTGGGACTTGTGTATTATCGAATGCAGTGACATAGGCTCGGTAAGCTGAAGATAGTCTTTCATAGGACACAAAGTTGGAGATCGGATGCGTCATATATTCGTACCTGAGTGGAGGTCGGATGGACCTAACACCTTTCCTAAAAGCAATTGAAATGTCGGAGTCATCAATCATAAGTACAGTAGATTCATGTTTAAGTGTGTTCGTACCTGAGTGGATTTCTGTAGGAGTTGGATCCGGTTCTGACTCTTGGATTGGTGATGGATGTGTTGGGTGATCTATGTATGAGTTGGACACTTAAGGACTATACGGAGACTGATTGTTAGGAACATTTTCATGTGAGTTGGATGAACTTGCTGAATCTGAGTCGGGAGATAATGAGTTCGGTTCAAGTGACGAGGATTTGGTGTGTGGTGGTATGAGATCGTTGTCCCCCCAAGACTGATATTCCCTTAAAGTCTCTCCCTGAATATTAGAATTAGGGTAGTAAAGCTGATTTTCAAAGAAGGTGATATCCATAGCGTTGTAGGTTTTTCTTGTGAGAGGAGAGTAGCACTTAGACCCTTTTTGAAGAGGCGAGTAGCTCAGAAAAATACATTTAGTAGATTTGAGGTCAAGTTGCTGTGATTGTGTGAATGAATGTGAACAAAGAAGGAGCAACCAAATACTTTGGTAGGTAGACTTTGGGTAATTGCCTTGGTGTGGGGAAATGATTTGAGAAGGAGATGGACTGGACTTTGAAATTTGAGGATCCGAGAAGGGATCCTGTTGATGAGATAGGCTGCAGTGAATACAACGTCACCCCAAAAGACCTTAGGCACGTTAAAGGAAAACATGAGGCAGCGGACCACCTCGAGAAGGTGGCGGTTCTTGCATTCGGCGATCCAATTTTGTTAAGGAGTGTCGACACAAGAACTGAAATGGAGAATGCCTTTAGAAGAGAGATAAGAGCCGAGGTCGGAAGCGAAGTACTTCATTGCATTATCAGTCTTGAGTGCCTGGATAGAGGTTTGGAATTGTGTTTGAATTATTGAGTAAAACTATTCAAATATGTGACTGACTGCAGATTTATCTTTCATAAGAAATAGTCACGTTAGTCGAATGTGATCATCAAAAAAGAAGACAAACCACCGAGTCCCGGTAAGGGTTGTAACACGGGATGGGCCCCAGATATAGCTGTGAATGAGTGCAAAGGGCCGAGAAGATGTGTAACCGACACGTGTAAATGACGTGCAAGTGTGTTTAGCAAGTTGACAAAATTCACATTGAAAAGAACGAACATCTTTATTGATAAATAAATTGGGAAATAGTTTTGCAAGATAGATAAAATTTGGATGGCCGAGATGAAAATGTCATAACATTATCTCAGAATCTTTATTGACACTAGAATTGAAGACAGAATGATGGGTAGACAAATGTCCACAGCGAGGTCGTGGTGGTAAAGTACCGTTGATGACGTAGAGACCCGGGCACAACTCAACATTGTCAATCGTCGTTCCTGAGTCCGCATCCCGAAATTTACACGTGGTATGGAGAAATTTAGCAATACACCTCAGATCACTAGTCAACTTTTCGATGGATATTAAATTGCAAGTTAAGGTAGAAACATGAAACACAAATCGGAGTAAAATATTTTGGGTGATGCGCACGGAGCCAAAGCCGACAACTTTGGAGACAAAGCCATCGGCAACGCGGACAATAGAGTTTTCTCCGCACGACATATAGTCATGTAAAAGGGAGGCATTGCCAGTCATGTGATGAGAAGCACCAGAGTCGATGATCCACCGACGGAGGGATCCTTGATTGGCTGTGAAGGCATGGTAGAACGCACCTTGATGCGCGAGCAGGCCGGTGATGGGGTCAGGAACAGCCAGATCAGGTGGTTTGTCGATCAGTTTGTGCAGCAAATCTAGTTGTTCTTTGCTGAGTGGACATGACGCTGGTGCAGAAAGGTCATCGGCAGCAACGATGTTGTTGGCACAGGGAGTGCGATCAGACCGAGGCTTCCAATCGGCTGGCTTTCCATGAAACACCCAACACATGTCTTTATTATGACCTGGTTTGCGGCAGTGGTCGCACCAGGGGCGATCCTTGCGTAATAAGTTGTCGTTGTGTCAAGGCAGAGGAACCCGAGCTGCAAGGGAGGAGGCATCAACGGAGAGATTGGGAGAGGTGGAGATAGGCCCAAGCATGACTTTCTGGCGGCTTTCTTCGCGACAAACCTCGGAGAAGGCCTCACGAATGCTCGGTAGTGGTTTGAAGCCTTGGCGAAGATCATGGAGGGTTGACTCGATCTCGAAGAGCTTGGATGTGTAATCCAAATGAGAGTATGTCTCTCGAGTAGCATCCCAAATACTCTTGGCAGTGCTGTAGAGAAGAAATTTTTTGTCGATGTCGTTGGTCATGGAATTGATTAACCACGACGTAAGCATGTGGTTTTCTACATTCCATGTCTGGAATTTTGGGTCATCCTTGGTCGAAGCGACGACATCACCGGTCATATAGTCGTCCTTGCCTCTACCGCAGATAAGCATCATGAGGGATTGAGATCACTGGAGGTAGTTCTGGCCATTGAGTTTGTAGTCAATGATGAGGGAGGAAGTGTCATCGATTCCAGTTGGAACAGAAGCAGATGAGGCGGAGGATATTTCTTGGGAGAAAGAAGAAGTCGTCATACCGAAGAAGATTAGTATGTCTCTAATACCATGAAAAGATATGAGAAGACTTAATTTTATTAATGAAAAAGAGGGGTATAAATACTCATTACAGGACTTACTGGTAAGGAAAATAATAAAAACAGAATACTATAGGAAAGGAAATAAACAATAACAAAATATATAAGGCAGCTAATCTCTCTAATTTAAGAAGAGAAATAAATTGAGATTTCTAAGATCCTTCATATAATTTATAACCCTCTAAACATAGAGTTATAACAAATATAGAATATAATCATTAGTATATTCGAGATCTTTCAACACATTACAATGAAGTTTCGAGGACCATTATCTCTATCTTTTGATGACATTTTCAGTATTATGATTCATCATCGCAATTCAAGGAACCTTAACACCTTAAATGGGAATTATTAAATTTGATTGTGAATTTTTTTTTCCTTTAATTCGTATGGTTAACATAGATTAGTAGTCTAGATTGATTAGTGTGGACTATTAAGTTCTATATGATTTTTGCAGTTTTGAAATTCCATTATAACATTGATGGCAAAACTCTAGAAAGTAAAGTTATCAATTTCCTAAAAATGATACCAAAATTAAAATTAGTGTGAGGCTAATAGACTAATAGAATCTCCTACTAAGAGAGAGTCTAAGAAAACCAAGAGATGGTTTAACATAATAGAGAAGACAATACACAAATGCCAAAAAGAAAAATCTCAGTTTGAAATGGCATCAGTAAAATTGTAATCAATTAAATTTTGTAAAATTTGGATAGAAAAAAAAACGCAATAGAAATATTTATAATAAAATATGAGTATGCACACGTGAAGACCATGGGCATATTGAACCGGAATGAATAATTGAAGATGGGCGCTTCAATTCTTTTTCTTACAAAAGTCAGCGCAATAGTAGTGTGATTAATTTACTTATAACAATTAATTTATATTTGATTGAGATTCCATTTGATTGCCTTATTCTGTATGTACGGTTAACAATAGATTAGATCAGCAATCTAGATTTATTTGGATTGAGTTTTATGTTCTTGTATTTGATTATTTCATAATGATAGTAAATGGATGAATCAAAAAATCATTTCAGAGTTGTAGCCATTGATCACGCAACCTCTAGTAATTCATAAGAATTAAGAATTTGAATTACCATAATCTAAATCATAAATTCTAATATGGTGCAAATAATATGAACTCTTCTGATATTATAAAACTTTTATCTAACCTCTGAGGGTAAACACTTAGAGAAAAGGCACAGGAACCACTCAGTGGCTACTAGTGATACATCAAACCCTATAGCCTCCAAATGCGCAGCAATCCTGCTTTATTTGCACCATAAAAATACATATCATACAACATTTACCGTAACCAAAAGCACTTCAACAAAAAATTTCATACAGAATAAACTCATTAGAAAAAAAAGGTAATAAATAAACCTTGGACATTTTTTAGCAAGCAAGTCTTTGAACACCCTCTGCTCAACATGGCATCCAGAGAGATTATCAGTGTAGCAATCATTCACCAAAACATTTTCCAGAAGGACAGCAAGCATCCAAAAGGCGTCCTCTTCTGTATGCATTACTAACAACAGCAATGCCGCCACATAATTCAAACCCTGCAATGTTATACAATTTAAAGTATAAAATACAGCCAATTGCTATCCCTAGTGAAGGCAATCAAGGAAATTAATGTCATAAATTTTGTTACCTGACAATATCCGACTTCAGAATCTCGGAAAGAATAACCAACAAGGACACGTCGGAGGGTTGCCTGCCCTTCTGGAGTATCCAACCATGGATGAGTTGGAAACGTTCTAGGAAGATCCTAGAAGAATTAAAGCATGAGGAAGAAAAAAAAAAGTAAATAAGCTAGATAGATCCTTCATGGTGACAAAATAAATGAAGCTATTAAGGACTAATTAAGGAACGGTTCCGATAAAGAGGAGATTGTTGCTGGCCTCAAAAACCTATGACATACTCGAGCTAATTTTGATTATAACATTCGTATAATTGAAGGTACTAATGTTTATAATTAGTGATTTTACATTATAATTAGTGCTTTTAGTTTTGAGAATTAATGCTGATTTTCATACGAGATATCAAATCATTTATAGAGATAGATGAGAGGTTTAGGAACGAAGTATGATGATAAATTGGGGCTGAATTTGTCATGTAAAGGCCATTAGAGTCATTAGAATGCTTAGCGGTGTGAATAGCAAATTAATTGATGTTTAGGCTTGAGCACTATATTGGAAACTAATTTAAGAAACATATTAAATAACTCAAAGCATTATTTTTAATAACATGAAAAACAACTTGAAAAATAGTTAAAAAATATTTAGTAAAAGTCCCAATGTCATAGGCATCAATATATTCATTATTTTTTTGCTAATCAAGCTTTAACAATATCTATCTTGTAATCAAAAATATAGTTATTTTAAATTTGCAAAATTTAATTTTGTTACGATTAAATCCATAATGTTTATACGCAAATATCCTATATATATTTTTTCAAGTATGTTGAGTGCCGAAAAATTCACAGTGATAGAGTAGGGATTTGTAGTCTTAACGTTTTACGAAATTTAATACACAGAGAGATAAGAAAATATAGTGAAAGGAGACAGTGGAATTATTACATGAAAAAATCCTGAGAGGGAAAAATATAAGGGGTCTGGCCCAAGCAACGTAATGCACTATATGTTTATAAAAAGAGTACATTCTTCTCTCACAACAGAAAAAATAAAAAACTACACATGTCAACGTAATGCACTGTATGTTTATAAAAAGAGTACATTCTTCTCTCACAACAGGAAGAATGAGGTTGCAATCTTGTAATAAAAAACTACACTTGTCTTTATATAACTCAAAAAATACAAATGCTAAGAAATTCAACAATAATTGTAGTCTCGCTACAACAGTTGCAAGCAGTGGTCACCGATGATCGGTGGTTGGCAACAATAGATGGAGATAGCGGGCAATAATCGACGGTGGCAAGCAGCTATGAAGGTTGGAAGTCGACAATGGCTGACGGCTACAAAGGAGCATTTTGGTCTTCTAAAGCATCACTTCCCTAATCATATGATCGGTTTGTCTATGCTGACCTCCATTTATCATAGGTGATTTTTTAAGGATTTGGGTGCATTAATGACCACAAAATTGAGCGATCTTATGCACATTTTAATTTCTCTCATCGAGAAACTCGATTTTAACTTTAAATATGTTAAATTTAAAGTTCATTTGACAATTCAATTTACGATCCAAAACATTCAATTGTGGTTCAATGACTTGAGTTGGGTTTGATTAGACCCAAATTGAACCAGGTTTAGATTGTTTGGGTTTTTCTTGCCGAGATGCTCATTTTGATTATAAATTCAATGAAATTGAAGCTTAAATTATCATGAATTTGAATTTGAAAGATCTCTTAAAAAAATGCATCGAGATTCATGCCTGATCATAAAAATTTGTTGATGGCACATCAAGGACCCATATTGCATTAATTTAATTAAAACAACCATATTTGCAATTATTGTCATTGCCTATAGCTTCTTGCACATACGCTTATAGAAGATATCAAACCCGCTTCAACATGACCATGTCAAGGTACCGCCAGGAACGGGAAAGCATGTGAAGGGTCATAACATAGGAAACAATTAGTTTTCTGGCCATCACGCCGTAGCTTCTTCTGGTAAAAGAGATTTAAAGATTTATTTCAATGGCATCAAAAATATTTTCTTAGTAGTTCAAAGTGCTTATATATACCCAGCATTACTATGACAAATATCTAATGATCATAAGCTAAATTTCTCACATGATCTCATTCTTTCTTAAGCCCTTCTTGCAAAAATTTACAAATGTGTATAATTGGTGTTGTTTATTATCTGAGAATTAAATTAGAGAATATGCAAGCAATAAAGGAATTTATAAGAAAATCAAAGGAATGTGTAAGTTTAATTGTAAACCAATGGAGAAACTTAATATGCTTTATGTTGTATCATAAATTGAATTGCACCGCCTGTAAGAAGATTGAGTAGGATATAAAGAATTTATCCACAAGCTAAAGAAAAAAGGCAGGCGCTCGTGGTTCTAACAAGGGGTGGCACATGTCCATCCATTTGGACAAACTTTTTTGCAGCTTAAAATAGGTTATTTACAAAATACGCCTAGAGGAATGGGTGGGTGCTGAAATGATAAATGCATCTAAGGAAACAGCTTGTAAGTGCAAAAGTGGAAGCAGAATAAAGAAAGATTGTTAAATCCACATGTTGCTGCACAACTTGTTTATTACTTTATAAATCAGGCTTGATTTATTTTCTAAATAATTAAAAAAAAACACTAATGAGAAAAGTTATATTTCAATGCACATTTAAAGTAGCATTTGATAAGCATATATCATATATTTCAATGCAAATTTGATCTCTACACTAGACAGCTTCAGCAAGTCAAATAAGCAGTACACATTTTTATTCCACAGGACAAAAATAGCTTTCCTATCCGATGGTCATGAAATCATGTTGTGAAAGCAACAAATAGGAGCCAGAAGAGAAATAAAATTGGAGCAGACAAGGAAGAATTGATTTGAAGCACTTGGCCTTCTATTTTAAGCAACAATTTACAGAAATGAATCCGGCATGTTATGAAACCATTACTTACACAGATACGAATAGCAATAAATATATCAGATTACATCATAAAGTTTCATGAAGAGCTGCCATGTCTCCCAGTACTTTGTAATAACTAATTAATTACCTATCACATTGACAACATCAAGGAATAATTATTTTATTTTTTGTGCCTACATAAGCAATTTCTTCAAGAAACCAAAAAATTTATTAACATTAGAAGACTTTTTATTTAATTACACAATCATAAAGGGTATGAAGCAAAATCATAAACTAAGTTGAACAGCTCAGCATTTAACTCATTCAACATCAACCGCACCATCAAAAGACCAAACTATATTAAAAGAAAATTGTAATTTTTCATAAAAGAAATTTTCAAACTACCACCAAACTCACAAGCAAGTGGCTTCCAACTACCGTGTATAAAAAATTCAATCAATCAAAAGACTTACATGATCAATCTGTCTCGTTGAAGGTGTAACCTTTCCATGGGTAGCCAAAATCAGATCTTCATAGTAGCTCTCAGGCACAGTTGATCTTTTCTTTGCTGCACCTGAAACTGAGAGCCACACCTTAGGTCTCAGAGTCGGAGGAATACCCTTCCTTATAAGCTTTCTTAGAGAAATTGTGTTTGTAAGCACTGAAAGCTTCAGTGAAGCCACGCTGATGCCCTCTCCTTTGGAAGATATCTGAGGTTGCAAGTACCAATTTGCACCCTTACTGGCCTCAAGAGCCCACCACACCTTTGCCTGCTGCCTCACCCTCTCCCTCACTTCATTCAGTACATTAACATCATCAATGTTACCCTCTACTGTGAAATCATAAAGATCTTGGAATTTGACATTGACTCTGGCTGCCTTCCATGAACTGCCGCTATTGTGAGAGGTTTTGGTGGAGCTTTTAGCGTTGATCATGGTGTTCTTCCATTGATATATAAGGGAAGGTAATCTATAAGAGATCTCGCTCTGAGCTTGTGACCCAAACATTCTCTCGGTCAAGGATTGTTTAGGCAGCTTGCAATGTGAAAAGGGAAACCTCGCTCACATATTTTAGTTTTAATTTAGGATTTAGCCGAGCTCATGACTTTCTCCACCAAAAGGAAGATGAAACTGCATTCTTGAGGAAATGCAGAGATTTAAGAACTGAGATGGAAGGACAGAAAAGTGGTTTAAACTATAAAAGATAGCTCAGGTGAAAATACTGCAGCGAATGCTCTATTAGTTTTCCTTTCAAGCGCAGAATGATCCAAATTAGGCAAAATGATGTGATTTTGGGGTGGATTTAAATCAGATACTGCCTTGAAAAAGAGGAATTTGGGATTTCTCAAAACAACAAACTGTGTCCAATCAAGAAGAAAAAGAAAGATGGTGATAAAAGAAAAGATAGTAAGGTTTGCTTACATGGAGAGATGGCAAGGAAAAGCTCAGTCTTGTTCTTCCTCCTCGAATTAATCCTGTTTTTGACGTCTATTTTCAGAGGAAGAAGAGAGAAGCGGGGGAGGAGAGGTTGAAGCAAGAACGGTAGGGTTGAATTTTTTAAAAAAAAAAAAATCTGATGGTGATGAAGACGAGCAACAGATTATGTGTATTATATTGTTGAGAGTTGATTTTCTTTTTTATAACGATAAAAGGTAATTAAATTTGGAACATGATGAAATCGGCAGCAGCGCTCGGGAAACCTCACCGACTTACCCGTTATAATGTATAATTACAGCAATATCCTCAGCCAATTCAATATTTAGTAATCGCATATCAATGATAAGAAAATATATTACATCAGGACTCCGCACATAGCATTCCTTAGGAGTTTAATTAAATCATGTCACAAAAATATTCTCAGTAATACATGTAACACGGGAGAATATTCTTCCGTGTTATTCAGTCATTATTATATATTATTCATGTGTTATTGTGTTCTGGGAATATTTTTGGTGTTATAATAACAATAACACATCGATAACACTTGAATAACACACAATAACACCTTAATAACACGGGAGGAATATTATCATATTTTATTTTTCTCACCTTCAGTTGTGTGGCGTGATTTCATCGCACGTAATACTATATGCGGAGTCCTAATATAATATTTTTTTTCCAATAATAATGCATGTTGCTGCTTATTTTTTAGGGGTCCTATCATGTTCTATCATATTCTATAAAATAAATAAATAAACACAAAATAAATATTTTATGTTGGTAATTTTGAAATAAATATAGTAATATTAAAAAACTATTGTATATTCTTCATCAATGATGTTGTGTTGTTGAATAGTTTTGATAAATTTATTATTAAGGATTAATTTTTCTATATAAAAATAGTTATTATTTATATTTGTAATTTATTGGTGAGCATGAAATAATAATGACCGGTTGAGTCATTGTTTAGTTGATATTATATATAATCATATAATTATATATTATAGTACTTAAAATTTTATATATTTTTATGCAGAGTTATAAATCTCTCTTGTTTAAGCTCAAATTATGATTTAGAGTTAGAATATTTCCAAGATATATAAAGGAAGCACAGTGGAAAATTTTGAATTTGATCAATTCTCCAAACTCTCTTGTTGACTTCAGCTGGCTCATCTAGATAATGCGATAAGTATGAGTTCAAGTCAAGTGTATTCAACTAGAATGATTCATATGGTCAATACATGAAATCAATTCAGTGAACTAACATGACAAATCATTATGACTTCATCAATTCCCCTTATAAAATAGGCTACACTCCTAGCTACATCATTTTTATTATTTCAGCATATTTATTACTTTTCTGTAACAATTGTCAGTATTGAAAGTTGTCGGCCGTCAGAATCGGAATCTCGTCGCCCGCTTCGAAGAGATATTTGATATATATATATATATATATATATATATATATATATATATATATATATATATATATATATATATATATATATATATATAGTTTAGAAAAATATGAAATCAAATCCTTCATAGTTTAAATGAAAGAGCATCACGTCTTAAGCTATGTATCTATCTCGAAAGATAAACACTTGACTTAAAAGTGAGACTCAATCAAATAAACTAAGAAATATATGACATCTGTTTGGTCTGCGAAACCATTTTATTATAAGCCGACAAGTTTCTCTAGTTAATATGAAAAATTAAATAGGGTTTATATTAAGTTGGATTTGGAAAAACTTCCTATAAGGGCATGCCCCTATAGTTAATTACATCTTAGCTCACTGGAGTCACCTAAGAAAACTTTCGATAAAAATCAGGAGATATTATCTTTAAGAAGTTCAATGGAATATGACTTTTCAACGAGATCGGACAAAGAGATGTGAAATGAGAATAGCTCAAGTTTGGAACATTTTATTTTGGAATCCAAAGGAAGAGAGACTAAAGGATGTCACAGATCCTGAGAAGAACCCCGACAACTTCTTACTGTACCCTATGGTTTGGTTTCAATTTAGAGAAGAAATATTTAAATGTTTCATTATGCCAATTTCATTAATTAGAGCTTACATTCGTGTGAAACGATCACTCAAATAACTTGGAAGATGTAAGGGTTTAGGTCGTAACAAACGACAACCTTAGAATCCTAAAGCGAGTTATGGCTTATGTTGTATAGCAGAGTCATATAAAGACCTAAAAAAAAGTTGAGGATTTATGTCGCACTAGGCGGACAACCTCAAAATCATATGTCTTGTTGTTTATATCTAAGGAATGGTTGTGTTGTCGTAGATCCTCATGCCGTTGTAGATTACTGCCCATGAAGTTAGCTTCAAACTCTTCGAAGAAGTAGCAGGTTTAAGTTTAGAAGTGTCAAATTGTAAAGATTGAAAGAAGGATCTGGTTTAGAGGTCAATTTTTTTAATGTGTCAAGTTCTGTTGTCAAATTAAATGTTTTTTAAGGTTATGGTTATTTAAATATCATGGGGTATGTTAAAGTTGATTAAAGCGACATCGGTTAGGATCTCGCGGTTCCTTCGTTCTGGTGCCACTATTTTCTTTTGAAGTTAGTTAGCTTAAACAAGTTGTTACACTTATTTAAACCAGGGAGAACTCATTAGCAATTGTGGGTTATCTCGTATGAGGGACTCCTACAAATTCAAAAGAGTGTTTTAAGTTTAGTAATATTGCAAAGGATTTATGGTTATCTTTGAAACAATTTGTTTTAGGTTTTGATAATGTTAATTAACTTTGAAAACTGGTTTTTTTTGCAGGTAAAGGAAAGTACTCAACCAAGCAGTTTATAGTATTTTGCAGAAATTACATAATTGTAAATGCGTACCTGTCATCTTCTCGAAATTCCAGCTGAAATGTTAATCTTTTGCAATATTTATATATTTTGGAGGGGACTAAGTAAGATATGCAAGTTTTGAGTAGTTGAAGGTGTAATTAACAAACCCAAAGTTATGACTTATTGGGTCCCGAAAGATTTTAGAGGAAGATTTTAGAACAAAATATGGTAAGCTCAGTTTGTCCTTCAAAATATCTAAGAGATTTCAATATGTCACAGGAATGACCCTAGACCACTTTGAAACTCTCTTGAAACATTTTGAGTTTTTCACATTGTTCTATTAATCATCCAAAATTAAAGCTAAGGATATCCTATTGCTCAGTGAATCCTGAATTTCAATTATCTCAAGAATAAGAGAATCAAAATCATTCAAAATTTTATTTGATAATTATGGTAGAGGGTACCCCAAAGGGACAAACTTAAGGTAATTAAGGATCTCTAATGCCTCGAGTTAAGGTAGGGTTTAAATGCATTTGAAAAATATTGTTTGATTTATGATGTATAACTTTTCTAATCCCAGTTAAACAACTCCTACATATCAAACCTAACTCATTATTAAGCTTTCTCAATTTCAATTTTCAAAGTAGATTTAAGATAATTAAATATAGAATGAAATGAGATTTTAATTTTCATTAATATCGGGCTTAACACCTAATCATCAATTGATGGGCTTCAAATGAGTGAATTAATGCTTCTATAACATCAAACCCATTAACTTTAGGATCGTCCTATTGAATTTATTTCCAAGTTGTAATGATTGGCAAGAGGCACTTGTATCTTTATTGTAGGACAAAGGACAAGTTGGTTTCTACCGTTTGATCCATTGTATTTCAAACCTCTAGGTGAGTTTATTATGATCAATATTTCTCATTTACACTTTGGTTTATCCTAAAATTTGGTTGGGGTATTAAAATTCCAAAATTACCATTTTGCCCCTTGGGCTCCCCACTTCAGAATTTGTCAAATAAAGTTCATGCATCATTGAAATTTTGTGGTGTCTCATTAATGAATTAATTAAAGCATCAGAGGAGAAAATGTGATTTTTCAAAGTTTAATCACAATTTAAATGATTATTTTTATCTTGAAAAATAAGGTTTTCAAAATTTATTTATTTAATTTACTAAGACAAAATAAAAAATAATATACATATATATATATATATTACTTTTTTTATAAGGAAAATTGTTAGAGTTTTGCCTAGGCAAGAGGAACACTTAGACAAAATTATATGATTTTCTAATAATTATAAATATTTATTAATTTTAATGATTTAATTAAATGAAAAATATGTTTTAAATTATTTTTATATTTTTATTAAACCTCTCTGATTTCAGAGAATTCAGAAGAGTAAATTTTATATTTTTTTGATTTTTTTAAATTTATTTATTATATTTATTTTAATGAGAAAAATAGAAAGATGCATTTTAACCATTTAGAAATTTATTTTTAACTTAGAAAAATTAGGAAAATTATTTTAATGAGTTTCAAGTGATCAAGAAATTATTAGGAACATTTCAACGTTTTTTTGTATTTTTAGAAATTTTAACTATTTTTAATTATTTTTAATTTAAAATGTAGCTAAAAAATGAAGTATTTTCTCAAAAATATTTTTTATTTTTCTTAATTGCTCCTGATCACAAGGAACTCAGAAAACTACTTTTCATAATTTTGCTAAACTTATTTAATTTAATATAATTATTTTTGTGCAAAAATGATCTTTTTACTTATAAAATTAATCTTAATGGTTAAACCTACTCAAATAAATTTCAATTTTTCACACTGACTTAACAAGATTATTCTTAACAATGGGAATTGGTTTCCTTAAATTTTGATTAATATTTAATTCAAATAAATGAATATAAAATATAAACATTTAATTAACTATAAAAATGTACAAAATTATTCAAGCCACCACAATATTCTTCCTAAGCTCCTCTGACCATAAGAAACCTACTAAAAATGATCTTATAATTTTCTGAGGGGTATTTTAATTTATATAATTAAATTATGCCAAACTAGCCACCCAAGCTTGAAATTAGGGTTAGAAACACAGAGATGCTCTCTGACCTTGAAAAAATCAAAGAGCATGTCTCATATCATTGGAAACATACTCTAAAAATTTCAAGTTATCGTGAGCAATATTTAATCAAAATAAATTAAAATATCTCAAGAAGTATTTAATTAATTAAAAATCAAAAGTGTCAATAAATAATTTTTATTTTTAGTTCACATTTTTCTTCTCTATTCATTGAGTAAGAGGGTATTTTTATTTTATTTTTACAACTTTTCTACACAAAGTTATAATTTTTCAAAATTATGGGATTAAAATAAATAAAAAATCCCTAATTTTCTACTTATCCGGCTCAACCGTTGTGTCAACCTCGTCTGCTCCGAGCTTTACTTGTGGTGCTCCACCATTTGATGCCGTCAGACACATCAGCTGTCAAGTGGCCCGCGGTTCGCGTACCAAGAGTTCATTCAGTTTGACCTCCTCTGTCCATCGAATAAACGCATGATCAAATGGCTCTCCTTCATCATCCCTGAGTGTCCTAATCCGAGAACCATTCAACTTAAAACCCTAAGATCTCCATCTAGACTCAACCAAATTGCATGTGGTTTGTTCCTAAACCTTCATCTACTCAAGATAAACATATTATATGGCTTTTACAATATCAAATATAGTATATGAGTGTGGAGAATCAAAATAGGCTCAAATTACGGTTAGAGCTTTATTCCTTTGTCTGAGAGGTGAAGCCTCAATCAGATGGTTATAATAGCTTTGATTGTGTCCAACAAACCTTGGTGAATTGTCTAGATATGATTTTGATCAAGGTCATTTTCAAGTGTTGATCTAGAGCTAGGTTAGAGGCTGTTTAGGATGGGGCTTTTATGGGGAATCAACTCTTCTCACTCTGGTGATGGTGTGGGCATAGTTAATTGAACTTTGATGGACTGTGGAGGTGTGGGGAAATATGTCCTAGTTCGGGCTGAAACTTTGAAATCAAAATTGAGCTCTTAGTTAGAGGTTGACGTATTGTGGTGAACAGTAGATTTCCATAGAAAAACAAAATATGAAAATTTTGGTGTTGGAGCCTCAAGCGCTAGACTGGCGTCTGATGCGGGTGGATTTAGTGTGTTAAGTTTGCAAATATTTTTCAATATTACAAAATACACAAGGCAGATAAAATAACGAATATGCATTCCCAACAAAATAGCTTTAGTTAAAATAGTTTTATCTTTTAAAAATCTTTAAACTACCAAATCCCCTTTAAAAAATAATACAATTATACGTATCACCCAAGTAATAAAGGGCTCTAATGGAGTCCTAGCTATCGATCCCATAGGGAAGTTGAGAATACCTATAAATAAGTTCTTAAGATTATAATGTAAAGTACATTTTTTAAAACTACAAAAAGTAAAGTGCTAAATTTGAATATTAAGTAACAAATGAATGCTAAATAAAATGCAGTTAAAAGATAAAATTAACTAAACTAAATGCTAAACTTTCAAAAGTAAATTTATGAAAATTAACTAAGTTTTTGTGACAGAAAGTTCAAATTTAAGAAAGCATCATTCCCCTTTACAATGTGTATATGGATTGTGAAGAAATTAAAATCATTTGAAAATATTTATAAAACCTGTTTTGTGTTAAAAATAAGCAATCCTATTCTTTATCATCTTTTAAGTGCATAAAGAACATTGATTAATCCAAAGGTTGGTCCCTAATTCAATGGTTAGGCTTGGAGGATACTAGCTGTCACTCCAGAGCTCCCACTACTCCCTCACCTAAGGGCTAAATCTCTCGCATCAATTTCCAATCAACTGGACCAAATTAGGGATTTTAATCTGTCACCTTAAATCTCTAATTTTGCATCCAACAAAGTATATTTCCATTTTTATTTGCACCAAAACTCATGGATGAAATATTCTCCCATGAAATCAAATGTGATTCTCCTCATGTTGTAAAAATCATAGCCCTTTCTAAACATATGTTTCTCAACACATTTTAACATTTCAATTGGCTAGCTCAAAAGGTAAATGTAGATCAAAGTTCAAATTATCACAAATTATTAACATTTAAAATTGTATTAAATAAAATCAATTCTTTACAAAACCATATCTTAAAGTAGGGAGAATGATAAAGAAGACTTGTGATCCCGACTGTTTATATGCAACATGATAACAATGTCTTCGATGATATTTTTCACTTATGTTTCCTTACTTTGCAACAGTATCAAAAGTATGATCTTGAAGAAAATAATAATTCAATTTTTAATATATATATA
>NEWO01000531.1:3010-14505 GCA_003013225.1 Phalaenopsis aphrodite | reverse complement strand
AACCAAGTTGGGGGCTTTCACCTATCACTTTAAAGTCCTCTGACTCTACACCCTTGAAAAATTATTTCCCTATTTATTTGCACTTAATCATATGACTTACATTCTCATTCATACAACTTCATGTGATTCTTGCCAATTGTTGACTGAGATAATACCAGCCCGATTCTTACATGTTCTAACAAAAAATTTTAACATCTAGATAAGTCAGATCAAGAAGTAAATGAAGTCCATGGAATTAAATCATCACAACTTCTTTAAACATTAAAGACTAATACTATCCACAACTTCCATCCAACACTTTAATTACTTATCATTTTAAGGAGAAAGATAAAGAAAACTACTTAGAATCCATGGAGAAAATAAATCCACACTTTAGTTTAAAAGTATAAATCATTGTCAAACCAACAAGAAATCTCGATTAAAACCAAAAGTAGTTCAAAAACAAAGATAAAAACTTATCTCAAATCCTCCACCAGACTCTTGAAGTTCCTTTGAATCTCTTCTCTCTTACAACACCATTAACTCTCACAATAAAACTAAAAACAAAAAGGATAAAGTAAATTTGTGGTGCCTGAAAATCTCTCCAAACGTTCCTCCATGAACTTCTTCAAGAACTTCTTAAGACTCCCCCTTTTCAAGCACATTTCTAAAAGTCTAAACTTCCTTCTTTTATAAATTTTCAAGAGGTTCCTTGGTAACTCTTCAAAATGTGTCCCAATTTGATGCATTATCCAAATGAAGCCTCTTTTCACAAGTCTGGTAACTCTTCAAAATGTGTCCCAATTTGATGCATTATCCAAAGGATGCCTCTTTTCACAAGTCTTTTAATCATATTTTCATTTCTAGTGGTCATAACCACTCTTTTTAGCCAATATGTGCCTCAAATGTCCCTTTAAAATTTAGCAAAATGAATTAAACAGTCAAATAACGGCCTCTGACGCTTAAGCACGAGGCTTCTGGTGCTTAGGCGCGGTCTTTTCTATTTCACCGGCACTTAAGAGTCAGACCTGACACTTAGGCGTCAAAACACTTTTGCACCATTTTCACGTTTTTACTCCAAATTTGATGTTATTTCACTCCTTTTAGCTTTTTTCATCTTTTTACTTATACCTGAAGGAAAAACACACAAATACTTTCCATTAAAGCGCAATAGCTCAAAAATATGTGTAAAAATGTGTCTAACAATATTATATATTTTAGGTGTATCACAATCCCCCAAACTTAAAATGTTACTTGTCCTCAAGTGACACTTCAATATTTAAAAACTAAATAAATATGATATGTATATGAGTTTCTTTAGGAGTTACTAAAATTTTGATTTAGAAATATAGTAGTCCAATATAGAAAGAATATTTAGTAAATGTGACCAACTTAAAGTTTAGAAATTTTTAATGTTAAGAAATATGAAAATATGAGTTTCTATCTAATTCATAAATAATGTAGATTTTCCAAATATAGAATTTAGTCCTTTTTTTATCTCCACTTAAAAATTTTTATTAAGAATAATTTTACTTACCATATTATATCACTAAGCTTAAGAGTTTCTTAAGTCTTATACTTTAAGAAGATTAAATCTGGAACCAATTTTTGATTAAGCACTAATCCTCAAGTTTCTGCTCCCTTACTTCTCTCTTTTTTTTCTTTTTCTTTTTCTTTTTCTCTCTCTCTCTTTTTTTCTTTTTTTCTTTGTTTGGCAAGGATTACTATATCTAGATAGACCTTTAATGGTTTTGAATTCCACTTCTCCTTTCCTAAAGCAAAGTTCTGATATAAATCTTTTACTTATAATTATAATAGTAGTTTTGAAATTATTTTTAATAAAAAAATCTAAGTAATAAAAAAAAAGTCTAAATTTCTAAATTTTTCAAAAATACAATTTTTCTTACTAAAGATAGTTACACTATATTTAGCATTTTCTACACTAAAATTTTTTTAACTGAATGTTTTTCTTCATTACTATGAATTTTAACTAAATTTTCTTACTCATCTCTATAATCAAATTTTACTTCCCTAATATAACTTCATATACATGATCATTTTTCTTTTCAAATAAAATTCACTTGTGGTACATTTCCCCCATATTTCATAAGCAAAACAAAAATTATGAAACATATGCATAACACTTTCTTCATCAAACTTACAAAGAACATAATGTGAAGAAAGACAAAGACCTTTCAATTTTAAAATATCATCAGTGGGTATAGAATTATTAAGCACTCTCCAAACAAGGAAAGAAATGGATGGCTTCACCCAACCATTCCAAATGCATTTCAAATCCATACCCTGAAAACTCTGAATTGATTTAGTAAAATTCTTGGAAGCAATGGTATTTTTTAATATTAGGCACATAAAGCATATCTTTATTAATAGGAAGAGAAGAAATAAAATTTTCATCTGTAACATTATCCAACTGAATCATTTCCTCTTGATTCTAGCTATTATTGATTCATAGATCAGAAATTTTAAGATTGATAGGGTGAGGACCCCCATAGAAATCAACTAATGGGCCCTTACCTAACCAATCTTCATACCAAAAGGAAACATTACCTATTGCCAACATCCTAAAAAATTAAATCCTCCATTTTCTTAGCTACTTTCACCATAGCATGCCATATGAAGGAATCGTATTTGCAACTAGAAATATTTAAAGGATGTTGACCTTTACAATATTTAGCACGCAATAATGAAGCTCATACGGAGTTGCTAGAACGAAATCTGAACCACAATTTCATGAAATTAATTTCAATAGAATCAGATAAGTTATGAAAACCAAGACCCACTTTGTCCAAAGGCCTACAAAGTTTATCCCAACTTTGTCAATGAATATTTGCTTTCCCTTTACTATCCTAAAGAAACTTCTTAAAAAATTTTTCCAACCTTTTAATAATACCAACAGGGATATTAATCACTTGTAAAGCATATGTAGGTAAGGAAGTAAGAATACTCTTTAAAAGTGTATTCCTTCCACCAAACGAAAGGAATTTATTCTCCCAACACATAATTCTTTTCTGAATTTTGTCAACAAGATCTGAGCAAAGAGTATTTCTTTTCTTGCCTTTATGCAGATTAAAACCCAAGTAAGATAAAGGAAGAGAAGCATTTGGCAATTAGTAATATCCATAATCCAGTTCTTCCTACTAGCCATAATAGATTTGGAGTAATAGAAAAAGCATTTGGAAGAGTTAAATTCCAAACCCGAAGTATCCTGAAACATCTGAATATGTTTCCATAATCTTTATATGGATTTTTTATTTGCATTTGTAAAGATGATCAAATCATCCGCGAAGCAAAGATGTGAAATGTTGATCTTTCCCTTGTGAATATAGTTCATACTCGGATACTTGATATAAAGATCACTCAAGCCTCTAGATAGATAATCAAAAGCAAGGATAAGGAGATAAGGAGAGAGCGGATAACCTTGCTTTATTTCTTTAGAGGCTTGAAAAAAACCACATTTGTTACCGTTTAGAAGAAGAGAATAGTAACTGTTATTAAGAATTCTATGTATAAGAGAACAAAATTCCTGATTGAAACCAATTGCCTGAAGTATATCAAGAATAAATTCCCACCAAATCAAATCAAAAGTTTTATGGATATCCATTTTGAATTTCTTGATATAAAGACTCACATTACTTGATATAAAGACTCACATTACCCTCTTTACTCTTCTTATCAATGTCCATAAGAAGTTCTTGAACTATAATAACATTGTCACAAATATTTCTATCATTAATGAAAGTCGTTTGATTAGTGCATATAATGTCATTAAGGATAGGTTATAGCCTTTTAACCAAAATTTTTTAAATCACTTTAGTGATAACAGTGTTAAGGCTAATAGAACGGAAAGCATCCCACGAGGAAGGATTAACTTTAGGAAGAAAGACTATGTTATAGGTTTTAAAATACTTAGGTAAATCATAAATTTAAAATACCTAGTTTAGCAATTAGTTCAGTTCACTTAGTTCTTTTAACTGCATTTTATTTTGCTACGCTCAGTTACTTTAGATTTGAATTTCATACTTAAGTTTTGTAATTTGAATTTTGTGTTTTACATTATAGTTATCAGAATTTCCAACTTTTATGTGGGATCGATACTTTGGACTCCATTAGAACCCTTTATTACTTGAGCGATACGTATACTTGCATTATTATTGTGGGTTTGGAAATTTAAAGATTTTTTAAAAAAAATTATTTTTACTATAGTTATTTTTATTGGGATTGAATTGCATATTTATTATTAATGTTGTTGTGTGTGTTATGGATTATTGAAATATAGTTTACAAAAGTTAAACACAACAAACTCCCACATTAGCAAGGCATCTGATTCTCTACACAAATCTTTTGAGTTAGGTATAAGATCACCTTAAATGGAGTAAGTCATCTTATTCTCATCCTTTAATATTGGTCTAAGGTCACCTTAAATGGAGTAAGGCATTTGATTATCTACACAAATTATTGAGATAGGCATAAGACCACCTTAAATGGAGTATGACATTCTATTCTCAGCTTTCGAGATCAGTCTAAGGCCACCTCAAATGGAGTAAAGCATATGATTCTCTACACAAACCTTCAAGATAAGACTTTCTTATTGACTATCCTAGAGGGCAGTAAACACTATTTTGGTTGAAGTAGTTTCCCATATGAAGTGTCGGTCATCGAAATCAAAATTTCGTCGCCCGCTTCTGAAGGACATTATGATTTAAATATATATAAGTTTTAGAAAAATATGAAATCAAATTGACCCCATATTTTTCATAGTTTAAATGAAAGAGTAGCGTACCTCAAACCTTGTATCTATCCCAAAGGATAAACACGAGACTTGAGGATGAGGATCGATTAAAAAAATAAGAAAAATATGACGTCTGTTTAGTATACAAAACCATTTTATTTGCCGATAATTTCCCCTATTTAATACGAAGAATTAAATAAGGTTTATATTAAGCAGAGTTCGGACAAGCTTCCTATAAAGGAAAGCCCTCATGGTTAATTACATCTTAGATAAACGAAGTCGCCTAAGAAAACTCTCGATAAAAATTAGGAAATATTATCTTCAAGAAGGTCAAAGGATAGGACTTTTTAATGAAATTGGACAAAGAGTTGTAAAAATGGTTTGGTTCAAATTTAGAACATTTACTGTAGAATCCAAATGAGGAAGAACTAGGGGATGTCATAGATCTGAAGGAGAACCTCGGTGACTTCCCAGTTAATCTTATTATTTTGCTTCAGTTTTGAGGAGAAATTTATTTGAGTGTTTCATCCTGCCAATTTTATTTGTTAGGACTTACATTCGTATGAAATGATCACACAAATAGCCAGAAAAATGTGAGGATTTAGGTCGTGACGAACGACAGCCTCGTAATCCTAAGACGAGTTAGGGCTTATATTTTGAATGTTGTGGCGGTGAATTTTATCTTGATTGATTTTAGTTTTGGTTTTGGTTTTGCGGCTATCCTAGCAGTTTTGGTTTTCATGCATGATGACATCATTATTTAACATGCAAGTTTTTAAGCATGAAAGTACAATGTGGAAAGTACATAAAAAGGACGGTACTGTAAACTGTAAAGCGTACCAGACGAGTTTTTTCGTTCCATCACCTGAAACTCAAAAATGCAGGCATTTTATATAATGTGAGAAAATTAAGTTTTTGGTGATCTTCCAATTCCTAAATCATATATTAGTGGGTCCCTATCAGTTTGATTAAATATTATTCTCCTTAAGCAAAACATATTAAGCTTAGTAGATCTCCGAGGTATCCAACAAGTTTGGAGAAAGAAGCAGGACCATTCTTCCCTCTCACCGCATGGTGAAAAGCCTCGAGCTCATTTAAACTTAATATGTTGCTTAATAATTCATCCTGTAAATATCTCCAATGCTCAATGAACATTGATGTTTCAATTATCCCTGAGAGTAGGGTAATCATCATTTGTCACTCAATTTGAAAATTATGTGGGTAAAGACCCTTAAAAGGGGCAAGTTAGTGTTGTTATGACACTTAGCAAATTTTGGTTTTAACTTAGGCTTGTAGTGTTCAATTTCAAGTTACATTCACTTTTATAATCCTCATTTAACCAAATTTGATTTAGCTTAAGTCACTACTAAGCCCTTAAGGTCCTAGTGAATGTCTTAATCATTTTGAAGGAGATTTCTAAGTGATAATAATTCATCACCATGACTTTTAAATGTTATTTGAACAGCCAAATATGGGTATTAAATTAGTGAGTTATTAACACCCAACACCATACCTCTAAGCCTAGGATCATTTAATTTGGCAAGATTCAAAATTTCAATCCTCTAGAAAATTTTAAATTTATCCTTTAATTAAAAAAAAAGAGATTGGCTTCTACTAATTAATTCCTTGTGTTTCAATCATCGAATTATATTAATTAAGATCAAAGGTTGTCAATTTCCCTTTTCTTGAGTTAAGCCTAAATGTTAATTAAGGTTAAATTTCAAAAATTACACTTTTTCCTCTAAGGCTCCATCACTTCATAATTTATCAAATTTAATTTTAGTGAGTTTGGAATTTTCATCTCACCTCACTCATGGGTCAATCAAGATATTAGAGGAGAAAATGTGATTTTTTCAAATTTTAATTTAATTTATATATTTATTTATATGCAAGAATATGATTTTTTAAATAAAATTCCACAACTTGTCCAAGGTAAAGCCTAATCCATTGAATGTTTTATAGGAGGTAGAACTAGACTAGAGTTTTATTTGAATTATTAGAATTATTTTAAGTTCTGGAGCGTTAATTAATTATAAAATATTTTAAATGTGAAAAATTAATTTTTACGTTTTTATTAAATATCTCTAAGGTCATTGAACCCAGAGAAACAAATTTTACATTTTTTTTATTTTTCTTTGAAGTATTCAAATTTTTAAGTGAAAATCCATTTTTTAGCCTTTAAAAATTATTTTAAGCATTAAAATTCAATATCTTCACTTTTAAAATTAGTAAAAATATTCCAATTATTTTTAAGTGCTTAAGAAATAATTTTGAACATTTTCATGAATTTTATCAATTTTGTGATTTTTATTAATTTTTCATTATTTAAATATATATAATAGGCTTAAAAAAAGAAGTTTTCATTTTATTTACAATTTTATTTTTAAAATTCCATCTAATCAGAGAGAACTCCAAAAACTAATTTTTTCTAATTTTTTGAGTTGCATTTTAATTATTAAAAATTATTTTAATGTCAAAAATGTCATTTAACTTAGAAAATCAATTTGAGTTATCAAATGAGCTCTAAATATTTTAAAATTTTTATGGGGAGTTCTTTGAACTTTAAATTGCAGTGGGGGTTAAAAATCATGTCATTTAGATGTTTGGGTTTCCCAAAGTTAATTTTCTTTGCATTTTAGGGATTGTGGAAATTTAGTGTGTCCTTAATGATTTAGATCATGAAATATTTTTCAAAGGTTCTGGTCATAGCAAACCTTCCAAAATATTCCTGGATTTTTCTAAGAAATATGCAAATTATTATAATTAAACTATGCAGATTATATACATAAACTTGAAAAATATGGATCTCTGTCTAGAAATCTTCTTTGATTTTGGAAAAATCAGAGAATATTCCCTAAGATAAAGGCAACAACATGCCAAAATATCAAGCCATGGTGAAATGTCTATATGCATGGAGAATTAAAAGACTCAAAACAAAATTTTATTAATTAAAAATAAAATATGCATCAAATAAACTTCAAACCATTTGCACATTTTTCTCCTCTATTCACTGAGCACTAGGATATTTTTATTTTATTTTTGTGATTTTTCAACACGAAGATATGAATTTTTAAAGTTAGGGATCATTTTCTAAATTATTTAAATCCCTATTTTCTATAAAAATGTGCGACTCCACCTCATCCGCTCTGAACGGAGACACGGAGATCTCCCATTCGCTGTACTTTACACCCTAGCATACCACACGGCCCACAGTTCACGTATCAAGAGTTCATCCAGCTAGATCTCATCTGTTGATGAGATAAACGTGCAATCGGATGGCTCCCCATCGTCATCCCCAAATAGGCTAACCAGAGAACCATCCACACTTAAATTAGTTTTGGAGTTCAATACCTTGGTCTGAGAGGGGAGGCCTCAATCAAATGGTTATGGTAGCTTCGATTGGTCTCAACAAACCTCAAGATGAAGCCATGTGCCCTGGTGATGGTCTAGGTATGAGTTCAAGCAAGCTCAATTTTAGGTGTTGATTGAAGTCTATATTAAAGGCTGTTTGAGAGGAGGCTTTTATGGGGAATCAACTTCTTTCACTGTGGGGAAGGTGTGTGCACAGTTAATTGAATTTTGATTCACTGTGGAGGTGTGTGGAGATCTCTCCTGGTTTTCTGTCAAAAATTCAAGCTCAAAATTGAGCTTCCACAGAGAAGCTCAGTGGGGGAAAATGGTTGGCTTGAACTGAGGAGATCTTAGAGAGTCTCTGAAGGCAGTTTGGGCAGTTTGGCAGAGTTTCCTTAAGAAAATTTTAGCTCTCTTTCATTGGCCATGAGGTGAGGTTTAAATAAAATTTCCTTAGGGTGGTTGCCATGGCCAAATGAGGGGTGCAAAATAATGCTAAGGTGGAGGGCAGATAAGCCTAAATTTCAAATGGGATGAGGTGGCCTCTAGCTTTGAATTGGGTTTAATTTTTTAGGGGTGCCCCAATGTTTTGGTGTTTTTCGGCCACTGGGCTTGCCGGCAAGGCCAGGGGAGGTCGCCAGGAAGTCAGATGAGCCACGGGGAGGCTTAATTATGTTTTACCCCCAAGGGTGGAGGAGATTTTGCAAGTTGGGTCCAAAAATGGGTTAAAATCCCTTAATTTGGGGATCCATTGGTCCATAACAAGCTTTAGTGGGTTTTATAGGGTTTAGCCTTGTCCCTAGGAGGAGTTTGGTGGCTGTGGAGTTGTAAAGTTGGTGGCTTTAAGGTGGTTAGGCCAATTTTAGTGCATGAGTCCAAGTGGGTCAATTTGGCTTAAAGTTGGGTTTGGGGTAGGCTAGCCATGACTTTGAGCCTAATTGATTGATCAACATAGTGTAATTGATTGTAATGAAGATTTTTAGTGAAGGATTAAAATGATTTTGAGCTCAATTGGGGGTTCAACTTGAAGGAATTTGAAAATTTGGTCACTTTGGGCATGTTGAGCTAGACTTAAGTCTAGATTGGGCTAGGCTTGAGCTACATCCAAATTGATTGTTGAAAATAGTTAATAGGAATATCATGAAGAGTTTTCAACATAAATTGGGTGCCAATATAGGGGCTAAGGCAATCAATTTGGTGGAATTTGGAGATATAGCTAATTTCAGGAAAAATTGGGGATTTTTTGATTTGGGTTGAAATTTTAAATGAAATTGAAGCCTCACCAAGGCCAATTGAAGGTCAATTTTGATGGGTAAGAATGTTATGAAGAGTTTATGTTTCAAATTGATGCAAATTGAGTAGGCTATAGAGTTCAATTTGGTGGAACCAAGTCATGGGGCCAAAGTTGGGGTTTTGACTTAGATCAAAATTGGGCTTAAAGAATGGGCCAATTGAACTTGAATTTGGTTTAAATTGGTCATTTGAAAGGTGAATTTGAGTTTATGATTGAAACTGGGAGAGATTGGGACCAAATTGATGGGCATTTGAGGTAAATTTGGGGAAATTAGGCATTTAAAGGCAATTTGGGGGTTTTGGTCAAAATGATCAAATTGGTCAAATTGGGTCCTTCGAGGGGTCCAAATGGGTTTTGGAAACATTGGAGTGAATTTGGAGGTTTTGGGAAAGTTTGGGGTGTCAGGGGCATTTTTGTAATTTTGGCTATTTTGGGTGTATTTTACTAGATTTGGAATTTTTGGGTAATTTGGGTATCTTCAAAAGGTTTGAAATGATTTTTAAACAATTTTGAGTATTTTGGGTGAATTTGGGAATTTTGGCCGAATTTAGGGTCCCAAGGGTATTTAGGTAATTTGGGGAAGTTTAGGGGCAAAAGACCAAGTTGAATATTTTGGGTAGAATTGGGGAGCTAACCACCATAAATGAGCTATGGACCAATGGAAACCCCATTTGGGTCCTCTATGTACTGCTCTTAGCTAAACCCTAACCTAGGGCTAGTGGGTTTATGGGACCATCTATATGAGTCTCCCAAAGAATCAAGGGACCAAAGTTAAGAAATTTGGGTTTAAGGTTATGAAAAATTGTGGGTAAGAGTGAAAGCAAGTGAGTGCCTTAGCCCTAGACCAACACCCAGAGTTAACCCTAAGGTCAAATAGTCCTATGGGAACTCTCCTTGAGCTCCCCCATAATGACCCCACCTATTAAGTGTTGGAGGTTAAGACCAATATGTGGAGCTTCAAGTTGAGCAAGGAAGAGGGTAGAATTTCTAATGGCGAGGGTTCCTTTTCTAGTTTTTTAAGGAATAGTCAACAGAAAAGTCCTATGGCCAGACCTTAGGCTACTAAAGAGGAAAAACTAAACCTCAACCAAAAGTGAGGTCAACAAATGGACCCTTAATAGGTGTAGTGTGCTGGGCAAAATCAATACAAACTCTAAGTGAATAGATATAGAAGGAGGTACAGAATTGTGTGTGTTATTTGTTTACGTTGGGGAATTAGCAAGTGAATATCTGATCGAAGTGAAGAAGTAGGAACTCTCGCTTGAGATTTGAGAGTGGGTTTAAGTTATCAAGTTTCAGGTCTTTTATAGAGGATGAGAATCAATATGTAGTTGCTGATCCCAGGTGGGAATTGAAATTTAGGTATCGATTTCAAAAGAGAGGCGGAATTTAGGTACCGACCTCGAAAGAAGGGAAACTGAATTTAAGAATTGATTCCAAAATGATAATTGAAATTTAGGTATCAATCTCAGGATAGAGTCAGAAGATAGGGACCAATCTCAAAAGGAGGGAATTAGAAGTTAGGAGCTGATTCCAAAAATGAGAATTGAAAGTTAAGAGTCAATCTCAAGAGAGAGCAGGAGTTAGAGCACGATCTCAAAAGGAGGGAATCAGAAGTTAAGGACTGATTCCAAAATTCAAAATTGAAAGTTAAGGATAAATCTCAAAAGTGAGTCGGAAGTTAGGGATCGACCTCGAAAGGAGGGAATCAAAAGTTAAGGACTGATTACCAAAATAAGAATTGAAAGTTAAGCATAAATCTCAAACAGAGGATCGGAAGTTAGGGACTGACCTCAAAAGGAGGGAATCAAAAGTTAAGGACTGATTCCAATAATGAGAATTGAAAGTTAAGGATCATTCTCAAAAGAGAGTCAGAAGTTAGGGACCGACCTGAAATGGAGGGAATCAGGAGTTAAGGGCTGATTCCAAAAAAGAGAATTGAAAGTTAAGGATCAATCTCAAAAGAGAGTTAGAACTTAGGGACTCACCTCAAAAGGAGGGAATCAAAAGTTAAGGACTGGTTCCAAAAATGAGAATTGAAAGTTAAGGCTCAATCTCAAAAGAGAGTCGGAAGTTAGGGACCGACCTCGAAAGGAGGGAATCAGAAGTTAACGACTAATT
>NEWO01000530.1:467722-480453 GCA_003013225.1 Phalaenopsis aphrodite | reverse complement strand
TAGTAACTAAGAAGCTTATTAGTGAAAGAAGCTTTGTTAATCCTAGAGAAGAGACTGCTAGAATAATAAAAAGTAAGAAGTGGGTGAAGTTCTATTACATCACTTCAACTGCAGTGGTATCGGTGGTATTAGAATTATATGCTAATTTACTAGAAGCTCTTGACCATATGATTTTTGTGAGAGGATTATGTGTGGATATGTTGATTGCTAGCGTTAATGAATTATTTTCTTTGGATAGTATTCCTTACTACTCTTATGTTGATTCTAATTTTACTCTTGATATGTTGAATGAAGTGATAAATATTTTAACTAATTTTAGAGGTAAGTGGAAAATTAATGAGTGAGTACTGATTAAATTCTCCGCTTCAGAATTAAATTAGATATCAAAAGTCTGTCATTTATTTATTTGTGCTAAATTAATTTCTTCTACCAATTTTAGTGATGTGTCTAAGTAGCTAGCCTATTTGAACTTTTGCATCCAAAAGTTTTCCCTATTGATGTAGGGTCCATCATAATTTAAATATAACTGAGGCAATAAAAGAGGAACAACCCTTGGTTAGGGACATTCATCCATTATCATTTCCATATTCTAGAATAATGGAGTTATGGTTCAAAGTGGGAAGAGATTTTATATCCATTGAATCCAATTTCTGCATCAAACATTGATTCGTATAGATGGCTTGTGGATGTTAAGAAAGGTTCTGATATGGGATAGATGATCTTGACTTTCTTTATAGATGTAAAATGCGATGTATGTGATTATATGCTTAATTTTCTTAATAGTTATTATTAATTCGCAATAAAGCCAAAAACTTGACCCAAAGCAAAAGCTAGGTAAGTTATCCACTATAAAACAAATAAAAATACAATTATAAGCTTTAAATATGGGATGCTACGCAAGTATATGTACCGTTATCAACTAATATAAGACTTTTTGATTAAACCCCGAATATCAAACCCATAGGGAAGACTGTTGTATGCACTTTAAAAAGCTAGAAAGTTTAGATGACAAAAATCTACTTAGCAAAATATTTTTACTTAAACCTAAGATGTCATAATAGGAATGACAATTTGATTCTTTTTGTACTTTTTGATTTATGAAAATAAATTAAGCAACTAATTAACTTAACTAAATATTTACAAGTTGAAGATAATATAAATAAAATATATTTTTCCTTAACATGAATTAGTAATAAGTATAAAAATTTTATCGTGGAAGTATGCTAAATATGTTATGTCAAATAGGAGCAATAATATTATTTACCCTTACAAGAGATACTATAAAGAACATTGTTTAATCTATAGTTTGAATAGTCTTGAAGACCGGTTAGGAAAGGAAGATACTAGCTCTCACTTTAGAGTTTCTTCTTCTCCCTCCACCTGGGAGCTAGCATCTCATATCAAAACCTAAAAAAATAAACCAAATTGGGGGCTTTAGCCTGTCACTCTAAAGTCCTCTAATTCTAAACCCTTGAGAAGTTTATTTCCCTATTTATTTGCACTCAACCCCATAAAATATATTCTCATTCATGAAACAATATGTGATTCTAATCATTCATTGACTGAGACAATACCATCTTGGATCTTACATGCTCTCACAACATGTATTAACATCTTAATTGGTCAAATCAAGAAGTAAATGAAGTGCAAGATTTCAAATCATCACAACTTCTTCCAACATTGAAATCTAATACTTCACACAACTTTCTTTAAATACTTAATCACTTATCAATTAAAGGAAAAATATAAAGAAAAATACTCAGAATCTATGGAGAAAACACAACCACAAATGAGTTTAAAAGTAGAAATCATGCACACAAACAAGAAATCTAAATTAAAGCCAAGTGTAGTCACAAAGATAAACACTTATCTCAAATCCTCTCCACCAAATGTTTTGAAGTTCCTTTGAATTCTCTTCCTTCACTCACAATACAAGCTAACACTCAAAATAAAAAAAAGTGGCCGCCGTCGCCGGCGACGATGGGCTACGGCGGGGCGGTTTCTTAGATGAATGATAACTCTAAATGTTTAATGGCTGGTCTCTCCCTTTGATGATCCAAGTCATCTTTAATAAAAATCCAAAAGGTGTGTTGGTGTCTCCTCAAAAAGTGTCTTCATTCAATGAATCTTCTAGAAGTTCCTCCTTCAAAAAATCAATTGAATGAATTTTTGTGTTTATGGATTATTTCTCACGTTTTTACCAAGGGTTGTTTCAAAAACCTATTCAAAAATTCATCTAAATTCAATGAATCATCAAATAACTACTTTTGACGCTTAAGCGCGGGGTACCTGAGCTTAGACGCGGTTCTCTAGCGCATAGGCGCCAATGCTGGACGCTTAGGCGCCCAGTTCATTTTTGCTCCAAATTTAACCCATTTTTACTACTTTAGCATTTTTCATCCATTTTATTATACCTAAAAGAAAAACACACAAATATCTTTCATTAAAGCACAATATCTCAAAAATATGTATAAAAATGTGTATAAAAATACTATATATTTTAGGTGCATCAAAATCCACCAAACTTAAAATATTACTTATCCTCAAGTGACTTTTCAATCTTTAAAAAACTAAATAAGTAGATGATGTATATGAGTTTCTTTAGGGGTTTCTAAAATTTTGATGTAGAAATATAGTAGTCCAATTTAGAAAAAAAAAATTAGTAAATGAGACCAACTTGGAGTTTAGAAATTTTTAATGTTAAGAAATATGAAAATATGAGTTCTATGTAGTTCAAAAATTTTGTAGATTCTCCAAATATAGAGTTTAAGCATTTTAACTTCTCCACTTAAAATTTTTTATTAAGCATAATTTTACTTACTGTATTATATCCTTAAGCTTAAAAGTTTCTCAAGTCTTATACTTTAGAAAGATCATATATGGAACCAATTTTTGATTAGGCGCTAATCCTTAAGCTTCTCTTTCCTTTTCAAATTTTCTTTTCTTTCTCTTTTTCATTTTTCTTTTTCTTTTTTTTTCTTTTTTTTCTTTTTTTTTTTTTCAGGCAATGAATACTATATTTGGATAGGCTTTTAAAGATTTTGAATCCCACTCTTTTTTTCCTAAAGCAAAGAGTTGATACTTTTCTTTCACTTAAAAAAAATAATAGTTTTTGAAAATTACTTTCAATAAAAGAAATTTAAGTTTTGAAAATAAAAATCTAAATCTTCTAAATTTTTTAGAAATACAATTTTTCCTACTAAAGATAGTTACACTATACTAAGCTTTTTCCACATTAAAAATTTTTAACTTTAAGTTTTTCTTTATTACTATCAATTTTAACTAAATGCTCTTGCTCATTTCTATGTTCAAAATTTTACTTCTCTAATATAACTTCATATACATGATCTTTTTTCTTCAAATTAAAATCAAATTTATTTCAAATACATTTGAGAATAAATAAATTTCAATTCCTTAGAAAATTTTTCATCCCCCCCCCAACTTAAATTTTTAATAAAATAAAACATGTTGGCATCATATATAAATATTGGCAGGAATAAAGATTTAAAATCACATGCTTGTAGGAATTTTTACATCCTAAATATATAAGTACAAAAATTAAAAACAATAGTAAAAATTAAATTAATCAAATTTTAATTTACTTAGCATGTAGAGATTCATTAGACTTTTATGCAGTGGAGTATAACATAAAAGCAAACAAACACACTAACAAACATACATGACTGCAACATAAAAAAAAATATTTGGTAGTGAATTGAAAATCTTAAACACGCAGCTTTTAAGTAAAAATTTAGTTATATTCTAAACCTTCCTAAGATCCAAAATTAAGTTCAGTACAAACTAACTAACTACAATAAACAATACATTTAACATAATTACTACCACCAAGCATAATAACTATTAAAAAAATAATAAATGCATCACAGTAATGTCTACTAAAAAAAGCACAACAAAAAATTAACAGTCTCAACAATAATAACTGAAAACATAACAAAAAGTACATAATAATTGCACCATCAACAATTCAAAACAACAAAAAAACTAAAAATCAACCAAAACTATAGATCCAAGCGAATCATCCTCATCCTCTGCATCACTCTCATCACTATTCCAAGTAGCTGCAGGCTCATATGGTGAACATCTGGGGTATTAAGGAAATACAACATTCCAATTACCTCTCATGAGGTTTTCCATAGCTAAGTTGAATTCACCCTCATAATCACTATGTCACATCATGTATTTGTCCATATGCACTGAAAAATTTTCTAAGTTTCATACCTTTTCATTGGTATAAATGAAATTATTCAATATCTTGTCCAATAGCTGTGAATGAGAATCAGATCTAGAAGTCTGACCCTAAGATGTAGAAGCACTTGAATTATAAGCTCGTGATGTAGAAGCAGTAGAACTACTTAAAAATCCTCCTCTCTAGCAAAAAATGGAATGATGTGAATAAGATTTCACATTCACGCTAGTAATGGGTTTAAGAGGTTGCAAGATCTCCTCCCAACTATCAAATCTAACTCTAGCCTGCTTGCAAAAAGAAAAGATCAAGGATGTGAATCCCAAACTTGCAGTAGTAGCAGTGACGGTAGAACTGGTGATAACTCCATGAATCAAAGCTCAGATATCGATGGGCTTGAACTGCTGGATGCAATTGTTCAAAGTTGCTCGATTGCGAGTCACTTCACTAAGATGATTTGTAAGCAGCAGACGAGCAGAAATAAAATAATGTCCTGTCTTTGCAGAGGCATTCAACTTCGAATTAGAAAAATTAACTCTCCTTTCATTTGTAATTTTCCAAAGCCCTCTTCAAGCAGTCACAGATGAAATAATCTCAACTAGCTCCTCCTCAGTAGGAATTATAATTCAAATAAAAACACAAAGTGATATGAGGCAAATGATAAAATTAATTTATTACTTCAGGTGAAAAGGCATTGTCTTTCCCCTCACTATGACTCCTTCGGCTTCAGCGAGATCCCACACAACAGAAATCACTGCAAAAATAATAGAACTGCTCACACTGGCAGCAAACAATCAAATCTTTCACAGCTCCTCTCGGACTTTTAAAACTTTGCTCATGAATCAACTTCCTTGATTGCAGTGCATCACTGTATTGATCTTGAGCTCTCGAACTGACAAACTTGCCTGAATCAAGTTGATCGTTTCCTTCGTTCCTCTTCATTCTTGGTGTCATTTCTCAAAGATATCAAATCTAGCAATTTTTACTCCAAACCACCAAGAAATCTTCAAAATAGGGTAAGCCCTAGCTCCAAAATCATGAAATCCCGAGGTTGAAGACAAAGGCAAGGTGTGATAATGGCTTTTTTGAACCGATTTGTCACTTAAAACCATTCACGAACCGATTTCATGAATCAGTGCTTAAGCGTGAATGGTTCAGCGCTTAGGTGTATGTCTCTCGGTTTAGGCAGCTCTTAAGGGCAGGGTCTTGGCGCCAATGCACAAATTTTGATTTTTTCAATTTAAGTAAAATGCACTTCTAGCCTAAGTCAACCAACCCTACATGGTCTCATATTTCTTTAATAACCATTTTCTTCCCTTTCAATTCTCCTTTTACTCAAGATTCACCAATCTTAACTCAATCAATTCAACGCAAAATAACACGAAATTTAACACAAACAAACACTTTTATTCATCACGAACGATTACAAACATTTTCAAATACATAAATTCTCAATCCAAATAGTCTCGGATGAGAAAATTCTTATCACAAATACTAGACAATCATCACATTGATAACATACTAAACACACTTAACATTAACAATCAAACACTAGACATAAACACTAAATCACAAACTTAATTCCATTCTCTAGTCGGTGCAACGAATCCTGGCTTGTCATTAGTATTTCCTTCAGCATTTGGAATATAATTATGAAAGAAGGGACGATGATTAATAACTCTGGTTGAATCTTCTTCAATACACTTGTTCTTTAACTACATAGTCTTGTCCGCTTCTTCTATGAAATTGGTATGGCTAAACTGTATCTTAAGTTATCATCCCATATGATCCAGATGTGTGCTAAATTCCATCACTTTTGCTTCAATTGAAGCCACATTAGCCACAATTTTAGTGATTTTCTCTATTATTCCTTCGATACTAACAGCGAGGAAACTATTGTATAACCCTTGCGCACTCTGACTAATAAACTTCTTTCTCATTGCTTCCTCCTTCTTTAAATCACTCTCCCAAGATGACATTTTTCTAAAACTCTCTCGTTTTCACTTAGAATTTATGGTTAAATGGAAGAGTGGTGAGACTTCTCCTCATACCCTTTTATTTATAGGCTCTAAACTTTTCCTAAGATTCCTAGGCACAACTTAGAATTGTCTCCCATATTAGAGCCAACCAAATATCAGTTAAAACTTCTAAAAATCAAAACTCACACACATTTTTTAACTGTCGCGCTTAAGCGCTGGATATTGGCACTTAAGCGTCGATGCTCAATTTAGTGCAGATCAACTTAAAGTCCAAATATGAGTTCTAACATGTATAAGTCATCTTTTAAGGTCTTAGAATGATTAATAAATCATTATATATTCAAAATACTATCAGAATTTTCTAAATCACACACAACAACATAACAATACAAACAAGCACACAAATAACTATGGATTGTCTCCCACAGAGCACTTGGTTTAACGTCGTCAGCCCGACGTAACCAGTGCTTATTCTGGTTGACCCAACATCGTAAAATCATTTAATTTAAGTTGGTCACCTAAAAAGTAGGATTTCGGCCTGTGACCATTCACTTTGAATATTTTATTAATTTTAGGATCTTTGATATCCATAGCTCCATAGGGATAAATTTTCATCACAATAAATGGACCCATTTACCTGGACTTAAGTTTGTCTCAAAATATTCTTAACCTTGCATTATAAAGCAAAACTTGTTGCCTTGGCTGAAAATTTTTAGTAAGAATCCTCCGATCATGTCACATCTTCATCTTTTCTTTGTAAATTTTAGCACTTTCATAAGATTCATTCCTTATCTCTTCAAGCTCATTTAGTTGCAATACCCTTTTATCACCAGCATCCTTTAAATTGTAATTAAATTTCTTAATAGCCCAATATGCTTTATGCTCAAGCTCAACTGGTAAGTGACACACTTTTCCAAATATTAGCCTGTATGAGGACATTCTTATAGGAGTTCTATATGCAGTCCTATAAGCCCACAAAATATAGTCAAGTTTAACTGACCAATCCATTTTGGTTGGATTTATAGAATTTTCCAATATTTTTTTAATTTTAGATTGGATAATTCAGCCAAACCACTTGTCTGAGGTTGATAAGCAGTAGCAATTTTATGGTTAATATGATATTTCTTTAATAACTTCTTCATTATTGCATTTCTGAAATGACTTCCCCCATCAGTTATAATTACTATCAACATCCCAAATCTACAAAATATGTTTATTCTTAAAAACTTTGCAACACTTTGAGCATCACATCGAGGTAAAGCAACAGCTTCTATCCATTTGGATACATAGTCTACTGCTAACAATATATTATTGCATTTCTGAAATGACTTCCCTCGTTAGTTATAATTACTATCAACATCCCAAATCTACAAAATATTTTTATTCTTAAAAACTTTGCAACACTTTGAGCATCACATTGAGGTAAAGCAACAGCTTCTATCCATTTGGATACATAGTCTACTGCTAACAATATATATATATATATATATATATATATATATATATATATATATATATATATATATATATATATATATATATATATATATATGAAAGATGGTATAAATGGTCTCATGAAATTTAATCCTTAAATATCAAATATCTCAACTTCTAACACAAAATTGAGGGGCATCTCATTCCTCCTATAAATATTGCCTACTCGTTGACATCGATAAATATTCCTCCTATAAAAAATTTTGATAAAGAGTTAAGATCTCTAAAGATTTTAGGCCAATAAAATCCACATTGTTAAATTTTATATGTTTTTTTATCAACACCAAAATGTCCCCAAAAATCTAAATTATGACTTTTTTGGATAATTTCATAAGTTTCTTTTAAAGGTACACGCCTTCAAATAATAAAATCATTTCCTTATTTATATAAAAATGGGTCATCCCAAACATAAGTTTTAACTTCAAATAAAAATTTCCTCTTCTGTTGGTATGTCATTACATAGGGTATAATATCACTAGCAATGAATTTCACAATGGCTGCATACCATGGAATATGCCACTCATTAGCATTGAATAATTTTTCATCTCGAAAATGTCCATCAATTTTTTTTTCAAAAATAAGTGGCTTCTCTAATTCAAGGCTGGACAGATGATCAACAATTTGATTTTCAGGTCCCTTTCTATCTATTATCTCAAAGTCAAATTCTTGCAAAAGAAGAATCCATCTTATAAGTTTTGATTTTGCATTCTTCTGTTTCAATAAATACTTAACTTCAGAATGATTTGTATGCACAATACATTTAGTTCCAATTAAGTATGATCTAAATTTATTAAATGCATATACTATTGTTTATAACTCTTTCTTAGTTGTTGTATAATTAATTTGAGTTTCATTAAGAATTCTACTAGCATAGTAGATAACTTTGAAAATCTTATCATGTTATTGTCCTAAAACAAATCTAATAGTATAATCACTAACATCACACATCAATTCAAAAGGTTTTCTCAAGTCTGGTGAAACAATAATTAGTGCAGTGACTAATTTTTATTTTAATAATTCAAAAGCTTTTAGACACTCTTTATTAAAATTAAAAATTGCATCTTTTTCAAGTAAATGGCATAAAGGCTTAACAATTTTTCAAAGGTGTTTAATATATCGCCTGTAGAATCCAGCATGTCCTAAAAAACTCCTAATTTCTTTCACACTTATTGGGTAAGGTAAGTTAGTAATAACTTGAATTTTTGTAGGATCTACTTCCATACCATTTTCTAAAATTTGATGTTTCAAAATTATTCTTCCTGCTACCATAAATTGACATTTTTCTCAATTAAGGACTAAATTTGTTTCTTCACAATGCTTGATCCGACTTTTTTGTTGTGATAAATTATGTAAAATTTAGTTAAATATAATCAATTAATATTCAGATTTTATGCAAGTATATCGTTATCAAGTAATAATGGATTTTTTATTTAAGCCCCAAGTATTGATCCTACATGGAACGTTTAAATTGGAAATGATAAATTTGCTAGGAAATTCACAGAAAGTCAATTGAAATCAATGTCACTAATTTCAATTGTTGAGATGTAATCAAAATTAAAATTTTAAACTATTATCAAATCAAATATGCAAAATTTAAAATAGTAGATACTAATCTATTAACTATGTTTATGTAACAGAGATTCTTATGTGAAAAAGCATCATTCCCACTACAATGAGACTATGGTAAAATGAGATGAGATAAATGTTCATAATATGTATTGTGCAAAATAGAAGCAATTTTAATTCTACTGTAGGCCAATAAAATTTTATATACAGTTCTATTTATTCCAAAATGTCATCTAAATTCAGAATCATGACTTCTTTTAATTATCTGTTGAGTTTCTTCATAAGACACATATCTTTTAATAATTAAATATTTACATTGTTTATATAAATATGGTCATCCCAAAAATAGTCTTTTGAGTCATAAATAATTTTTTTTTAATTGTGGGTTCTTGATGTCAGGTGGTAGAATGTCACTTACAATATAGTTTATTATATCAGCATACCACGGTACATCCATTTCATCAATACTATATAAATGTTCATCGGGAAAATTTTCTAAAATTTCATTTGCAAAATTAGTTAATATTTCTATTTCTATTCTATACAAATGATCGGCTATTTGATTATCATTTCCCTTCTTATCTACGACGGCAAAATCAAACTCTTACAATAGAAGTATCCATCTAATTAATCCTGATTTAACATCCTTCTTTTGCATCAAGTATTTAATAGTAGAATGATCTGTATGCACTATACATTTAGTTCCAATTAAAAAAGATCTAAATTTATCAAAGGCATAAACAATAGCTAATAACTCTCTTTCAGTAGTAGTATAATTAATTTGAGCATTATTTAGTGTTTTACTAGAATAATATATAACTTTAAAAATTTTATTGTGCCTTTGTCCTAATACAGCCCTAATAGCATAATCACTAGCTTCACACATTATTTCAAATGGTTTCTCCCAGTCATGTGGTACTATTATAGGTGCACTGATTAACTTTTTCTTTAATAATTCAAATTTTGTTATGCATTCCTCATTAAAATCAAATTTCGTATCTTTTTCTAAAAGTTGGCATAGGGGTTTAGTTATTTTTGAAAAAAATTTTATGTAGCGCCTGTAAAAACCAACATGTCCTAGAAAACTTCTCACCCCTTTAACATTATTAAGAGGTGGTAATTTTTATATAACTTAGATTTTTGCAGGATCTACTTCCGTGCCTTTTTCAGAAATTTTATGCCCAAGAACAATACCTCCTGCAACCATAAATTGACATTTTTCCCAATTTAAGACTAGGTTGATTTTTTCACATATCTCCAGAACTTTTTCTAAATTATTAAGGCATAACTCAAATGAAGTCTAAAATACAGAAAAATCATCCATAAATACTTCCATTCCATGCTCTATAAAATTGCTAAAAATTGACATCATGCATCTTTGAAATGTTGCAGGTGCATTACACAGTCCAAAAAACATTCTACGAAAAGAAAATGTTCCATATGGGCTTGTAAACGTTGTGTTCTCTTGATTCTCTAGAGCAATTAGAATTTGGTGATATCTGGTATATCCATCTAAAAAGCAATAGTATTTGTTCCCAACCAATCTATCCAACATTTGATCTAGAAAGGGAAAAGGAAAGTGATCTTTTATGGTGGCCATATTTAGTTTTCTATAGGCAATACAAATTCGCCAACTAGTTACTTGTGTTATTGGTATTAATTCATTTTTCTCGTTTTCTTTAACAGTCACTCCTCCTTTCTTTGGAACACAGTGAATTGAGTTTACCCAAGCACTATCTGAAATATGATATATAATTCTAGCATCTAACCACTTTAAAATCTCTTTTTTAACAACTTCTTTCATTATTAGGTTTAATCTTCTCTAAGGATCCGCTTTAGGTTCATACTATTCATCTAATAAAATTTCGTGCATACAAATTGAAGAACTAATTCCTTTAATATCTGCTAAAGTCCATCCAAAAAACCTTTTTATACTTTTTCAACAACTCTATCAACTTTTGTTCCTGAATTTTAGTTAACACATAAGATATAACAACAGGCAATGTAGATGGCTCTCCTAAAATACATATTTTAAATGGGTAGGTGATATCTTCAATTCAAGTTCAAGTGGTTTAATACTTGAAGGAATAAGATTTTTACTTTCATTTTCCAACAAGTCTAATGCTTCAAATTTGTCATGAATATAATCTAAATCTTCTTCTTTTACTTCATTTTCAGTATAAAAAATTTCTCATTGCTTTAATTTATCTTTGAATTCATTCTTAAAATGCTTATTACTTAGAAAATCATCTACTTCCCTCCTAAAACATTCATTATCTTTTTCTATTGCAGGATATTTCATAGCTTTTACTATATTAAATTTCACCTCTTGATCATTAACTCTCATCGTTAATTCTCCTTTTTACACATCTATTACAACTCTCCTTGTTGCAAAATGGTCTCCCTAAAATAATGGGAATCTTTTTATCTTCCTCCATATCCAAGATTATAAAGTCTATAGAGAAAATAAATTTATCCACTTTTACTAGCACATCTTTTATAACTCCTTTTGGATAAGTTATTGATCGATCAACTAACTGAAGAGTTACACTAGTAGGGCAAATTTCTCCCAAATCTAAACGTTTAAAAATTGATAAAGGCATAAGATTGATACTCGCTCCTAAATCACATAAAGCTTTTCCGTAAAACTTTTCTCTAATTGCATAAGGTATAGTAAAACTACCAAGATCTTTTAATTTTTTAGGAAGCTTTTTTTTTAATAATAGAACTACACTCTTCACTAAGTGCAACAGTCTCGTGATCTCTAAACTTCCTTTTTTGTTTAATACACCCTTCATAAAGTTAACATAACTTTGCATTTGCTCTAAAGCTTCAACAAAAGGAATATTTATTGTTAACTTCTTAAGGATTTCCAAAAATTTTGTAAATTGTTTATCTTTATTCTTCTGTTTCAGTCTTTGAGGAAACGGATGTAATGGTTTTTCTACAAGGCTCTGTGTTTGTTCATTTTCCTGTTGATCATTTTCCATTTCTTCCTTTTCTTCATCAACCTCAGTTTCTCTTTGGATCCTTGTTTCAACTTCTTTTCCACTTCGTAATTGCATAGCTTTAATTTGCTCTTTATTTTGATCTTTTGGATTAACTTCCACAGTACTTGGAAGAATTCCATAAGGTCTATTACTAAGTGCAGTAGCAGTATGTCCTAATTGATTTTCAATATTTCTAATAGCAGTCCCTTGATTCTATATTTGATTTCCCATATTCAACATTACTTCTTCCATCATCAACTTCTTTTCCTTAACTTACGGGTTAGGGTTGGAGTTAAATCCCGAAGTATAATAAGGTCAAAAATTAAGATTTCCTTGATTGTTCAGATTTTTGGATGGATTCACCAAATTATTATAAATATTTCAACTAAAATTAGGGTGATTTTTCCAACTAGGGTTAAAATAGTTAGAATAGAGATTGTTATTTTGATTATTTATAGCGTTTAAAGTTTCATAAGATGATTGAGTATCAATAATCTG
>NEWO01000530.1:417737-438717 GCA_003013225.1 Phalaenopsis aphrodite | reverse complement strand
CTTTAGGCATTCATGGAGATTCCAGGACTTTTAAATTAAAAAAGGTGCCTTTCCAAGCACAAAAATCCATCTAATAACTGCTTGGGGCGTCCAAAAATTGTCGACAATTGTTTTTGGCGCCTAGGCGTCAGAAAGTAGCGCCATGACACAATTTTTTCTTTTTTATGGGCATAGATTAGCGCCTAGATGACACTTTCTGGTGCTTAGGCGCATCTCTGGTGGTAGCACCCCCGTTTGCTTTCGTTCTGCTCCGTTTAACCCTATTTCAGGTCCAATCTGCTCCAAGGGTTATACCTTGCTCCATTTGACTCCAAAATATTTCATTTTTGCTCTATTTTCTCCAAATCCTCATCTCTGATACCCGAAACTAGAAACATACAAAGTATCTTCCATTAAAATGCAATATTATAAAAAATGAGCATAAGCTGTATATAAAAAAGTAGCACATTTTTTGGCGTGTTAATTTCCCCAAACTTAAACATTAATTGTCCTCAGGTGACACTATAACTTTGAAAACCAAATTTGTTGATTTGAGGTAGTGGGTTTCAGTAGAGTTTCCTATAATTTTATCTTATAAATGTTATAGTGTAACTTGGGAGAAATTCTAGCAAATCAACATAGTACTAGAGTGCAAGAATATCTCATATTCAACTTAGGAATCATGATTTTCTATTTACTTTAAAAGTTATTGAAACTTGTCAAACTAAGGATTCTAAGAAAGCTTAGAATTTAAGCACCCAATCTATAGCAATTTGAACAATGCTTTTTTGAAATAAGAATAAACTTAGGGTTGTTTCTAAGTCTTTTCATTTAAGAGATTCAATTGAAACCAATTTTTTATTAGACTTCTTCTCAAGTTTCTCCTCACTATTCATTTCTTTTTTACTTTCTCTTTTTTTTTATCCTTTTTTCAATCCTTTCAATTTTCATTTGAGGATTAATGTTGGATAAGCCTTTAATAAATTTGAATTTCACAATCCTCTTTCTAAAGTTCAAAACTCAAAACTTTCCCTCACTTTTTAAAAGTGTGAGTATTAGTTTGAAAAAGGTTTCAATAAATTTTTTATTCTCATAAAGTATAAATTTAAGAATCTTAGCTTTTAAAATATTCAACTCCTTTATACCATAAATAACAAAATTATTTTCCTAATGTTTCCTACAAAATATCTAAACTCTAGAACAATTTCTTCACATATGATCCCAACTATGTTTTTTCTAACATTACTAAAATAAAAATTATAATAACCTAAAGGTAATACCACATGCCACAAGTCATTTTAAAAGTGAATCAAATTAAATTTAGGCTATTGGGGACAAATAAAGTTAAGTTTTAAAATATTTTCCTTCCCTTAAACTTGATTTTAAACATGTATAACATTAAGTATATAAAATATAAGTAGGAAAAAAATCACAGCCCCAAAGTACAATCTACCACAGGTGTCTATCAAAACATTTGCAAATATACTAAGCCAAAACAATGTGCAGTAGAAAATAAATCTAAACTAAAACATGCTGAAATGAAATTAAACTAAGGAAAAGCCTAACTAACATAACAAATATCAACATAGAAATAATTTAAGTGTTCCCCTAGTTCTTTATATTGTTGTAACACATACACAAACTCACTTGATAAATGAGGTCAATTCTTCCTCCATCTTATCACACTTTCATTTCTTACTTCCAATTATAACAGAATCACTTCACTAATCAATTGGGTACTTTTAAATATTTCTATCAGGTCTAACTTCATGGACACGGTTATCCCTGCTATATTGGCTCGTGAATACCAACCTCAGGCATCATCATATCCCTTAAATTATGCACCTTTAATAATTATATGGGTAGTATAATATCATCCTCAGGTTATTCATCAATAAGTTTATTGAACCATATTGAAGAAAATAATGTTAGATAAAGGAATTAAAAGAATTTAGATGGACCTGTTCTATGTATAAACTCATAATGTCTCTAGTTAATCCTCAAGTTTGGTTTAGATCCGAATCATAATGTACCTGTAAATCCAAATAGTATTAGAGAGCATATAAAAGTCTAGTCCGATGAGAATTTAAAAAATCACCTCACTCACGACACACACACTGATTAGATTAATCTACTAACAATACAAAGAGTCATTAACATCAATCAAACTGATCAATCCATACTAAAACAAACACATCACACCTCAAAGAAATAAAACTCACAAACACATTAACACAAATAGCCTATGGGTTGCCTCCAATGAAACACTTGGTTTAACGTCGTCAGCCCGACGAATCCCAAGGTTATGCATATTTCACTTGCTCACCAATTTTCTCCTTGGAGTTTCTAAAAGTTCTCCCAAGGTTTGCAGCTCCTGAACTATGAATTTAAATCTAAATTCTTAACTAATAGGACAAATATCTAGTACTTCAAGCATTCAAAAATATTTTTGGTATTTTGGATTTTCTTTTAAATAGACACACGATAACTCAACATACTAGATAATAATACTACAATTTCCACATCTAAATCTGACATGTTCAACAATAATTCTCCTAAAGTTCTTACCGTAGCCTCCCCGATAATGATGCAAAAAACTTTCCCCTACCTACAATTACGCAGTTATTTTATTTCCTGGCAAAAAACTTGACCTGATTTCTTTAGGTGACTAGTGTGCAAAATGTATATGTTTTAGAATTTAGAATTTGATTTATATTTCAAACACTAGGGGTTCTACGCAAGTGCATGTGTCGTTCAAGGAAAATAGAATTTGCCTTAAAATCCAAAGTATTGATCCCACAGAGAAACGAGTTAAGAAATTTCTTAGGCTAATTCTAGTCTACTACTATTAGGTTTTAGATTGGAATGTCGATTAAGGGTGTTTTCTAACAACTACTTCTAAATACAGACCTAAATCTAAATATAAACCTAACTAAATAAATTGGTTTGGTAAATTTTGAGATGTAAAAATTACCTTTCTCTTGTGATGACCAAGATAAGGTGTAAGAATGTAATGCTTAAAATTTAATGTGGCTAGTGATAAAAGAAGCAAACCTATTCTTTACCCTCTTCCGAGTGCATAAAGAACATTGGCTAACCTATAGTTAAGTTTCTAAACCCTTAGTTATGTTGGATAGGTTCCAGTCTATCACTCTTGATTACCCAGTGTGCCCACAATTTTGGACTAACCAAGCTTAAGTTCTAAACTCTAAATCAAATTGATAAGATTTTATCCTGTCACCCTAAAAACATCAATATACACCCAATCAACGAATATCTCCCTAACATTGCATTGAATCTCTAGACTATTTATCTTTCTCTCAAAATCTTAATGTGGTTCCACTTAGTTGAGATTACACTACCCTTCCGGATCTTAACGCACTTACAACAAATTTTAACACCACAACAGGCCTAATTGCAATGTAAATGAAGTTCAAATGATACCATCACATTTATGAAATAAGAGCATTTCTAAGAAAATCTAAACTCTTAAACATTCATCCAATTCATTGCAATAAAAAAAGTAAAATGAAGATAATGATATAAGCAGTAGAAGAATTCATAGAATTATGTAATAATTTTTGTGCCAACAAGTGAAATTTGTCTACCTACCATCTTTCGAGAGTATAAATATGCTTAGCATTCTATTAGTTTTACACAACTAGCAGAGATGCGAAGGTGGTTAAAGGGCCTTACAACTTATGATAAGGTACCCATAAACTTACATCAATTGTCACCTAGAAGCTCCTAATAGAAACAAATCATGAAGTATATTTCTTTTAAAAGTTGCATTGTCGCCTAAACTAGTTTACAATAACCAATCAGACAGTGTGAGTGCACTCAAGTTGTGAAGTCACCACTCTTCCAAGTTTTAGTCTCAACTTACAATAGATTTTAACATAACTTATAACCAGTACGCTATATCAATAAAACAACAGATATTACTCATCACATAGAAATTAAAATTATTCTATCATAAAACAAAATTTCCCATTTATACCACTACTTCATAACAAGAGGTAAAAGTAGGGAAAACTACTTACTAAGCATGGAGAAAACACAACATAAAACTTCATTTAAATTAAAGAGAATCCTCTAAATATGTGTTTACAAAAAATATAAGATAATGAATAACACAATAGTTAGCTTTTTCCCCTTGAAAGAAATATGAAAATCCCTCCAACAAAATCTCCTGTCGATCCATGCAATGCTAATACAATCCCTTATAGGTATCTCTCAAAATCCCATATCCAATCTCTCCATAAAAGGTAAGAATCTACATTTCTTACTCCTATCTACGACCTCTAGACATTCCTGGAGATTTCAAGACTTTGAAATGCAAAAAGGTGTCTTTTCAAGTGCCAAAATTTGCCTAATAATTCCTTGAGGAGTCCATAAACCGTCGACAACCGTTTTTAGCGCCTAAGCTCCAGAAAGTGGCGCCACGACGCCATCTATTATGTTTTCTAGTCGGGGACTGACGCCTAGGCGCCACTCTGCTGGTAGCACCCCCGTTTGCTCCCTTTTTGCTCTATTTCACCCTATTTCAGCTCCAATCCACTTCAAGTGTTATACCTTGCTCAATTTGACTCCAAATTGCTCTATCTTCTCCGAAACTCAATTTCCCGTTTGCTCCCTTTTTAGGTATGTGAGAATGCCAACTAGCTATCTCGACTCTTCATGGCTAAACGAGTAGGACTTACCAAACCAAGTCCCACATAGCTCAGTCGACTAAGTTAGAGGGTAGTCAATACGTAGACCTGCACATGTAAACTACCAAAATCTTATGCAACGTCTCCATTAAAGCAGGCTTAAACATGCAATTTCATATATTTATCTTCTCCACTATAAATAGATGATCATTTTATGAGAAAAATGACTAATGAAAAATACATTTTACTTTCATTACTGTGCACTTCTCTCTCTCTCATATCTTACATTTTTAACTCTTGAGGAGTGATTCATTGACAAACATGATTTAACACATACATACTACACATTTCATATGTATTTACATATCAAACACTTAATCTTTCTTATTTAAATACAGTTTACTTATATTTTTGATATCACATAAAAATATCACTGTAACTTAATAAAGAAATAAATCATAACATTTCATGTATAGATTTATGATGCAAATGTTAGAAATGAAGTTATAAAAATAAGTGCCCTAGATATATAATTACGTAAAATTGAATGATTTCTAAATTTTTTTTATTTATTGTGTAGCTCCTGTGTAGCTCCCCCGTCGCTGTTTGTATCTCCTTTCGCGTTGCGCATTCAATCGGTCAGTCGATCGAAGCTTTTACTTGGGGAAGGAGTGAAGAGGAGTTTGGTTACATTCCGTGGGTGCTTTATCGAATAGGAACCGGATGGAAATGGATTTGGATCCCAGAGTGAAGCTGCTACCCTACAAAGTCAAGGCAATGTCGAGGGAGTCCCCGGCCGCGAAGGGCGCGAACGTCCTCGACCCCGATTTACGCACGCATTGGTCTACGGGAACTAACACTAAGGAATGGATTCTTCTCGAGCTTGACGTATGATCACCTCCTCGTTTGTTATTTTATTTATTTTGTGTTTCCTCTGTATAGCGTTGGAGATTTAAGCAACTGCTGTGTCGCGGAGCATTTTTTGAGGGACAGAAATCGAAGCGCTAGAATTTGCCTTCTCTGCACAGTAAACCTGGATGTAATGGCTGATTGTGTTGCCATTGAACGTCATATGCTTATTTGTGAATTCCATTTCAGTTGGAATCCGTCTGATTTGATATTGGTAATTGGAATTACTTTGAGGGATAAGAGTGATAGCAATGCCTAATGATATGGGAAATTATGGTTTTAGAGGAAGCAGAGTTATCCCAGTCAATCGGGAGATGCGTTGTGAATGCAGCTTCTTTTTTTAAGATCATAGTGTTTCTCTCATCATTCTCTCCTTTTCGATCGACCTTGTGAGGAGTAATCCCTCTATAAAGTCTGTTGTTGGGTAACTGACTCATCCTAGATCCCGTCCCACCCTTTGCATATCATTAAAATCAAATTGCCAAGACTCATTTCCTAGTTTATTGCTTGGATTAAGGTCTTAATTTATATTTTTTGTCTCTCCCTCGCTATCACCAACACCCCCCTCCCAGAAATGACTTCATTTTTCCCACCACAAACCCAAGGCATATCTTTCTTGTGACTTAGTTAATGTTCTTACTTAGCTATTGCAATGCTGCTATAAATAAAGTAATTTAACATAAGCAAAACCCAAGGGAGATTCGGGTACAATATGCTTATTTGTAATGCCGTTGAAAGTCATATGCTTATTTGTGAATTCCATTACGGTTCGAATCCAGTTGATTGAATATATTGGTTATTGGAATTTCTTTGGGTGATTGGAGTGATAGCAAAGCCTAATGAGGAGAAATTAGAGTTTTGAAGGAAGCAAAGCTATCACAGTTAATCAGGAGATGGGTTGTATGTGTAGCTTCTTTCTTTAGGTTTATAGTGTTTCTTCATCATTCTCTCCTTTTCAATCAGCCCTGTGAGGAGTAATCTCTCTGTTATGTCTCAGGAGAGCTTGAATTAGTCCAACTAACCATCTTTGCCACGTTTTTGATACTTGTCTCGTTTTTTGTTTGGATGCTAACATCTCAGGCCTATAGTCGTCTTCTTTCATAAGCCACATTTCTTTTAGCGGTTGTTGTAATGCACTTCAACAATCTACAAGTATTTTAAAAGTTTGTTGTTGTAATTGACTCATCCTAGATCGTATCCCACCCCATGCATGTCATTAAGGGCCATTTGGGACCCCATTATTATGATTTTTTTGCAGCTTTTACGTCTTGGAGAAGTAAAAGTGGCATTTGGTTTCCCTTTTATTGCCAGCGTTATGCCGGTCAGAGGCCGTATCGAGTCGAACGCGGAAATGAAAGGGGGAGGTTGCGGTTCGCTGCTGGAGCTCCGTTGCGAAGTGCCTTTGACTTCGTTGCCCCGTTGGATTTACGATAATCCAACGTCATATCCTCATATATACCCTCGTCACTCCTTTTTCACCCATATCATTGAGGTTGAAACCTGGTTCTGCTCCCCTCCCCTGCCCTTGTTTGGCGCTGATGACTTGCTGAAACCTTACGATGAAGTTTTCTCCTCTATGATTTTTTTTGAGCTTTATTCGCCACACACCTCTACTTTTCTTGTTTTCTCTATGAAAATTTTGGCGTGCTAGGTATATTGCATATGTTTTGATGTAAAGTTAAGGTTTGTAAGATAGATTAGTCAGCAACATCATTACTGTTCTGATCCATCAGTAGAAACAATTGTTGAAATATATATGAGCAACGCTCACTTGTTTATTTTATATTTCTTTGTTGGTCTATTTTATTTGGATAGTTATATGAACATTGGTTGTTAGTTTTTTTTAACAAATTATGCTGAATAAATTTTTTTGCTCGTCTTTTCCTCAGTGTAGAGTAATATTTTGGGGGGAGAATGTTGAACACTGCTTGTTTTCTTTACTTTAAATGATACTTTTACAAGTAAAATTGCATACATTTTGCTGCAAAATTGAAGTCTGTATGATAGATAAATTAACAGAATCCTTATCTGTTTGATTAATAAATAAAAGCAATGTGATGAAATATATATGAACATTGTTCATCTGTCTGTTTCAGATTTATTTTTTGGTTTATTTTATTCAGATAGATATGTGAGCACTTATTTTTAGTTTTTTTGACAAATTATGTTGTTCGAATTATTTGCTATTGCCTCCTGCTTAGTGTGGAGTAATATCTTTGGGGGGGAGGGGAGGATGCTGAACACTGCTTTCTTTTATCTGAAACTTCTGTAAATAGAATTGCATATAGTTTGCTGCACATTTGAATTCTGCTTAATAGATAAGTTAACAACATCCTTACCTGTCCCGATCAATCGACTAAAGCAATGGGATGAAATATATATGAGCAATACTCACATGTTTTAGATATCTTTGTTGGTTTATTTTGTTTGAACAATTATATGAGTACTGATTTTCAATTTTTCTGACAAATTATGTTGCTTGAATTGTTCAGATTATTGAACACTCTTTCTTTTTTAAGTTTATTTGAAACTTTTATAAATAGATTTGTAAATGATTTGCCGCACATTAAAAATGTTTGCATGATAGATAAGTTAGTAACATTCTTTCTTGTTATGATCAATCAACCGAGGCAATGTGGTGAAAAATATATGAGCAATGCTTATCTGTTTGTTTTAGATATATTTGTTGGTATATTTTATTTAGATAGTTATACGAGCACTTGTTTTCAGTTTTTCAGTTTTTCTGAGAAATTCAACAATGTTTTTTATTTTGAGACTTTTATAAATAGAATTGCGTTTATTTTGTTGTATATTTGAAGTATGCATGATAGATAAGTTAGCAATATCTTTATCTGTTCTGATGAATCAACAGAAGCAATGAGATAAATTATATATGAGCAATGCTCACATGTTTGTTTCAGATTTCTTTGTTGGTTTATTTTGTTTGGATAGTTATATGAGCATCGATTTTAAGTTTTTCTGACAAATTATGCTGATCGAATTGTTTGCTTTGACCTTCTTCTCATTGTGAAGTAATATTTTCGAGAGAGAATGTTGAACACTATTTTTTATGTAGTTTTTTTTCTGCTGAAATTTTTATAAATAGAATTAATATGCTTTACTGCACATTTTGTATGATAGATAAGTTAGCGACATCCTAACATGTTCTGATCAATCAGTAGTTGCAATGAGAGGAAATATATATGAGCAATGCTCATTTGTTTGTTTCAAATTTCTTTGTTGTTTTATTTTGGTTGGATAAATATGAGAGCACTGATTGTAAGTTTTTGTAACATATTATGCTAGCCGAATTGCTTGTTCTTTTCTTCTCCTCAGTGTGAAGTAATATCTTTGGGGGGGATGTTGAGCACTTCTTTATCTTTTTTAACAGTTTTATTCTGTTGGGATTTTCAAGAATAGATATGCATTTGCTCTGCTGTATAATTGAAGTTTGCTTGATCAGACAATAGAAGCTATGTAATGTAGTAAATTTTAGCATTGTTTATCTGTTTCTTTCATAAATTTATGTGTACCTACAATGCATGCGTTTTCACTGAGGATATAAGCCGGATAAGATATCAAATGGGAGATGACATTCAAATGTTACTTAGAGCAATGATGGAAAATAACTATCAAAAGGTTCAACCGATCACCACTTGTCAATTTTAAATCGGCGAGGTTGTTTTCCCTTAGATATGCCAACCAAAATGTTTGAGTGCGTATTCGATTTGGGAAAACGATGATTATGGATGAAATCTTCTTTTGGTTAAGAGATCTCACTGAGCTCTAATTGTTCCCTTAAGGATCCGAATTGGCTAGTACAATAGAAACATAAAATTGGTCATGGTATCTTATCTTGCATGTATTCTGACGGTTCACATTAGTTCTTGGATATGCATAACAATCATTCTTCTAAAAAATAGGTCAAGATAGTTGTTGCAACAATCACGCTCCATAATTTTATATAGAGACATCCATCCCAAGATGATATCAATTTCAGGTCTTGGATGATGATTCTACCCACATGCTTGAGAAAGCCAACCAACATCAGTACAGAGCTTCAATGCAAGAAGAGGAATGTGGGAATCCAAAGCTAGCTGATTACCATTGTTGTTCTCGTTATTGTAGTCATTTGCTCCAATTAGCTAATTATTATTTTTATGTAATAGAGTATTTTGGACAAGATTATTAGTTTTTTTAGCAGTACAAACTCTTTTTGTTATTTAATTTTGAATAATCTGAAAATGACACTTATTTCAATATTTTACATATATAAGAGCAAAAAAGTCTTTTTCAACAGAAACAACAATAGCACAATAGATTTCTCAAACAGACGCCTGCTTCTTCATCATTAGCTTTCTAACAGCTTCTGAAAAGCTGCTTCTCCAAGAAGAGCTTTTTAACAGCTTCTTGAAAAAAACAACAGCCTAAGATCGGATTGCCAGGAATCCTTTCCTAGCTAGTATATTGCTTGGATTTAGGCCGCAAATCCTCAATTTAAAATTTTTTTCGCCTTCACACACACACACACACACACTTGCACAAACATATTCTCTCCCCTTCTCTACCACCAACCCCCTCCCCCATAAATCACTTTATTTTTCCCAACACAAACCTAATTCGCATCTTCCTTGTGTAAGAGTGAATTTTCTTACATAGGTATTACAATGTTGCTATAAATGAAGCCATTTCACAAGAGAAGGCACATTTGGGTAAAATTGCTTAGTTGAGATGCCGCTTTCAGTCGTATGCTTATTTGTGAATTCCATTGCGATTCAAATCCGCGTGATAGATATTGGTAATTGGAATTACTCTGAGTGATCAAAGTGATAACAAAGCCTAGTGAGACGAGAAATTAGGATTTTGAAGGAAGCAGAGTTATCCTAGCTAATTGGGAGATGGGTTGTGAGTGCAACTTCTCTTTTTATGTTTATGGTGTTTCTCTCATCAGTCTCTCCTTTTCAATCAGACTTGAAGCAGTAATCTCACTGTTATGTCTTGGGAGAGTCCATATTAGTCCAAGTAACCATCTTTGCACATTTTTGATACTTTGTTTTTTGTTTGGCTGCTAACTTCTCAGGCCTCTAGTCATTTTCTTTCCCCATTTCTTTTAGCGGTTGATATAATGCTTGACAGCAACTCACCAGTATTATAAAAGTTTGTTGTTGGATAACTGACTCATCCTGGATCTCGTCCCACTCGGTGCATATCGTGAAGATCAGATGTCCAAGAAATCTTAATTGCTTGGATAAGGCCACTAATCCCTCAATTTAAATTTTATGTCTCCTTCACACACACACACACACACACACACTTTCTCTCTCACTCTCTATACCACCAACCCCCTTCCACCACCAAAAATCACTTCATTTTTTCCAACACAAACCTAAGGCATGTCTTGCTTGTGAAAGAGTGAATGTTCTTACTTTGCTAGTGCAATGTTGATATAAATAAAGACAGTTCACATAAGAAAAAACTTTGGCACATTTGGGTGCAATATGAAGGAATAGTAATACAAGTTACCAATAGGGTGTTGACTTTAGTTTGTTTGTGCACATGTTTCTCATTACTGTGGTTCCACGCTTGGAAATAAGATTCTGCAATTGAAACAACAATGCTGGTCATCATACTAGTTTAATAAATCTTTGTTTAGCACATTCTAATAGAAATGAGGTATACAATTAAAATTTTACTGTGGTTATTGAAACTCCCATAATGCTATCTTATTGCTTGTCTTTCTGACCCATTAAATACCTCTACTTAAATTGATCTCTCCTGTCGTTTATCTTTCATAAAACTCTTATTTGTTATACTATTCTGTTGCTCCTTTTATCTGCAGGAATCTTGTCTCTTGTCAAATGTACGAATCTACAATAAATCTGTTCTTGAATGGGAAATAACAGTTGGATTACGGTACAAGGTGAGTGAAACAGCGTATTGTTTGTATAAGGCCATGCACTACATTTGCTTTTCATTTGCACTAATGTGTAATCTCATCTGTTATGTTGAAAAAAGATTATGTATGACCGTAGTTGTCGCATTCCTTCTAAATTTTCCTATAAAAAGATTGTTATTGCCCAATGCTTTGTTTTATGGAAAATGAATTTGAATTTTGGCATGAAACCTTCTAACCCAGACTTACATCCTAAAATTGTATTGGGCTACTATGATGCTAAACTTCCATATGTTATGTGTTTTATTTTTTTTCTTAACTCAATCAGTTAGGTTCCTTCATTTATGTTGATATTATTTATTTATATGGTTAGGATTGCTTGAAATATTTCACCATATGAGTGGAGATTCCTCTTAGTTTGTTATTATGGTTCAAAATTTAGTCGTACTGATCACTCTATTGGAAGGCAACTCATTGAGATCAGTTTGTCTGAATGGTGCTAACATTTTACTAATGGCTATGCGTCGATGCCTGTATTGGAGCCAGTAATAGTGTCCCTTATTTTACAAAATATTAATGACTTCTGAAACTAGTTTATTATGTATTTTCATGTTGACATGCTATCTAGCCTTATTCTTCTAGTAGAAGTAAAAGTTGCAGCATTCCAATTGTTTAATGGTGATAAGCAATATGCTTTCTTCTAAAATTGATGATAAATCAATTAATTCATGCTCTATGAAAAATTGGAAGCCAATACTTGTCAAACATAAGTTATATACATTGAAACGAACAAGTGGATAATTTAAGCAATGCTTTGCTATCCTTTACTTCAGTTTTTTTTTTTTAATTTTTAATTTTTAATTTTTTTGTAGTTTTTAGATTTTACTAGTTATTTTGTTGTTAAGATACACAAGAAGATTTTAGTGCATTTGTGGGGGATAATTTCCATCACAAAAAACCCTGAACTTTTCACAAATATGATTTGTGGCATATTTCTTAATAACAGTCCATTACAACAACAATTCTTCATAGATGTCATGTTATAATAATATCACTTGTTTATAGTACAAAGTTCAACTATTTTCATGTCATTTCATCATGTATTGTCACCATGCCCTAAAGTCCATATAACTATAGATGAAGACTGGGCTTCCCCCAACATAGCAGTTATCGATAACCCCCTTGATACCCACAGTTCCCTAATGTTCTGTTACTGCCTAAACTCGACAGTTTCTAGAATTTCGTTCTCATATAAATATCAGGAGTCGGGAATACTACACCTCTACATAAAGTATTTGCAAACGCTCATGTAATAGTTTACCCTTATTATTACTTGTGACATTTAAATCATCATTTATGTGTCAAACATTTATAAGACATTGCATGTATCATAGACATGAAATATAATAAATGAATATCTGCAAAGAATCATATTATAAACATAGTCATATGTAACATAGCATGATCATATCATTACATGTATCATAAAAAAGTAAACGTGGATTCATACATTCAATTGCAGATATCCATTCATAATATGCAGAAAATTTTAAATGCATCCGTGCCAAAATAGAAATCATATGATAACTTATAGAAAATTATTTTTCTTAAATTAACAAAAAATTATTTCACCTTACTTGACAGAGTAGCCATACGATGAGTGTCTATATGCTCGCCTCGAGGTCGTCACCTAGTATAGACAACCCGAGGCTCGTAGATAACATAGGGTTTCATAAAATTTGGCTCATAATATGCATTAACCCAAAAATGTATTTTATTTGTCAACATATGTCTCAAGTGGGCTTTTCGGCATAAATTCACTTTTCCAAAATCACACATTTCACTTTTCCTCCATCTTATCATCACAAATCTTACTTCACTGATTTCGTGCTAAAATATTTTTAGAAGCTCGCAAAATCAATCACAACACTATCGCCATAAAATTAGCTCCTCTGACAGCTACCGAAAACGAGGAAAGCACAAAAAAAGAGGTAAATATCAAAAAAGAAGAATGAGGTAGGAAATGAAAGTCCCAAACGGCGTGAGAGAAGGATTCACATTTACAAAAATTGCCTCAAACCCCTTAATTGTGCTCTACAACACTCAATCCTCCGCCGAGTTCGTCTGCTAGCTTGTGGTAGTTCGCCTCTTACACTGTAGCAAGGGTCGCAAATTTGCAATTGAGGGTCAAATAAAGCTATGATCCCTCCATATATGCAACAGAGAGAATCAGTTGAGGGAGAGGGGAAGGAATCAAGAGGAAATCAAAGGCCTGGAACTTTCCGAGCCGAAAACTACGATTAATAGGCGTGAGAGGCGATGGGCTAAAGTAATTTAGTAATTAAGAACATATTAAAGATTTAATTAGGTTAATTAAATTTAAAATTTCAAAGTTCTATATTTCTCAATCTATTCATAATTCATGCATGGCACTTTATATCGAATTAATTGTTTTCAATGCGTAGAATTTAATTAAATTGTTTCTATCAAATTCTGGGTGATTAAAAATTTGGTGTACTTTTCAATTGTACTGAACTTTGCTGTCTTTTGAAATTTGGGTGTTACAACTCTACCCTTTTTAAAAAAAACTTCATCCTCAAAATTTGTGGCTTTACGTGAAAAGAGATATTTTTGTAGCATTTTTTCTTCTTTTTCCCATGTAGCTTTTTTTAAAGGTCGTGCTTCCATTTTATCTTTACAGAAAGAATCTGTCTATTTTGAAGCTTTTTAACATCAGTTGTTAAAATCTTTCATGCTCTTCAATTAATGTTAGATTTTTCTGTACTTCAGTATCTTCATGTGAATTTTTGTGCTTTGAATTTGAACCCATTTTTTTAACATAGAAATGTGAAACACATTGCGTATAGTTTACATATCTGCAGGTAACACTAATCCGTAGGCAATTGGACTGATTCTTTCTTTACTTTTAAAAGGACTGATGTACCTAGGACTCAATTTGCTTATTTGATCAAATTTAGCTGTACCTTTAATTGGCCTGTCTTTCAAAAATATGAAATTCTTGATAACAAATTTGATTGCTTTGTGTGTTGGGTCGTAGTATTTCTGCTGTCGACTCTGAGCAGCTTTCAGTCTATCTCTAATTAATCTGATTTTCTAAGTAGCTTCATTAACTAGCTTGGGACCTCACATTTGACGTTTTTCCACTTCGACCCAATTGAGTGGAGTTCTGTACTTTTTTCCAGACAATGCTTAAGGAGCATTTTTTGATACTAGACTTATAGCTATTGTTGATAGGCAAATTCGATCATTGAAATGTAATCTTCCCAACTACCTCTAAAGTCGAGAACACAATCTTAACAGTTCTTCCAACACTAAATTGTTTGTGGATTAAATGTAGTGTTGAAATATAATTGTATGCCCAAACCTTGTTGAAAGCCTATCCACAATCTGAACGTGATCTTTCATCTCCGCCAGAAACAATAACTTGTGGAATTCCTTGTAGTATAATAAATTTTTTGACATATATTATGGCCAACTTTTCTATTGAATCTGTTTGTCTGATAGACAAAAAGTGAGCTGACTTTGTTAACCTGTCAATAATGACCCAAATACTGTCGTTGCCTTGTTTGGATAGATGAAATTCCATAACAAAATCTATAGCAATTTCTTCTTATTTTTTTTCAGGTATTGTCAATGATTGTAACAATCTGTTGGGTCTCAGATGCTCAACCTTTGCAATCTAACATGCTTGACATTGACATATGCACTTAACAATATCCTTCTTCAGACTTTTTCATCAGAATGCCAATTTCAAATCTTTGTACATTTTTTTTGCTATCTGGATGAATTGTGTATCATGAATGATAAACTTAATGTAGAATTTCTTGTCTCAAATCTGAATCAGCAGATACCCATATTTGCAGCTTATTTTGGATAATGTCATCTTCATCAAAAAGCATATTGGTCTTCTTTCCTGATTGATATTGCTTTAGGAGTTTCAGTACTATTATCCTTCTGAACTGTCTTGATTCTATTCATCAAAGTAAGTTGCACTATCAACTTATGTAATTACATCATGTCACCTTATCTTTTAACTCCCAATTGTAAATTATCAATTTCCTTAATCAACTCTGGCCTTTGAGTAAGATTCCATCTTGCACCGTGAATTTATGGTTTAATGAGTCGACATCTACATTTGCTCGGCCTAGACAATACTGTATATCCATATCTTTTTTGATAAACTCTAACCGTCTTCGCTGCCTCAAATTTAGCTATTTTTGTGTGAAAATGTATCCAGACTTTGATGATAAGTGAAGACTTCACATTTCACTTCATACAAATAACGTCGCCAAATTTTAAGATAAGATACCACTATAGCTAACTTCAGATCGTGCGTTGTATAGTTCCTTTCATGGCTTTAACTGTATAGATGTATAGGCTAACACCTTTTGATTTTGCATTCGAACGCAACCCAAGCCTCTTATTGACGCGTCACTGTAAATTTGGAATCTTTCAGTGCCTGATGGAAGAGCCAACACTGGTGTAGTGGTCAAATCTTTCTACAATTCTTGAAAACTATGCTCACATTCTGTAGTTCACTCAAACTGGTCATCTTTTTTCATCACCTTGGATAACAACATAACTATTTGTGAAATCTTTTGATGAATCTTCTGTAATATCTTGCTAAACCAAAGAAACTGCATACTTCTGTAACATTATTTGGAGTGGGCGATTCCACAATTGTTTTTACCTTATGAGGATTACTGAAATTCCCTGACCACTGATAATGTCTCAAAATTCCAATGCTTCGCATTCAAAATTCGTATTTTGAAAATTTTGCCTATAACTGATTTTGTTTAACAACTTCAATACAGTTCTCAAGTGCTTAACATGATCTTTATCTGTTCATGAATAAATCTGAATATCACTAATGAAAATAATAACAAACTGATCCATGTATATTTGAAGATTCGATTCATTAGATCCATGAAAATTACATGAGCGTTAGTTAAACCAAAAGGTATAAATAAGAATTCATAATGATCATACCTAATCCCAAAAATACTGTCTTAGTTATATTTTCCTTCTTAGTTCTGACTTGATGATATCCCAATCTCATATAAATTCAGGAAAATGCTGTTGCACCTTCTAACAGATCAAATAAATCATCAATCCTAGTTAAGTGATATTTGTTTTTGATTATCATCTTGTTCACCTCTCTATAATCGATACACAACCGCATGAATCCATCATTCTTCTTGATGAACATAACTGGAGTACTCCAATATGAGTTACTTAGTCTAATAAAAACCTCATCTATCAATTCATGCCATTGACATTTCAATTATTGCAATTCCTTTGGAGCCATCTTGTAGGAGATTTGAATATTGCGGATGTTCCCGGTTGCACATCAATACTAAACTTTACCTCTCGTTTTTGGCGTTAGTTCTGTCTACTCTTCTGGAAATATATTAGAAAATTATGAAACCTCTGGGACGTTATTCAATTCATGTACATCTTTATTTAGTACATCTAATTTTGCCAAAACCACTGGGTGTGCATATTGCATTAAGTAAAATCAAAAGTACAAAAAAAGCTAAAATGTCTACACTAAAGAAACAGTATGGTTGACATCTTCCTCAACTACGCTAAAAAAATCAGGTTCACAAGTGTGAGCTTCCCAAAAGAATGACCTATCCAAAGTGACCCTAGCACAAAAGTGGGCTAACTCGCGACTGTTCACCCCTTGCACTGTAGCAAGGGTCGCGACCTTTATATAGGGGGCTGAACGAAGCTAGGATTCCTCCAGAGAGGTTATAGGGAGAATCAGCTGAGGGAGAGGGGAATGAATCGAGAGGAAATCGATGGCCCTAGAACCTTCTGGACCGAAAACTACGAATAATAGGTGTGAGGCAGCGGCCTACTGTAATTTAGTAATTAAGAATGTATTTAAGGATTTAATTAGGTTAATTAAACTTAAATCTTCACAATTTTTTATCTCTCAATTTATTCATAATTTATGCATAATGCTTTATATTGAATTGATCGATGTCATGCGTAAAATTGAATGAAATTATTTCGATCAAATTCTGAAAGATGAAAAATTTGGGGTACTTTGCAATTGTGTCGAACTTTATTTGGTATCTTGAAATTTAGACGTTACATTTAGCTGTCTTGAGGTCTTGCTATCCTAACAATCAAGTCTTTTCCACTTTGGATATCAAAATATTTGAGTGCACAACCTTTGTTAGAAACGCAACTTCAACTCGGAGTAAACTTAATCCCAGGTTCATAAAATGTGATTTCTTAGAATACTCTGCCACTCAAAAAGGGTATCAGTGCATTGACCCTGCCATAAATAAGGTTTAGTTGAGTGTTGATGTCTCTTTCTTTGAATGCGTCTCCTACTTTCCTAACTCGACATTAAGTGAGGGGAGCTAGAGTTCTTGGGCACTATTCTTTACCCTACTCCTGTGGATGCTCCCCACATGACATCTACTTTGGTTCCACCAGCACATCCTCCTTACTCTGTGTCTACACTCGACGCACTTGTTCTGATGCACGTACCTCAGAGCTTGCTAACCCCTTACTGGATCCTGAATCTCCTTCGGAGGACATCCCCAACACTACTCTAAATGCTGAAGTCAGTTCTTCTAGTAAGGTATGCGACATGCTCTCTCTATTCTGTGGCAAACTGTTCCTTTTCACAGATTTCCAACCTACAGAGTATTTGCTATGGCCTTGACCAAACATCACCTTTCATCTACTATTGAAGTTGCCTTAGTAGGAAAGCTGCTATCATGGAGGAGATTAATGCTCTTAAGCGGAACCATACTTGGGACATTGTTGATATTTCTCGGGGCAAGAAAGCAAAAGGATACTGATGGATTTTTAGCATCAAGTTTAAATATGATGGGTCATTTGAATGCAACAATACATATTGGTCGCTAAAGTGTATTCACAGACCTACCGAGTAGGTTATAAGGAGACATTTGCTCCAGTTGCTAAATTAAACACCATTCGGGTTCTTTTATTCCTTGCAGTGAATCTGGATTAGCCTAGATTCCAACTTGATGTTAAGAATGTGTTCTAGAATGATGATATTACAAAAGAGGTATACTTGGTTCTTCCTCATGGATTGGACTCCATTGCCTCTCAGGGAAAAGTATTTTGGTTGCCAAAATTCCTCTATGGATTGAAGCAATCAACACGGGCATCTTTCGGGAAGTTCACAAAAGGTGGTGGTAAGCCATGGATTCACTCAGACTCAATCAGATCATACTCTTTTCTTCCGACCTTCCTTCAACAATCAAATAGCTATCCTTATCGTCTATGTGGATTCACTCAGGCTCAATCGGATCACACTCTTTTCTTCTGACATTCCTCCAACGACTTAATAACTATCCTTATTGTTTATGTTGATGATATTGTTCTCACATGTAATGATCTACTAGCATTGCAGTCTCTGAATGACATTCTTGCTGCTTCCTTTAAAATGAAGGACTTAAGTTCTCTTTAGTATTTCTTAAGCATGGATGTTGCTCGATGTTTACCAGTCTCAACGAAAATGTGTTTGACTTGTTGACAAATAACAATGTTCTCCTATGCAAACCAGTGGCTGTTCCGATGGATCCAAATGAAAGACTTATTGATGTTTTCAATGCAGTTCTAGTAAATAGGATTCACTACCAACGTCTTTTGGGGAAACTCATCTACCTTGCCCATACACGCCTCAATATTTATCACGCAGTTGGCATAGTTAGTCAATTCATGCATGATCCCTATGAGCATAATCTGCAAACAATCTACCAGATTCTCCGTTATTTAAATGGACACCAAGGTTAGGCTTGTTTTTTTCCCGCCATACCTCTCGTTCTATTGCAGTTTATCTAGATGCGGATTGGGTCGGGTCCATCCATGATTAGCGATCTATCTTGGTGTACTGCTCATTTGTGTGGGGAAACTTAGTTGCGCGGAAAATAAAAAAGCAGGCTGTAGTTTCTTAGTGCAATGCGGAAGCCGAATTTCTATAAATGTACCTTATATATTGTGAAGCTCTCTGGTTACGCATCACGCTCCACGAACTACGTATGATAGTCCTGCTCCCATACAATTGTTCTTTGTAACAAGACAAATATTAGCATTGCTCACAACCCGGTCCACCAAGCACGCTGAGATTGACTGACACTTTTTTAAGAAAAAAACTCGAGTTTGGGGAAATTTGTGTTTCATTTGTGCCATCTAATGACCAGCTGACAAATACTCTCACAATGAACATGACTGACATAAGTGGCATCTAAGTTGTACATGACGATTTCAATTCTAAGTTGAATATGACTGACATCTATGCTTCAACTTGAGGTGGAGTGTTATAATATTTATTAATGACTATTTTTAGCCATTATTATTTCTTGTTTATTTTGAGTTAGTTTCTTGGATTTGTTATTAATTTTTCCTTTTCTACTATATCCTATTTTTATTTCTTTCCCTTCTATTATATCCTGTGAATGGTATTTTATGTATATATATATATATATATATATATATATATATATATATATATATATATATCATATAGAAATATTTCAAAGTTGAAAATGTCACATGCAAATCAGATGTGGGGTTTTTTTTTTTTTAAATGAGCAGCCTGTACATATTTTGCGACTATGAGCTTTAAAAATACAATCTATTATTCGTTGGTAAGCAGCTTAAATATTTTTGTTTTCCAAAAATATCATGGCATTGTAGGAGTATTACCCGTCGTCAATGATGAAAGCCATTTTCTTGCAATTTATTGGAAGCTTTTTTATCTTATAGTGTCCCTGAAAGGTCTCAAGAAGTTACTGTCAAATTAACTAGTTCATGCATGCATGGTGGAGGATAACTGCCTTTGGAGAAGTCAAGTTCGTGTTTGTGGAATCCAAACACATTCTCTACTTCCCGTTAAACCTTTGGAGCTTTATTACGTTAGAAATCCATCCAATCTGAGTGCTTTTTAGATGAAATTAGATTGCAATTGCACCTCACAATGATTGTTTCTTTTAAAGTTGATATAGCTTGACAAATACTTTATTTCTCCTGGCTACTCTTTAAAATCTATGATACAACATTAATGTCTTGATCCTCTGTTTTTTTTTTTGGTTGCAATCGATCGAGCTAAAACTGTAGTATTTGATCAATGATTATTAATGATTTCCTTGTATATTTTGATTTAAGGATGCTCTGATTTCGAGAGTTTGAGTTGAGTCATTTTTGGACACGGTGACTGCCTTGATCCCATTGGAAGACTCGATTACAATGCTTCCTTGAAAGTTGAGTTGCAAACATCTTTTGCGTATTTCCTACTTCAAGCAACAATGTTTAGACAACATAAAATTTTTGTGGATAATTACGATTCCCCCTTCTGCATGGAATCAATGTTGACATGGTAAGTTCAAATTATTACCTTGAAAGTATTAAGGAGTGAATGACTAGATATGATATTGTAGATTGTCAGGGAATGTATTGTATATGGCCGTGCTTCATGCTCATTGGGGGTTCTTTTTATACGCTCATCCTCTTTTGAAGAAATATGGTTTTTTTTTTT
>NEWO01000530.1:404057-414881 GCA_003013225.1 Phalaenopsis aphrodite | reverse complement strand
GAAAAATGAGGTCAACAAAATGTAGCATGCTTTACAGTACGATAGCAGGTAAAAACATGACAAGTGTAACATGCTTTACAATACGGTAGCATGTAAAAACATGAAAATTATAATATGCCATACAGGAAGAGCAACAGCAGGTAGAAGCAGAAAAATTATAACATGCTATACAAGAAGAACAACAGCAGGTATAAACAAAAAAATTATAACATGCTATATAGGAAGAACAACAGCAGGTAAGAACAAAACAAGTGTAACATGCTTTACAGTACTGTAGCAGGTAGAAACAGAAAAATTAAGTGCTGTAAAATGTAAAGCAAACTTGTACGTCCGTGAGATCCGATGTTCCTCAAGTATAGCAAGCCTAAATGCGTCTCAAAAAGCAAATTCCGGAAGAAAACGTCATCGAAGAAATCCGAGGAAAAGTGGAAAAACTCGAGAAACTCAACGAAAAAGAAAAAAAAAGACTCAAGTAAAAGAAAAATTCTCAAAACTCCTGGGAAATCCCGAAAGAAAGGAAAAGTAACACGAGTGCCCTGTCCCAAAACTTCGATAAAACAAAAAGAAGATTCGGATGAGGGGGACTGCAAACACTCGTATGAGACTAGGCTCAGCTGTATATTTATTCTCGAGGGTACACGAAGGCTACTCGGTCGCCCGAATGTATAGAACCCGCTACTCGTCTAGAAGGGTGTCTTGAACCTCACTTAGAGGGATATTCCCCAACCTAAACAAGTATTCGTCAGGTGAACAACTAAGTTTAAAACGTATTTTAAAATTTATGTTTTTTTTTTTTGACATACACACAAATTTTAAACATGCAAAAAAGAGTTATTAATTTTGTTTCGTAGAAAAGTGTGTTTTCGTTTAAAAATGGTTTATCAAAACTTATCTTTTTTTTTTTAGAAATTTTTGTTGTCCACGAGTCGATTACACTGTCGGGCGTGGGACTGCCCATCATCTGAGGAGGTTCGAGCCAACTCCCGCTAGACTTATGTCGGCGAAGGATACCATATCCTATTGTTCATCAAATGCCTGGATCTTGATGTTATAGGATAGGGTATCTTTCTGCTCTATCTTCGGTGTGCCTTTATCATCACCACCGTACGTCCCAAAACGACTACTTGCGACCTTGCTTGATGGTTTCACGTATATTAAAAGACTATATGTGGACACTTATGCATCGGACATAAGCATCGAAAACCGAACCAAGAAGCAAGGAAAAAAAAGAACAAAAATGGGGTGAGAGAGAGGAGGGACTGATTCACCCAAAACATCGAAAAGTACGAAAGATGAATTAACCCTCAAAGCTCGTGACAAAAAGATTCGAAAATGAAGACCCGAAAATCCCCGAATCAATCCGAAATGGGTATCACCTCCTCCAATTTCACAAACAGATCAACCAAAAGGTATTCTTTCCAAACCACATTTCAAACCAGTCGAAACAAGTCCAAACCAATGCCACGATTACATACGTAGCCCCTCAACACTTATGCATTTACATATTCAATCTCTAAACTTAAATAGTGCATTTACATCATCCAAATCTTTCACATTGGATAAAAAAAATGCAACCATCGGAGCCTCATAACTGCAACTCAAAGGAAGCCCAAAGAAAGCCAACTAAAAAAATCCCAACCCAATTAAAATATCCCACACAACCTCAAATTTTGCATAGCGCCAACCTCTTCAAAGCTTCAGAAATTCTCATGAATAGAACGATCAAGTTCTTACTTCCAAAAAGTAAACTCCTCGAAGTTTCAAAATTCTCACACAAGTATCACATGTAAACCTTTTCCAAAGCCCAAGCCAGCACCTCTAATTTCCAATAATTTTATATGTATTGTATCATGAAATTGAAATAGAACAAATTTCCAAATAATCTTATAACCTCTAAAACGACAGCTAAAAAAAATTTTTGCCAAAACATCGCCAAAAGATGCATTTAAAAGCCCTCAAAACTGCAGTCATTTCAGCCCATAAAAAAACATTTTGAAAAGCTCAAAACTGAACCCAATTCAACCTGCAAAACACATTTTTAAAAGCTCTAAACTGAAACTAATTCAGCCTGCAAAACATGTTTTTTTAAAATGTTCCAAACAGCTTGCCAAAATCAGACCATGCACATAAAGATTGAGTGGTATGTGCGTAAATGAAGACAAAAGTTATTAGATGCAAACATCATTGAAAGAATTAAATCCCATCAATTCAAATCTAACCTTCCTTTTGAGTTGAAATTCATGTTTTGGGTCCAACAAACTAAAGCAAGAAAATGAGCACCTCCAAAAATTTTAGAGTCTAGCTTTAACAAACCATGAAAATTTCTGAATATTATGCAAATAAATGAAAATCAAATGATGTGTGAGCTAGCAAATTAGCATACGGAGTTTTCGTATAAGATGTCGATCAACAATTACAACTTGCAATATGAATACATAAGTCCAAGCTTAAAGCTTCAGAATGCCACTCAAATCAACAATCATGTGAAGAGATGAAATGACATAAACCATCTCAAAACTGTCAACTTAAATGTAGCTGCAAACAACACCAAAACATCCTCAAAATCAACAAGTTTGTTAATCCAAAATATAGTATTTAACTCTTCCCCAAAAGATGGATACACATAGCTAAAGTAGCGTTTAAAGTCCTTTCAAAATAGCACTTGAATATTCTTCCGAAACAATGAGACAAAACAACAAACTTACATGACCAAGCTAATTTGAAAGCCTCTTCCATCTTTGCAAATTGATAAATAAAACTTTCCGATTTACAATAGATAAGGCGCCGAGGCCTTCTAATATTTACTAAGTAACAAATAAAACTTCCCAATTAGACCCAAAATTGGTCATTCAAAATAAGAGAGGTGAATTTTCTCCATAATTCGAGTGAACTTAATTGCAAGAAAGAAAGTGAAATGATGGCTCTCAACTTAGCATGAATAGAGCACCCAATAATAAAAAACCGAAGAGACCCAGGATTTGCAAGATTCCTATGAGATATATGATGCTAAAAGTTTCCTCGTATTTCATTCACATTATCAAGCAGTGTGAACAAGTCGAATATCAAACCAATAAATAATCATGAATCGCTCTATCTTTCAGCAAAACCAACTTTAATATATATGAAAATCATAAGTGATATGCGGTAAAGAAAGAAGTTGATCTCCTAATAAAGATACGAGCAACCATGAAAAACAACAAATCTCATAAATCCATTAGAGAAATTTCTGCATAACTTTCTTTTAGATCATTGCAAACGTGAGAGAAAACCATTAGCATTGTATTTCCGAAAGCTTGGATGAAAGAGGGGAAGAAGAAGTCACCTGCCCTTTTTTGTTAAAGAGAAAGAGTGAAGGTTGAAAACCAAGCAAGCTAGGGAAAAGCCAACCAAGAAGACAGAACCACCCAGAATTTTGACAGCACCTTCCCCGTGTAAATTTCGGCTAGCCTTTTAGGAACTCCCCAAAATGAAGTTTATATAGCCAGGGAAGAGGAGATGCATTTCCCGTCACTTACCTGGGCGGTGAGCCGAGCCAAGAGAACCGATAAGAGTCGCGCGGGAGAAGACGACGAGAATCGCAGAGGCGTGGGAGCGGAAAGCCGGAACGCGCCAGAGGGAGTAGGTGGAAGCTTTTGCAGGGCGGCAGGCGCACGAGGAGGGGACTGCGGGTCGATCTCTCGCGACGAAGAGGGAGGGCTGCTCGGCTAGGGCTTGCGACCGAAGAGGAAGGGGGAGGGCTCGGTCGGTTCGCGAACGAGAAGGAGCAACGTGTGTTTGATTTGGGGATTTAGGGATTAAAGAGAAAAAGAAATAATTTGGTTGATTTAAATTTATATATATATATATATTAAATCATATGCAATTTATTCACGCGTGGCAAAGTAACAAAATGGGTGTCCTCCCTAGGCAATTTCGACGTTCCGGACGCACCGACGCTATCAGTTTTGCCGTCATAGGTCGTTTTGACGAATTCATCGATTTGCGTGTCAATTTTCTCGTGTCGAACATATGGCAATATGAGTGTCTTTTCCTACCAAAATTGGTATCACGGACGCGTTGGCGCAATCCAATTTGTCGTCGGAGGTCGTCCGGAGAAGTTCGCATTTTGACCTCTCTTCTGGGCTTAATTGAAGTCCGATTTCGTGCAACTCAGTGAATTTTGTGCATTTGGTGTGTGTATGTGACGAAAAGGTCATGAAGATGTTTTCTTAAGGCTTGGAGTCCTATAAGTATTCCTTTTGGGTTTCCTCATGCCGGTTTCACCGTTCTAAGTACTAGAAGTTGACACCGCACACGCGAAACCATAAGAGAGGACAGAAGTAGGTCGAACTAAAATGAGGCAGGTCGCATTTTTAAGGTTCTAAGATAGTCAAAGGGAGATCCCTAAGGCTAGATCCTAAATCCTAAGAGAAAGACTAGACCTCACTAAAAATGAGGTCAACAAGAAGCTATGCAAATTATTTTGTGTGTCAAAAAGGCCTATGAATAATGTGACAAAACTATATCAGGATGTGTTGAGCTCATCCTTTGACCCTTCGTATATGGGGAATAATGGCTGATTATATCAGGTGCTAGGAAATTACAATATCATACATTGAATAATTAGTCATACCACTTAAATTCGAAAATTTCAAGAACAAAACATCAATATATAATTCCTTTTAGGACGCTTAGTTATGTGAGACAAATTTTGCAATTGAGCTCTAGGAATAATACCCAAGCCGCAAGTAGTATATTACATGGGGGCATTGGTTTATCGATGATATCTTTAATGAGTGTTGATATGTTCTTAAAAAATCATATTGATCCGCATGAATATCGATGCATATTTGGACGTGAAGCTTTAAAAATTAAATTTGAAAATGCCTCTAATTTATGATTAAATAAGGTGTCAAACTGAGACAAACTAAATGATATAAAAAATGATCTGATATAAGTTCAAGTGAGCCTAGATAATGCACCTAAAGTATAAAGATAAGTTTTGAAATATACTTTGGGGGACCAAATAATCTCCAAATATGATAAGCTTGTAATCAAATCTAGCGTCTTGATTAGAAAAATTCAACGAGCCTATGCTTGCTTAATTTCGACATTATTGATGCATTCAAATACTCATAAAACTACATTCAATCAAGAAAATTACTCTAGGCGATCTAATGGACTGACCTGGATTCATGTAGTATTTACGGAGGACGTCACTCTTAAAATATATAAATAAACCCCCACTTTCTTCATATAAGGGGAACTGTACTGAGATGAGAAGATTGAAGGGAGCTTTAAGATTTTGAAATTTCTCTAGCTTCATTACCACCGGACTATCATAGAGTCATAGAGGGCCACCGACACCTAACCACTGTCATCAGATCAACGCCGAGCCAGAGCCTTTGTGCCAAAGCCGCTGACGCTATACTGTTGCCTCCACTATCACCGGACCACCGACACATAGTCACCATCGTCGTCATCATCTGGCAATTGCCGTCACCATCAAGCCTCCATTGCCAGCCCATCAACGTTGTGCGAGACCCCCGTCACTGGGCTGTTGCCGCCATAGGGTCACCGACACCCAACCAATTTCGAGCGACTGCTGCCGTAGCTAATGTCGTTGCCATTGTTGTCGTTGCCATTGTTGGAATACTGTCACCGTACTGAAGTACCATCGTTGGGCTGCTACTGTCATAAGACCACTATCAGCCGACCGACATGGGGCCACCGCTCAGATCACTGTCGTGAGGTTGCCAATGCCGGACCATCGCTGCAGTTCCGGACCACCATCACCGGGCTGCTGTTGAAATGGCTGTTATGAGAGTGGAAAGCCATCCTATGCATTTCTTTCTAATGCATCCCCATATTATGATGAACAAACTGCAAATCTAATTTTTGGTAAAAAACATTGCACCATGTAATAAATCCAGTAGCTCATCATTTGTTAGAAGGGAAACTTATCCTTTATGGTTATAACTTTCAAGGCCTTGTAAACCACACAACAATGCTTGCTATTGTCACTCTTTTTGACGAGAATGACAAGACTTGGGCAGATAATTTCATTTTTGCAGTTCTCCTTGAAGATTTTTTTCAATTGACTCTTTTGAAAATGAGGAAATCTATATGGCTTCACACGAAGGTTTAACTCCCATCATCTGATGAATATTTTGATCAATTGTTTGATATGGTGGTAACATTTGTGGTATATTAAGCACTTTTTTTATTTGAATTAAAACAGAATATATGGAACATGGAAGTTGAGTAGTCACTGTTGATAGCTAATCGCTATGATCTTGAAGCCTTTCTTGTACCTCATTTGTTGCTTGAATTTGATAGCAACATTGCATAAACTTTTTATTAATTAATACTTGTAGTTGATGAAAAGATACTAGCTGCAGTGATGCTATGTTTGCCAAAAGATTAATCTGTTCATCTAGCCATGAAAGTTTCATTTTTAGATGTTAGTCATGCAAAATAGGACCAAAGCATCGCTAGTAAAATTTGAGCACCTTGTTTCACATAGCAATTAATCACCATTTCCAATGATGACTTGGAATGTCTGTATAGCTAAAATAGTAAGGTCCGATTGCTGAGCCACATGTTCTTGTATGAAATCGTGTGACTGCCCATCATCAATCAATACATGAACGAGTTGATCAATGATTCCCAATAAATATGGAGAAAAAAAATTAACCAACCCACTAAGACATTTAAACTAATTTTTATTGTTGAATCTTCTCCCGCATACTCTACAGACTCATCATTGTCCTCCACTTTCCCTTTGAGCTTCCCTATTCCTAGAAGCCATTAAAACTCACATTGACATTTGTGATTGGGACCATATTTTCCAGCACAATTAAAACATCAGCTTTTTTTCCTTTTCAACTGTATTTTCGCTGGGGTTAGTTTGTATGCAGGTATGTTACAGTGCAAAGAAGAATTCGTAGCAGAAAATATTGCATCTTAACTCTCTTTTACTTGCCCCGCATCTGATTGCTAAGCCTCCATTGACATTTTCCAGTCAAAATTCAGATTTTTTTGGTTTGTTGTGCAGCCATGGATGTGTTTTTTCCTTCCTCAAATTTTGAAAATTTGTTTCATGCATGTTTACCAGCTCCATCACATTTAGTAAGAAGAGATGTTTAGCAATCTAAAGTTATCTGCATAGCTCTGATTTTAAACTGGACATAAAGAAGCTTGCTAAATTCTGAAAATTTTGGCAAAACATAAGCTAATTCCTTAAAAGGGGCTCGCAATTTCAAGATAGATCCTGCTTGAGACAGTTTGGGCAGATTTCCATGTAAATCCTCGTACTTTGATGCCCAAATCGCTTGTACTGACTGAAAAAAACTTTGTTAAAATTTATCCCTTCACCTTCAACCATTGCTAACATTTGGCTGCTGCATCTTCGAAATATTTTAAAAAAAGGGGCATTTACATGCATACCACACGATTGTAATTTATTTATCGAACACCTAAATTTTCATATTTACATAGTTAGCACTTAAATCTTTTCAATTATATAAAAAATACCACTATTAGTAACTTCTTAAAAGTGAAATTCATATTTTCATCCGTATGTTTATACAATGAAAGCGTTATAGATGTAAATATTAAACTTAGGTGTTAGATATGTAAATAAATAGGACTTGTGTGGTATATAGGTAAATTTCCCTAAAAATGATGTATGTTATTTGATCTTTAGTAGTATTAAGAAATCAGTATATTCATTACCTTTGGGCAGCCATGTATTCATATCAGATTCGATAAAATGAGGAAGTTATATCTTTATCATTCTCATCGATGGTAATAACTATTGATGTCCATTCAGATGAATTTATTTTGCCAATCTGAATTACCTGATTGTAATCATTTTTTTTTTCTGCAAATGAGAAAGCCTTGATCTATTTTACGATAGATCCTCCATTATTTTATCCATCACTTCCATAAAGATGGGAATTGTTGCAAAGTTTTGTTGAGCGCCAAGAATTGCTCCTCTGTTTGGTGAGCTAAACTTTGAATTTCTGTTTTCTGAATCTTATTATGAGTGAATCACTCGGGCACATCAGCTAGATCTGCATTCTTCATTGAATCAAGAACGAGAGCACCTGTTGATAAAACTGATAAAGAAAGTATCAAACTGGAATTGTTCGAGTGGATTCAGACTTCTAACAGTGCTGGAAAACAAGAAAATAATGGAATTGGGGGAAAATTTCTTTGCTTTCTTATTACCACCGAGGCTACATCTATAGTTACAAGATTTTGAAAGCAAGAAAAATAGAGCAACTTTAACTAATTGCCAGCTCACTAACCCCTTGGATGTCCCATGCTGTCGCAACCTCTTCTTGTGTTTCATACTCCTATCCACCTTTCATTTTGCTTCTGTAGTGTTTGTGGATTCAATTGTATCGTAACATCTTACTAGGGCTCAGTAGCATGTATGAGCTGGATGCACTGGTTTGCAGGGTTCAATTAATTTAACAGCAGCTGTGGCAGCCTTGAAGTATCGCACTAAACATAACTTTATTGGCCTTTGGTACTAGCCCTTTTTCCTTCTCCTTTTTTGTTCAAACATTTGTTCAAATACCTTTTTAAATCTCAACTTACAGTTATTTATTTCCCTTAAACATTTACTGTATTTATGATAGATTCTTCTTCTTTATTGTTTCATCTTTATTAATTAATAGTGAAACTAGTTTTCTCTTCTGCAGCCTGAATCATTTGTCAAGGTTCGTCCACGATGTGAAGCTCCAAAACGTGATATGAGTTATCCTACAAACTACACACCATGCCGCTATGTCCGTTTATCTTGTCTGCGTGGGAACCCTATAGCAGTATTTTTTATTCAGGTAACTTTTCGGTTTGCTTGATCTTATGGCCTGTTGCAGCCGTTAGAGCAGAGCAACAATGAATCTAGCACTATTTCTCAAATTTTCTTTTAGTTTTACTATATTCATGAATCTTTCAAGAGGTTTAGTCTTTGGACGAGAGTTTTGTTTCATTGTTCAGTATAATATAGTGAACTTGTTTGCTGTGCAATGGGTATTGAGCTCTCAAAATCTAAATAAAGATGTTCACTCATTAAATTCTGTAATCATGTGCATTGTTTGGATTCCTGATTGTTGGCCTTTAATGTACCGTGTTCAAAGCATTCGTGTGTCTGTATTTTAGATAGCTGTATACAACATTTCTTAAATTTGATAACATGACTTCAATATTGAATGGAACTTTTTGCATTCACTTTGTCTGTTGTAAATCCAGTGATTTTAATTTTCTGAAGATGTTGCAGCATTAAGTGACTACGTTTGTTTTGATTGATGCTTGATGCCTAAAAAGAGAACATTGTAAAATATTGGTTCTTAGATATTTTTCACAAGGGCAGATAATGATTGCCTTCATAGGGTGCCATAAGAATGAAATATTGTTTTTCTCTTTATGCTGGAGCTCATCGTTATGTCAACCTTGAGTATCTGAGATAGCGGTTATTATTCTACATAGAACCCATTTCCAATGTTTTCTCACCACAGCTGTTGATTTTCAAGTTACATCATTAAATGCTCCGACACAACCCTCATGTAATGTATTATCATTTGATTTCGTGGAGCTATTTGAGTTTATTTATTCTGAAATTTCTGTTTCTTCTGTTATTAATCTTGTGATAATCTCATTAGGCAATCTTATATTGAATATCTGAAATTTATCTATTCATGCATGCAATATTTCTTATTGTCCATCTCTTTTCAACTTGCTGTTTAACCAATATGAGCTGTTAAATATCTTCTGCCAGCTGATCGGCGTATCTGTCAAAGGACTGGAGCCAGAGCTCCAACCTGTTATAAATTATTTACTACCACATATTTTATCACACAGACAAGATGCTTATGATATGTATCTTCAGGTAATTTTCATACATGTTCTCACATTCGCCAGCAACTGTACTTCCAATGACACTGCTATCTCATCCTCTTGTGCTTTTGTGTTCTTGTTCAAGTTCTTGATGTTTGATATGCTGCTATTTCTAATTTTCTGTGTATTCATAGTTGCTGCAAGATATAGCAGGCCGGCTGCTAGTATTTCTTCCACAACTTGAGGTACACGCGTGATAGTTCTTCGATAGTTGTTGCATAATGGGCGAGTTTTTACTATTGTGATTTATGACCTAGTATTTGAGCATAATTTTAATGCAGACAGAGCTTACTACGTTCACAGAAACTCCTGATTCTAACATTCGATTTTTGGCGATGCTTGCTGGGCCATTTTATCCTATCCTGCAAATTATAAATGAGAGGTATAGAGTTTGATCGGACGTTGATATTTTCTGTAGCATGGGAGAAGACATCAAATGCATGCTATTCCCAATTTTTACCTTTGTACATTCCACTCATAGGTTCTTTTGTTTGCTTTTAGGGAAGCTTTGAAGGGATCTGTTATTTCTTCAGATCCAGAAGTTTCTAGAAACAGTCAACCATCTACTGTAACCGTGTCCTCAAATTTTGAGGTGACTTTTTTTTTAATTTTTAAATTTAGATACTCTTCTGATTTACCTTATCTAGACGATTTAGAGAAAACTATGTGATGCCAAATCAATTTAGCTATTCGTCATCCAAATAATGTAATAAAAGTAGGAGAAATAAAAGTTCAATCGGCTTTAAAGTAGGTGATTGCTAACATGTTTAAAGTAGGCGAATGCTAACAATATATAGAACTTAATGAGATAGCACTGTCTCAGATATAAACTGAAGTCTATCTTAATGCGATGGAGGAAATTATTGGAAGAGAAGGGCTTATAAATAAATTATATATGCATACATACATGGATATATATACATAAATATGTACACA
>NEWO01000530.1:349889-401471 GCA_003013225.1 Phalaenopsis aphrodite | reverse complement strand
ATATATATATATATATATATATATTGGTTGTTTTCATTTCGCGTAAGTTGTAACGTAGCCCGCTCGTTGCTCTCGGTAACTCGAGGAAGCCGAAGCAGAAGATGCGGGTGCGGGAGAGGGCACACCACAACAGTCCATGAATGACGTCGAATAGAAACAAGAAGCTTCACACATGAATCGTTCGTGAAGAACGCCTCTGCCTCCCCCTCTTGTACGTAGCCCGCTCGTTGCTCTCGGTAACGCGAGGAAGCCGAAGCAGAAGATGTGGGTGCGGGAGAGGGCACACTACAACAGACCGTGAATGACGCCGAATAAGAACACATGATGTTAACTTTTCTCAAATCTCTCAGTAGGACGCGCCAACTGCTTCGTCCATTCATCCCGACGCTCGACACTCTCAGCAGGAGAGGCTGAGTTTCAGGCTCTCAGTAGGAGAGCGACTGCTACGGGATTTCTGGATTCAGCAGGAGACACAGACAACTATGGGATCGGCTATGACCTCGACGATGCGTTCCTATGCTAATGTGGTTACTGGCGACTTTTCTATTCCTACTCGTGCTCCTCTTTCAGGTTCAGAGCCTGGTTTTCATATTGCCAAGTCCTGCAATGTTTCTCAATCTTTTCACATTGCTCTTAAAGGTGGTGTTGATCACATTTTCATTAAAAAACTTGACAAAAAAAATGGGAAGCCTGCACTTATTCTCATTGAGATTGAAACCAGTACTCTCGCGTCCTCTCGCATTTTTTCTCGAAAAGTTATCAAGATTGACAACTGTTTTATGAAAATTCTAAAGTGGACTGTCGATTTTGATCCAAAAGCGGAGTCCCCTATCATTCCTGTTTGGATAAAGTTTCCGGGGTTAAAATTACATTTTTTCAACATGAAAATTTAATACTCTTTAGCAACTGCTTACGGTAAGCCTCTCAAGGTTGATAGTCCTACCCTTGCTGTCACCAGACCCTCTCTGGCTTGTGTGTTAGTTGAGAGAGACATCAACAAACTTCAGATGAGTTATGGATTGACATTACTCACAACGGGTATTGACAAAAGGTTTAAATAGAACCACACCCTCCTTATTGCTCTTATTTCAGTATGTTCGACAACAGTTCTACTATTTGCTATCGTTTGTATTCTCATCTAAGGCCAAATATCGCTAAAGGTCAGCCACCTACCATCTCTGCGGAGAAGGTGCAACCCGATCCTCTTCATAACACCGTAGTTCCAGATGAAGAACACCATACTACAGGTACAGATCCAAGTGTGTTGATACCACACACTATTATTGAAGAAGATCCACTTGCATGCCAAGAAACACGTGAGCTCTCCTTCGATCTGATAAAAAATCAGCTGGTACAACAAGTAGTTGCTTCTAATGTTCAACAACCTACACATGTCCGACACACTGTAGAACATTCCACTGATCATGTGAGCCAATTTTCGGATGAGGAATGACAGGTCTATTCCAGGAGGAAGAAGAAGAATGGAGGCCGACTCGAGCTCGGGAATTTATTGGATGATACATTGGTTTTTACTTGCAATGACACTCATTCTATAAATTTATTAGCCGGCTCCTTCCATAGAATTAGAGGCAGAGGCAATGCAAATTGGGTCGCTCTCAAGCTACATGATACTCCATATTTTGACAATTTTTTGGTTTTTTTCTTTAGGTCTCTCATATATTTTGTTGTATTTTCTTTTTTGGAACAATTTAATGTGATGGTTATCTTGTGGGCATGGTGTGATGTTTGGACCCTCAACACAATCTATTTGTATTCTACTTTCTTATTAATATATTAGCCTTTGGGCTTTCTCATATATATATATATATATATTAGAAGCCCAAGGGCAAATATATTAAAAAGAAAAGGTTACAGATAGGTTGTTTGAGTGGACCCAAATGGATATCCAATTCACACGGTATAACACAAAAAAAAAAAGAAAAAAACCCAAAAATAGATAGTACATATAAGATCAATCGGGACGACCCAATTTAGTTTTATGTCTGAGGTGCGTACCATTGTCGGAAGTAACTAAAGTATCTTCCATTAGATTCCTTAGCTTAAGTAGATCTCAATTCTTCTTCTTCCTCCTAGAAGTGTAAAACTGTCATTCCTCATCTGAAGATTGTTGCTCATTCGGATGAGGTGGTAGTGCTGTAGTAGAAAAATTGCCAACAGTTGTACCCACAATAGGTTCTAATGTGTGTGAGGTATGAGTTATCGCCTCTACCCCTGATACATCCTGAAGATGGGAAGCTGTAAGGTTCTCCTGATTATCAGTCCGTGTAGGTAGGGATCCTTTAGTGCTCTTTTCAATAAGATTTGAAAGTGTAGGTTGCTCAGAGCCATCCAGCTTCATATCATTTGTAGATACAATATTTTCAGGGGGTCCAGAGGGGCAATTAAGTCAGAAACCAAATCTTGTCCTGTGACAGTTTTCTCTTCAGGTGGAATAGATATGTCAAGAGCAGTGGGGTTAGATCCATCCTTATTCATTTGATTTTTAGATTTCAAATGAGAATGAAACTTATGACATTTATCAAGGGTATGCCCAAACATTTTACAATGAGAATAATAAGGAGGTCTATACTCCATGATGATTTGTTGCCAATATCCATTGTGAGTTGCACCCAACCAGATTTCAGTAACATCAGGTAAAGTAATCTCTTTCCACAAGTATTTTTGTCACAGAAGGTCTGGTTAGATTGAAAGTGGGTAAATCTAGCTTCATAGGGTCTCCAAGTATGATTCAAATAGAGTATATAACCTGATGCTGAAAAAAATGCAACTTGAGACCAGGTAGATTAAATAATAATGGTACAGTAGGAGATTCATAATTGAGGTCAAAATTAGGAGATCACTTGAACAACTTCTTTGATTTGCCTGCAATGTTAAGATATTTTTTTGAGAAAATCCGAGTTTAGTCTTCAGTCACGGTTAATTGAATCAACACATGTCTCTCATCTATGAGCCACATTTTCCACTTTCCTGCTAGTTTGAGAGTATCAAAACTTTTCCTGATAACTTCCATAGGTGAGTGTCTCCACTAAAATTTTTCAGGGTTGAAATTTCTAACTCAGAGAAAAAAGAGTTGTTTTTCCACTTTACTACTTGCATTCTTATTAAATGGGCAGTTACCTGTATCATCATTATACTCCTTATAACTTGAGGGGAAAATAATTGTTGACTCCGCCTGAGGATTACCCACAACGTGGGCAAATGAAACTTTGCCAAGTTCAACCGTAGAAGAAGAGAGCTCCATCACAGCAGATAAAAGCCCTGCCAAGTCGCGCAAAGGGAAAAAAAATGTCGATTCGAAGACGGTCGGGGCAAAACTGCAGAAATCGAAGCCGCGGAACAGACGCAACTCGACGAGGTCTATGAAGAGAGACAACAATAATACAGAAAACACGATCCGCAGAAGGCAGAACCTCGACGAAGCTCTAAGACGACGGAACAGAGGAGCCGAAGACCTTCGTAATCGGGCCGAAACGATGGTGCAAATGTCAGGAGGAGAGACGACGTGCGAAACAGACGAAGGAGAAGCCCTTCGTTGTCAAGAACGAGAAGACCTTCATCTTCGAGCACGACGAAATCGATGGATTGAAAGCCGAAGGATTCAACGTCGGGAATCGCCATCAGGCGAAACCCTAACAGAGCTACTCGCCACTGACCCCATAAGCATTCAACAATATATATATATATATATATATATATATATATATATATATATATATATATATATATATATATATATATATATATATATATATATATATATATATATATATATTTTACCGATATGGCGTCGTCTTCCTTCCCCCTCGACTCTGCTAGGGTTTCGCCCGAGGGGAAACCCTAGCAACAGTTACGACTTAGCTGATTCCTCTCCGGCGTCTTCGCGCTCGAGTTCGTTCGTCTCCCCCGCTTCTTCTCCGACTCTGAGACGAGGCTCGTCTCCCGTCTTCCTGTCTCGTGAGTTTTCCTGGCTCGGGGCTTCCAGGCTCTGCGGCCCGTCTCGCGGGTATCGCTCGCATGTTCTGCGGCTCCGTATCGCGTGTACAACTCGTGATTTCCGTGGCTTCTCTGCACTCGTCCCGTCTTACAGCGTCCTCTCTTTTTTAGCTTCGGCTATTTTGACGCGATTTTTTCCCTCGTTTATCAGAGCTACTTTCTTCTCTGAATGCCGCACCTACCTTTGAGGATGGTGATAGAGGGAGTTTCTTCAGACCCTACATGCTCTAGAACATATCACCGATAATACAGGTGAAGATACTTCTACTGCTTCACCAACGCCTCATAAGGTTCAAAAAGATGTTAATATTACTCAGACTAATGGAGATCATGACGTGCTACGACCTACACCTGTTCGACAACCTTTGTAATCTACTAATCAGATGAGTCAATCATCAGATGAGGAATAACAGGTCTACACATCAAGGAGGAAGAAGAAGAATGAAGATCTACTTGAGCTCAGGAATCTGATGGATGATACTTTGCTTACCTACGGGCAATGATACTCACCTTACCAATGTGTTTGCCAGTTCACTTTCGAGAACTAGAGGCAGGAAGACTAAAGTGGGACATCCGTAGCACTTTTGTGCCCTTTTATGACCTTTTGGTTTTTTATCTTTATGTATCTTTTCTTTACCTGGATTTTGTGTGTGATGTATTGTATGAGTTGAGCTTTCTTTTAGGCCATCTCATACAACATTTCAGTATTTTTTCCATATTAATATATTTTGCTCTCAGTCTTTATATATATATATATATATATATATATATATATATGGGCATGATATGATGCAATTACGAAACAAATCTATTTTGAAAATGTTGGATATGTTTATGCTTTGGACATATATTTATAATATTTTATATAAATATTTTAAATGTTAAAAGTAATTACACAAGTTAAATAAATACAAAATGAAGTCCTTTAATAATAAATTTATTTTAATTTTTTCATCAAATAGGAGATAAATTAAAGTTTATTAGAAATCCTTAACTCAATTGAGCAAGAAATAAGTGCTTAATATCATAGATTATTAGCTTAAAGTTTAGAAAATTTATTATTGTGTTGAAAATAACAAAAGAAAATATTATAAAAAAATCATAGAAGAAAAGAAAAAAAAAGAATAACATTATTAGTTTAAAATAGCTATTAGGTTATTTGAATAATATATTTTTAAGTAAAGAGAATAGTTGGCTTAACTTGAGTTATTTATATAATATGTTTTTAAATGTAAAGTTAATTAGTCATGACACATGTCAAACGTGTGTATATTTATTTAATTTTATTTATTTAAGGACACTGGCGATGCTTGTTGAGCAAGTGTATATATCTTGCATGTGACTGACCTAACATACTTTATTATTATGAAGCGTTGGTGCATCATGGAGGCATACTTATGTCTCACCCCAACTAACTCTCTTTTTGAGATCAGTTGAGATGCGATAGAGACGGATTATTCATTCAGATTAAATTCTCATCAGCACTTGTGTTGACTTGTGTAATCAAAACTCAGTGGATGTTGAATTAGTTTAACTAAATCGCCGCAAAATATATATGATACATTTCATATCATAATTCATTCATATTCATATACTCGAAAACATGAAAGTCATATCATCAAAATATATACATATCTATGTGCATATATACATATCTATGTATATATATATATATATAAAGCTACTAAATCAAACATAAATAAAATACATACCCAAAGGACTGCACAATTTCTTAAAACTATCAAATGCAAAGGCTGTAAAAGTCACGCCTGACTACTCGCCCTAGTGTACCTTACTCTTTATTGTATGTCAACAATGTAGAGTGAGCAACAACGAGCTTAACAAAATAATAGAATAAAATAAAATTTATATACAGAAAATAAATAAAGTACATGCTTGTAAGTAACTGTATATGTCCACACACAAGTGACAAAATATTAGAATCGTATAAAACATGTAAAAGAAATGCAGACAGTGAAATAAATCATGACTGCTGTATAAAATATGTATATCATTCGTTTATGTGTTGTTGTAGGCATGTTCATAAGAATCATTAATCTAATCAGAGCAATGTACTTGTAATTATATATGCCTCATCTATTTTCATGTCATGTCATTTGATCGTCACCCATCTCGAAGGCTACATTAGCTTTTGATAAATGTTGCCCCTAACTTAACAGTTATCAATAATCCTTTTGATATCAATGGTTTTCTACTTTCCATCACCGTCTGCTCCAATGATTCCTAGAGTTTCTTCACCTCATGAATACCAGAAGTCTGGAGTTCACACATCTCTATCATCTGTACTTGCAAGTATTCACGCAATTGTCTACCTATAACATCACTTATGATATTTCTTAAATTATGATTCCTGTAATATGCATTCATCATGCATTTCATATATCATATGCATGAACCATAATAAATGAATACGTGCAAGTAATGATTTCATGAGCATATTAATCATATTTATATCATGATAAAATCATGTATTGTTATGAAAATCAATTTACATTCATCTGTCCATTCAAATATTTATCCACAATATGCAGAAAATTTTAAATTCTACGATGTCGAACATGGAACTACATGAAACCTACATAGAGTTATTTTTCTTAAGTTAGCACATGATCATTTCACATAACTTGACGAAGTAGTCATATGATAAGTTTCCATGCGCTTGCATTGAGCTCGCCGCTCATGCAAATAATTTAGAATTCATAATCGTACGAGTTAATGAAATTTTAGCTTATTTCGTGATTTATACCAAAACTTAACTCATTTACGAAATCTTACCTCAAACGGGCTTCGCTGCATAACCAGCCTTTCTCCGATGCTGCCTATTCTCCTATTATTTTTCCCTCTTCTTCCTATTCCCTTAATCCTCCCTTAGCATTGCTGATTTCATGCTAAAAGCCCTTACAGAAGCCCGAAAACTTAGTTCGCCGCTACCGACACAAGTTCATCTCTGCTACAACTATCAGAAATAAAAAAAAATACATAGATTTGTCTCATACGTTATGATAGAAACATAAGGAAATGAATGTCTAAAATAGCGTGAAAAAAAGATTCATACTCAGAAAAATCCCTTAAGGCCCCTTATTGTAAGCTACGACATCTAGACCGTCGCTCACTCTCCCTGTTTGCGCTCATGATCGCGTCCGTGCTACAGGAGCTAATGAAAATCTTTCCAGGTGAGTGAATTCGTGATAAGGAGAAGGAATGGGAGGCAATTTAATGTAAACCTACAAAAAAAATCCAAGGTGTTCGATTGAATCTACTTGTTGCATGCCGAGAAAAATGCAGAGGAGTCGGTGGCCACATTAGATATGCAAGATTAACGATATAATTAATGTTTAGTTAATTTAATTAAATCTACTGAATTTATTTCTTTCGTTCTATTCAAAATTTCTATAGTATTACATATCAAATTGATCGATTCGTCATGCAGAATTTTATTAAATTGCTTTGATTAAATTTCAGATGATGCAAAATTTGGGTTACATTTTAAAAATTGTCAAACTTCACATGATTTCTCAAATTTTGGGTCTTACAACTCTTCTATCCTTATAACAATTTTATTCTAAAAAATTTTGATTTTATTTGATCAGAAATGAATATTTCTATTGAATTTCTTATTTTTCCCCTTTATCCTCCTTTTCAGGCATGTACTTCCTCTCTATCTTGACAAAAAGAATGTCTGTTCAATTTCTTAACGTAAGTTTCTAAAATGCTTTCAGGCTTTTCAATATCAGTTAGTTTTTTTTCTGTACTTTAATGACTTCATGTGAAATCTTTTGGTATGTATTTGAAACTCATTTCCTCAACATGGAAAAATGAAACACATTATGAATATTTGATATATCAACAGGTAGCGCTTGATTGCACGCAATAGGACCGATCCTTTTTATAATTTCAAAAAGACCAATGCAATTGGGACTCAACTTGTTTCTCTGATCAATTTAGTTGTATATTTCATTGGCCTGACTTTTAAAAGTATTAAATCACCATTTTCGAATTCTACTGCTTGTGGTTTGGGTCATAGTATTACTGCTGTCGAGTTTGAGCAACTTTTTATCTGTTATGATTAACCTGATTTTCTTTGTAGCTTCATCAACTAACCGAGGACTTAATATTTGATATTCACCAACTTCAACCCAACTTAATGGAATTCTACATTTCTTTCCATATAGTGCTTCATAAAAAACCATTTTAAAATTGGTTTGATAGCTATTATTTTAAGAGAATTTGAGATCTTCCCAACTGCCTCTAAAGTCGATAACACAAAGCCTCAACAGATCTTCCAAAACCAGAATTGTTCTTTTTGATTGTCCGTCAGTTTGTGGATGAAATGTTATTTTAAAATGCAACTGTGTACCTCAAACCTTGTTGAATGCCTTTCCATAACTTGGACTTGAATTTTTCATCTCTATCATAAATGATGATTTTTGGAACACCATACAATCTGATATATTCTTTTGCATATAAACTGACTAGCTTTTCAACTTAGTCTATCTATCAGATTGGCAAGAAATGACCCGACTTTGTTAATCTTTCAATAATTCCCAAAATACTTGGATCGAGAAAATTCCTTAACAAAATCTATATCAATTTATTCATATATTTCCATTCAGGTATAGGCAATGCTTATAGCAATCATTTGGGTCTCTGATGCCCAACCTTTATAATCTGACAAGCTTGATATTAAGATACATAAGAGTAATATCTTTTTTCACACCTGGCCACCAGAATATCAGTTTCAATTTTTTGTACATTTTAGTGTTGTTTAGAAAAATTATGTACTATGAATAATGATTTTCATGTAAGATTTCTTGCCTCAAATTAAAATCAACAGGTACCCATAACTGCGGCTTGTTTTTGATAATATTATATTCATCAACTGTCATGTTTGACCTTTTTTCTGATTGACATTGCTCCAGGAGCTTATGATATTCATTGCTAATTTTTTGAGAGGCCTTGATTTTATATCAGCGTTGGCTGCACGATCAACTAATGTAAATACCTACTATCTCCTAGTCTTCTAATTTCCATTTGCAAGACATTAATTTCCTTAATAAATTTTAGCTCCCAAGTAATAATCCAGCTTGCACTATCCGTGGGGGTTTACAGGTCCAAGCACCGACAACTGCATTTACTCGGCGACGATAATACTGTATATTCAGATCATATTCTTTGATTAGCTCTAGTCATCTTCGTTGTCTCAAATTTAGTTCTTTTTGTGTGAAAATATACTTCAAACTTTGATGATCAGTGAAAATTTCACGTCACACCATATGAATAATGTTGCTAAATCATGAGAGTAAACAACAACTAACTCCAGATAATGCGTCAGATAATCCTCTCATGTGGCTTAAACTTTCTAGATGCATAAACTATTACCTTTTTATTTTGCATTAGAACACTTCCCAAGCTTTGCAATGACGCGTCGCTATAAGTTTGGAACCCTTATGTACTTAACAGGGTAGCTAACATTGTAACAAATTTTCTATAATATATTGCCAAATCAAGAAAACTGCTTACCTAAGTAATAGTGTTTGAAGCAGGTTATTCCACAATTGATTTTATCTTCTGAGGATGTACTGAGATTCTTTGGCCACTGATAATATGCCCCAAGAATGCATACTTTGCAGCCAAATTTATATTTTGTCAAGTTTGCATATAAATAAATCTTCCTCAACAACTCCAATACTATTTTTAGATGCTAGGCATGATTATCAGTTTATGCATGTATGAGAATATCATAATTGAAAATAATGACAAACTAATCCACATAAAGCTTGAAGATTTGATTCATCGGATTCATAAATACAATAGAAGCATTGGTTAAGCAAAAAAAAAAAAAAAACTAATAATGTATGATGATACTTGGTCCCAAAAGTTGTCTTAATTATATTTGTCTTTTTAACTCTGACTTGCTGATATCACGATCTCAGATCAATCCGAGAAATACAACAACATCCCCTAACTGATGAAATAAATCATCGATTCTAAGAAAAGGATATTTGTTCTTAATTCTCTTTTTATTGAGCTCTCTATAATAAATGCATAGCCGCATTGATTTTTCTTTCTTCTTGACAAACAATATTGAAGCACTCCAAGATGAATCACATGATCTTATGAATCACTTATCTATCAGTTCCTGCAATTGAGATTTCAATACTATCAATTCCTTTGGACCCAACCTGCATGGAAATTTAAAAATTACAGATGCCCCTGACTGCACATCAATGCCAAACTCCACTTCTCGTTCTGGCGGTAGCTCTGATAATTATTAATAAAATACATTAGAAAATTCAACAAAGAATAGATTGTTTTTCAATTCATGCACATTTGTGTTCACTATTTCTAATTTGGCTAGAAAAACTAGTTCATCACTTCGCAAATACTTCCCAAAATTTAGCTGCACTAATAAAAAAAAAATTGTTTATTTCAATCACATAAAATATAAAATGACTTTTTACCCAACAAATTGAGTTTCACCCGCCTTTTACAACATTCAATTGGAGCAAAATGCTTTACCTACCAATCCATCCGCTATATGACATTAAAAGTTTGAATTAGAATGATAATCAATTCAACTTTTAATTTCTTTTCATGAATTTTAACACGCACACTACATTTTTTGTTTGCATATAAATGACTTTTCGAAGGCATAATAACACAATGAAGGAGCAAAATACATAATATCAGCAGACAAACTGACAACAATCTCATAAGAAATGAAAGAATGCGACACACCTGAATCAAATAAAACAATACTAGAATGATCTTGAAACAAATACGTACCTTTAATCACTTTATTCAAATTCTTTAACTTCTTGGGGGTAATTGCAAATACTTGGGATTTTACTTAATGCTTAGTTCTGCGCTCCGAAGTTTCACCCTCTGCTTGAGTTGAAGGCTTTCTCAAAAACTGAGTTTTGTTGGACTGCTGTCTTCCCAAAATTTCCTTGGCCGTCCCTATCCTTGATTTGCCCGGTTTGCTCTCTTTTCTTTCTCTTGGGCAATTCATCTGAAGATGCCCTTATTATTCACATTTGTAGCATTTTTCGAAACCGATCAAACTCTGTCCAAAATTTCTGTTACTACACTTATCACAAACTGACTGAGGTTGTTTATGCTTATCTTCTAATTTAATTTTCTTGCTTTAGAATCCTTCTAATTTGCCAAAATCTATTCTCTTCCTCCCTTGAGTTGCAATCGCTGACCAAAAACGTTCAGCTCATTTTCAGTTCGTCTCTCTTTCAACGAGCATTGCGAAATCACTTATTTTGAATGTCGCCAAGCCAATCTCAACCGATCTTTGAAGCCGCACAGAAACCTGTGACATTTATTCTCTTGGGTACTGACATAGTGAGATGCCTATATGAAAAGCAAAGTAGTTTATGTCTTGTATCACATAACTGATCCGGATCCTCAAGTCATATTGAATAATTTATCTTGTAGTGCTAATGTGTCTGAAGGCGGAATGAACCAATCATTGAAGACTTTGACAGAATCATCTCACTAAATTTGTTGAAGAGGTGTTAGCTAAATCTTTCTCTCTGTTGTGCTTTTCAGCACCTTTTTGTCTTGCCTTCCAACATAAAAGTGACGAGTACCACTCTCATATTTTCTGGACAAATCATAATCCAGAATTTTTTTCGATATTTACTAGCGAGTTTCCAACAATTGTAGTGTCACTGTCACCCTTGAATGCATGTGCTTTGAATGCCTCAAAGATTTTCAAGTGCCGATTAACTTTTGCCTCATGTTCAAATCTAGGTTCTATATAAAAGATACTTCAATAGTAATCATTTGTCAATCACTTATGATGTCAACTGGGCAATGCGCTGAAATTCATTTGCTCTGGTTTTCTCATTTGTTCTGTTCTGATTTTCATTTTTGTTCAAAACATTTTTAGCTCGTGCTTCTTGTTTTGCAATTGGCCTAAGAGATTGGCTCTCATTATTTTCTTATTCTCCTTGGGCATATTCATTTGTATTGACATGATTTAATATTCAAATACAATTTATCATATAATAATTAGATTGTGCATGTATGATACCTTAAGTCATATGAGTTATCTACCCAGATCAATTAACATATAGCTCCGTTCATATTTGATTTTATTCTTCTAAATCCAAAATGCTTCCATCATTTTTTCATTCATCCAATAACTATGCTTTGATACTATTTTCTGTCATACCCCAACTATCCCCCCTGTATAGGTTATCAGACTAAATTCTTATCAGCATTTGTATGGACTTGCATAATCAGTACTCAGTGGGTGATGTCTTAGTCTAATAAAATCACTGTAAAACATTCATTATACATTCCATTTCATAATTTATTTATATTCATATAGTTGGAAGGGTGAAAGTATGGAGTTGCTAAATCTTAACATAAATAAAATACATACCCAAAAGAGCACAAGCTCCTAAAACTATGAGATGCAAAATTTGCACAAGCAACACCTGGCTACTCACCTCGTAGCTTCTCACTCCTTCCTGTAAGTCAACAACGTAGAGTGAGCTATAACAAGCTCAGTGAAATAATCAAATAAATACGATTTTATATATGAAAAAAAAAATTGGCATGCTCGTATGTAATTGTATATGTCCACACACAAGTTACAATTGCTAAAATCATGTATAACACGTAAATAAAAAATAGATAGTAAAAGAAATCATGACTGTTATGTAAAAGATGTATGTTATTCTTGTGTGGTCATAAGTATGTTTATAAGAATCTTTAATCTAATGATTGTAATGTCACTTGTAATTGTATAGGCCTTAAACTATTTCTATGTCATGTCATGTCATTGGGTTGTCATCTAGCTCAAAGCTACATTAACTATTGATAAATGTTATCTCCTAACATAGCAGTTATCAATAACCCCTTTAGTACCAATAGTTTTTACATTCTATCATATTTGCTCCCAACGGTTCTTGGAGTTTCATCATCTTCTGAATATTAGAAGTTAGGAATCCCCGCATTTCTGTCGTCTGTACTTGTAAGTATTCATGTAATAGCCTACATATAACATCATTTGTGATATTTCTTAAAACATAATTCCTATGTTAAACATTTATCTTGCATTTCGAATGTCATGGGCATTAATCTTAATAAATAAATATATTCATGCAATAATTTCATAAACACATTCATCAAATTCATATCATAATAAAATCACATGTATCATTAGGGCAATCAATTTATATTCATACAACAACACATGTATTCATCTACAATATATAGGAAATTTTAAATACTATAATGTCAAACATGTAATCACATGAAACCTACAAAGTGTTATTTTTCTAAAGCTAGCACATGATCATTTCACTTAACTTGTTGGAGCAATCCTATGACGAGTTTCCATACGCTCGCCTTGAGCTCGTCTTCTCATGTAAATTATTTAGAATTCATAAGCATTGTAGGAGTTTCATTATTTAATCTAAAACTTAAATCATTTACGAAATCTCATCTCAAATGGGTTTCTCGACATAACAAGCCCTTCTCCTATCTTGCCTATTCTTCTTTCCTCTTCTTCCTATTCCCTTAATCCTCCCTCAGCCTCCCTGATTTCATGGTAAAAGGCCTTACAAAAGCGCACAAATTGAGTGTGTCACTTCCGATACAAGTTCGTCCTCGCTACAACTACCATAAACAAAAAAAATGCACAAATTTGTTACATACATCAAAATGAAAACACGTGGAAGGAAATAAATATTTAGAATAGCGTGAAAGAGGGATTTGAACTCACAAAAATCTTCCTTAGGCTCCTTGTTGTAGGCTGCGACTCCCAAACCGCCGCTCGCCCTGCTTGTTCACGCTCTGGATTGCGTCTGTGCTACCTGAGCCAAGAGAAAATCTTTTCAGGTGAGCAATTTCGAGACAGGGAGAAGGAATGGGAGGCAATTTAACCTAACCCTACCAAAAAATCCTCGTCATTCGATCCAATCTACCTGTTACATGCCGAGAAAAGTGCGGAGGAGTCGGTGGCTTAAGTAGATATGCAGGATTAGTGATATAACTAAGGTTTAAATAGTTTAATTAAACTTATTAACTTTCACATTTTATTTCTCCCATTCCATTCAAAATTTCTATATAGTGTTATCTATCAAATTAATCGATTTGTCTTGTAGAATTTTATTAACTTGCTTCGATTAAATTTTGATGGATGCAAAATTTGAAATTCATTTTAAAAATTGCAAAATTTTATCTGGTTTCTCAAATTTTGGGTGTTACAACTGATGTATTGGTGCCTTTTTGGAAGGTATGCGGGTTCTATAACCTTGTCTCTGTCGGTCAACTTTTTTATTTCGAAAAGTATTTTTATAGTTTTGAAAAGTAGATGATTTAATTTAACCTAAAAGATATATAATTTTATGAAAATAGTGTATTTTAATTTTAAAAAAAATGAGACCGACTGGATCTCATTTGCCCAATAATTTGTATAATCGTGCCCGGTACCACAAATGATATACCTTCTCTAAAGATAAGTGTACCCCGTGACGATGAACCCAATCATACAAACTACGAGGTTTGTGACATCCATTTGGTCTGCGAACCTTTTATATGTGACCGACAAATTCTCCTATTTAATACAAGTATTAAATAAGATTTATTTTACCTGAGTTCCAAGTTCCCTATAGAGGCAAGCCTCTATAGTTAATTACATCCCAAGTGACGGGAATCACTTGAGAAAACTCTAGATAATGATCAGTGGTTCTAGTCTTCAAGAATTCAAGGTTTTGGTTTTCAAGATAGGACGTGGAAACAACAAGTGGGAGTGGCTCAGGTGAGAACAATCGTTTCAGGAGTCCAAAGGAAGTAAAGAGTAGGGGATATCACAGGTTCTGAGAGGAATCCTCAGTGACCTCCCAAACTATCCTACTGTGTGGCTGTATTTTAGAGAAGATTTTATTTGAATGTTAAATCTCGTCAATTTTATTAGTTGGGACTTACACTTACATAATAACTTGTTATGCAAATAGTCCACAAAGATAAGAGGTTTTACGTCATTCTAGATGACAACCTCGGAACTTAAGACGAGTTAGGACTTACGCTGCACAACATGGTTGTGTTGGGGCCTAAAAGAGGGTGAGATTTTACGTCGCTCTAGGTGAGCTACCTCAAAATCTTATAAGTTGTTTAAACTAGGAAAATTTAGTTGGTGTAAACTCATTTTGCTGTTGTAGAATGACGACCACCTCCACCTGTAGTTTACTCCAAACTACTTGCCGTGCTGCCCACAAAGTTGCTCCGAGTTCTTCGTTGCAGTAACAATCCTAAAGTCTAAAGCTCACAGTTTTACCATGTGTGTTTCAGTGTCTCAGTTTTGTTATCATTGGGGGGGTTCAAGTTGATTAGAGCGACACCGGTTAGGATCCCACGATTCCCTCGTTTCGGTATCACTATTTTCTTTTGAACTTACTTAGTTTAAATAGGTTGTGAAACCCATTTAAGCCGGGGAGATCTTGTTAGCAACCGTGGGTCACCTCCTCTGAGGGGCTCCAGTAAGTTCGAAAGAACGTGTTATGTTTTGTTTTTTTGTTTTGAAAATGTTGTTTAATTTTGAAAAATTGTTTTGTTTTGAAAGTGAGATTGTATTCAGTACCTGCATAATGTGTTAGAGCAAAAGTAATTGCAATGAAGAAACAACAACAAATAAAACTAACCTGTGTACGTGCATATCTGCTGCTGCTATTTGTGTTGCATGTTTAACTCACAAAACACAATATAATTTGCAGAGAATTTAATTAAATTGCAGAGAAAAGAAGAAAACAGTAAACAGTAGAACAAGTTGTAGTAATAACAAGGAATTCAAAAGAGGTGATCCTAAAGCCTCCTACAACTCCTGACTGCAACTAGCAAGCTAGTATGGTGATCCTACGATCTCTTACGGCTCCTGTAAGCAACTAGCAAATGTGTACGTCGATCCTACGACTCCGGGCAACAACTAGGAATTTCAAATAACTCCTGTATGAGTTCCTATGAACCCAAACAACAATGGTTAGCACCTGTGCGACTTTCTACGAACCTGAACAGAGGTGGGCAGCAACTAGATGACTTCCAAACGATGATGGACAGCTACTAGGTGGCTTCCTACGACATTGGGTAGCAAATAAAAGCATTGGATAGCGGTCCTACAACTTCCTACGGCGCTAGGCAGCGACTAGAAACATTGGACAACACTTTCGAAGGCCCAAACTGCTTCCCACAACACTTCTAAACGCGAGATAACAGATTTCCATTCACCCACAACAGTTTCCAATTATTGGACAGCAACCCGGAACAAGATTGAGCCTCCAAAATGAATTAAAAAGGCTTCCCAAAAAAACAAATATTACATTCAGCATGCATTTCAAAGATTGGGGGCAGCAACATGGAACAAAATCAAGTCCCCAAAACAAGCTCAAAAGGCCTCCAAAAACCAAATATTACATTCAACATGCATTTCAAATATTGGGGGCAGTAACATGGAACAAAATCAAGCCCCCAAAACAAGCTCACAAGACGCTAAAAAATTTGTGTGTAAATCTTTAAGCATGCGAAGACATCCTTCTCGTAAAACAAAAAAAAGGCGTTTCCATTCAAAAACCAAAGATTTAGGCATTACAACATAAATATGCAATGATGTATTATATATATGGAAGCCTTCATAAAAGATAATCTATAATTTCCAGCATAGGGAGCCAAGCAAAAGAGTGAGCTAAAAGGAACTATAAAATCTGCATATGGGCAAGTGTAGAGGGATTCATGATCTTGGCTTAAGTAATTCAATCCTTATATCACATGGTAAAGAAAATGATCAATGTAAAAGAAATAAGCAAATCTCTTAAATTCAGGCATTTCAATTCATGGAATAAGCCATAGAAGCTTTGCAAGAGATGAGGAAATTGATAAAATCGGGTAAAGTAAACGAGTTAGAAAAATACGACCTTGATCGGAGTAAAAAAAAAAAAACGCTTCCTGAACTGGCGAGTCGTCGAGCAGCAGCGGGTTGGAAGAAGAGTCGTCGTTCAGCCGAAGGAAGAGATGCAGGGTTTCGGAGGAGAGCTGGTCGAGCGGAGTTGGGGATTCGAACACGGGAGAGTCGCAACAGGTGGTGGGGTCGAGAGTCGCATGCTTGCAGTGTGTGCGGAAGAAGTCGTGCGGCTGTTCGGCTTGCGAAGGGTTAAAGGAGGCGAGCGGGAGAACGGCTCGTCGAGCGGGCTGGGGCGAGCGACGTCTGGAGGCTCGAATGGAAGGGTTTCGGGCGGAGGGAGTAAGCGCTCGAGAGAGCGGTCCGAGGGTTTTCTGTCGAGGAGCAGCGGCTAGCAGGGGGAAGGTACGAGCTAATTGAGTGCAGAAAGGAAAAATATAGCGGCATTTGTATCCCGCGCCTCTCTAATAGCCGTTACAGGTGCATCGAGCGGGCTATTGAATACATTCCATACAGGGGCAGTTATGTTAGGTAAATATTAACGCTTAATCAAATCTAATTAAGATGAGATTAGGCGGTAAAATTTGAATTTTAAAAGTTTGAAATTTGAAATAATTCTGGCTTGTGTTTAGCCTGTGTCGAGCTCGAATTGAGTCCGGGCTGAACCCAAACTCGTGCCCTGCTAATTAAAAAAAACGTGCATCGATTTTCGAGCAGTTCGTACGAGTGTGGAACCACAGTAATATGGATGTCTTTTCTAGTTAACGCGATGTTTCGGACGCGTCGGCGTGGTCCATTTCGTCATCCGAGATCGTCTGAACGAGTTTGCCGACGGGCGAGTCAATTTAAGCCAAAATCGTGTGGAGTGCGATGCGTGCGCAAAATGCGGCGTTATTGAGCGTTCGGGTTGCAAAGGGGTTCCCTAGGGGCTGCTCCTATTAATGTAGGAACTCGATTCGAGTTTTATGTGTCGATCTTAATCAACTCAATGGAATGCCGAGCATTTGGGACCGCCATGCGAAACTCGAAGGAGTGACGAGGTGGTTTGAATTTTCTAAATGGTGTGGGTTCCGTACCAGTCTTCTAAGAGAGTTGAACATGGGAAGCCTAAAGCTAGACCCTAGGCTCTAAGGAGAGACAAAAAAAAAGACCTCATCCAGAAATGAGGTCAACAGTCTCATCTTGCTAGAATTCCTTGGAGTGCAACCTATTGCTTGACTTTCCTTCAGGAAATATTGAATATCTTTTTCATTGTTACATAGGAAATCATAATACATTTAATATAGTAGTGTGGATGGTGTAAACTTCGGTAGCTGTTTATGTATGTATATTTTTTCTTTTATTCGTAGTAGTCTTTTAACCAATTGGACAGTTCCTTATGTGCAATATGATTTGACACTAGACGGTTGGCAAATTCAATGCTTTTAAATTATCCTCACAACCAAATATACCTCCTAATTCTTTCTTCTGGAACTAATCCTTGTAACTTTTAGCTAGAGAAACTTGACATATTGAATACTGTTTAATTACACGTTTTTCTTCCTCTTTCTTCATTCCTTTTATGTTGGATCTTATTTATTCCAACAACAATAACAACAACAAAAACAACAACAACAACAACAACAACAACAACAACAAAGCTTTAATCTAACTAGGTGGGGTCGGCAAGCTTATTTAGTCCAGCAATATTTATTTATTTATCCTTTCCTCTTTTTTACTTCTAAGCTGTAGAAGTTTGTGATATTTAATTCTAATTTATTTCCTTAGCATAATATTTCTCTTCTTTTTTGTTGTCTCAATACTACATGTAAAACATTATAAGGCTTGTTTTATGGTTAAAACTTAACCTTTAATTTTCTTCATGGCATTCCAGCGACAAAATCTTGGTTCTTTTTTTCTTCTGGCTGTGTATTCTGGTTTCATGAAGACTTAAGCTGACCTCTTCTCTTCTAGGTTTTTCAGCGAAACTGTATTATTATCCATTTTCTAGATGCTGCTTGTGAATACGCAATTGAGTTGTTGTGCTCCTTTCCAACTGCTAGTGTTTATTATTTGTGAACGAGCTAGAGTGCGTCTGCACAGATTAGTTGACTATAAAACCCGGAATGTGAATTTCTTCTTTCTCAGGTTCAGTCTAGAAGATCACGCAATCAATCAATGTTTATTCAGCCTGGTTCATGTTCCATAGCATTTCGTCCTGATGCTGCTATCTTACTGTTAAGAAGAGCATTCAAGGATAAACCTCTAGGAGTTCTTTGCCGATCAGTATGTTTATTTATCCTTCAATGATTGTATTGCTTTATTTTTTTTAAATTCAAGATTAATATTGCTTTTTTTAATTATTTTATTGTTTTTTTATTTCTATGTAGGCTGCATCAGCTCTGCAAAAGATTATAGATCCGATTATTACCCAAGTGCAGCCTACACCCAATAGTGACTCAGCATCATCTGCGGCATTCGACGAAACAACTGTACCTTTAATGCTAATGCCATTTCATGCACATACTGCTGACTATTCAATCTTGTTCGGAGAAGAATTTAAAGTACCTAACGTGGATTGGAATGTTAATATCGTGAACGTGCTCGATATAGCTTCGGTTGAAGAAGGCCTTTTCCATGTTCTCTATGCTTGTGCATTACATGTAAGTGCTGACGTAATTTTGCTTTGTTGTTGCCAAAAGGAAAAGGTTCTGTATTTATTTGTCTTGTTATGTGATATGTTCTGGTTCTTGGTCTATGATATATCCTTAGTTTTTTTTCTCTCTCTTTAATTTTTTCACTTTTCTGGTTTTCTCATTTGTTGTGGTGCTCTGGCAATAGCACAGCCTCCAGTCTGCTGCAAGTTGGCTGAGAGTAACTTTGAGTTTTGGTCGATGTTGCCACTTATACAAGCATTGCTCCCAGGTTTCACATACTATATCTTCCTGCATAAACAAGTGCTATTTCTTAATGCAACATAGATTTAACTCTTCAGTTTTATATGTAGCCCTGCGCCCTCCTGTTAGTAGTCTAGATCGAGTGGACGAGTCCTTTGGGCAGTGGAAGCATCCTTCTATTGAGCATGCTCTTTCACAGGTTTTCTCGTTTGTCCTGTATTTGGCAGATATTGTCCATATGCACACAACAAATTTATAAAACATCTAACTGTTGTTGCAGATAGTGCTGATGTCTTCATCAACCTACCGCCCGCTCCTCCATGCTTGTGCTGGATATTTGTCTTCTTACTCTTCATTACATGTTCGTTAACTTCTTGCTACTTTTATTATCTCGTTTATTATTATATTTTGAAGTAAAATATTTTAACTTGATGGTGATATGAGTATATCTAAGGTATTTATGCAGAAATGTGTCCAAAAAAGAAAAGAAAAGAAGAAAAGAAAAGGGTTGAAAGATACAAATATTTCATTTAGATTGTTTAGCTTGCTGTATTGTAAAAATGATAGAGTGACGATAGATTTATTGTGATTTTTATCCCTTATATATAAAAAATATGAAATCTTTAATCTACTAAAGAGTCGATTCTGTGAATGCCCCCAATGAGAGAAATACATCACAAATGATCATCGCTTTGTTCACCAATGAGAAAAGTTTGAATCATTTCAAGTAATTATGTTGAATTTTTTGTAAAAAATTTATTAGTAGGTGAAGTGATCACAATCAATAGGCACGTTTAAACTTGAATATCTATTAGTTTGTCCTGAAGATAAATTGAACCTCAATCTAGTTTTTGGTGCACACTTGAACAGAAAAAGGGCGGTCTTCCACCAAAAGTTAAATAGAAGGAATTGTTAAAATACTCTTTTTTGTACATTCTTAAAATGGGCTTAAATAGAGTATTACAGTATTTTACAAATACACCCCTAGACTTCTTCATTGTTCCCTTTTTACCAATAGGGCTCTAATTAAGGTCCAATTCTCCACACTTTCCCTCAAAATGGGCAAAAGATATTCACTAAGCTTATCTTCTCATAAAACCTAGACAAATCTAATGAGCTAAGTTCTTTAGTGAGGCGGTCAGCCGCTTGCTTTCCAGTGGTTACATGACTTAGCTGCAGTAATCCGTTATTCAGCTTTTTCGTGATGAAGAATCTGACAATCTCCACATGTTTGGTTTTATCGTGCTTCGCCGAGTTGTTGGAAATGTTGATTGCTGATTTGTTGTTGCTCCACTTCATTTGCGTTCCTTGGCCCACTTTGAGCTCGACTAACAAGACTCTCAGCCACATAATCTCGGCAACTCCTAAGGCCATGACCCTGTACTCCGCTTCTATTATTGACCGCACTACTACATATTGGTTGTTGCTCTTCCAAAAGACCAAGTTGCCCCGTATGAACATGCAGTATTCTGAGGTTGATCTTCTATCATCTGCACAACTTGCCCAGACAACGTCACAAAAGTCCTCAATGTCTACATGCCTATTCTTACTTAAGATATACTCCTTACTCGTGCACTCATCAGGTACCTCAGAATCTGATACATTGTATCTATGCCCTTTTCTTGGATCATGCATGCAGCAGCTCACAACGCTCACTACAAAAAGAGATGTCGGGTCGAGTGCAACGTAGATAGATCAGACGACCCACCAATCTCTAATACCTCTCATGATCAATCTGTTCTTCCGCCTTTGCACTCAACTTGGCCTTCTGATCAATTGGAGAGACTGCAAATTTGCACCTTAGCATGTTTGTTTCCGTGAGGAGATCTAGTGCATACTTCCTCTGGGACAAGATCATTCCCTTAGGTCCACGAGCCACATCAGTCCCAAGAAAATAGCTGAGTTGTCCAAGTTCACCTCAAATTAATTGCTCAATCATTTCCGGTGACAATGATGCTATTAACATATAAAAAAAACATAGCGATATGACATTCATGTTATCGAGAGAACATTGTATGACATGCATTGATCTGCTGATATCTCATACCCATCATAACCTTTTTAAACTTGTCAAACTAGGCTTGAGGAGACTACTTCAAAGCTATACAGTGACTTCTAGAGCCTACACACCTTGCCAACTGTTTGAACTGTACCAAATCCTGGTGTTATCTCCATATATATGTTCTCTATTAACTCACCATGAAGAAATGCATTCTTCACGTCAAGTTGGTATAACCTCCAACCGTTATTTACTTCCAAAGAAATTAGTGCAATTATTGTGCTCATTTTTGCTTCTGGTACAAATGTTTCATCATAATTAATGTCATATGTCTAACTGTACTTTTTCTCTGCCAGTCATGATTTGTACCGCTCTACCTTCCGTTATGGGTTTGTTTCATTGTGAAGATCCACTTGCACCCAACCACCTTTTTCTGTGCTGGTAGTGACACTATCTCCCATGTTCGTTTTTTATCGAGAACCCTAATCTCTTTATGCATAGCTGTTTTTCACTTGGGATCCTCCTTAGCAACATGCCAACACTTGAGTATAGAGACAGTGTCCAAAGATGCAATGAATGCTCTATGCAAATGTGGTACGTTAGAATATGAAACAAAGTTTCCACCCAAAACAATCGAGAGGATATCCTGCATTGCTGTGAGAGATCCTCCTTAAAGTTTGGGCATTAGGAGGAAGATGAATCATATCACTGGGAGATCTGAGTCGGAGGTGAATGGTTTAGGTGTCTCAAGAGTCAAAGATGTTCGGGATACGGGAGTAGATGACACAAGTGTCCATGCAGGTACCGTCCCCTGAATTTGCTTCCTTCTCCGTGTTTACACACATAGCTCACCTTTAGCCTAAATCTCACCACCTCTCTGTTTACACTTCTCATTTTCAAGTTCCTTAACTGATTTATCCCACGTCATTAGTTAAGGCTTCTCTTCCTAATGTACCACTCTCTCACCATTGCTACTCATACCCGCTTGCCTCATATCTCCTGTATCTGGCGAGTCTCGAATTAGTATGGTCCAAATTCTCAAAATATCACATTCATGCTCATATTCTTTTCTTTATTGGGCTCCAACAGGCATACCCTTTCTAGGTAGCAGAATAAACTACAAACACGCATTTCACAGCATTGGGATCTAACTCCCTATATCTCACAAAACATATAAATCCAAACACTTTCATTAGGAGGATCATGCTATTCTCTCCTTTCAACATCTAACAAGGAGATTTTTAATGCAACACTCTCGAGGGCACCCCGTTGATCAATTGAGCAACTGTTAAAACTGCATGCCCTCATAAGTGCTTTAAGACATTCGTTGTGATGATTATGCTTCGGGCTATCTCTAGAAGGTATCTATTCTTTCTGTCCGCTACTTCATTTTATGTTGTGTATAAACATATAGTTTGATGCTGTATTCTTTGGGCTGACAAGTATTCCTCAAATGTTTTATTGGTATATTCTATTCCATTATTAGATTTCAATAACTTCACTACTGCACCTTATTGAGTTTGGATTGCATTGCGGAAGTTTTTAAAGGAATCAAATACCACCTTATTTTTTATCAAATATAATCAAATAACATGAGAAAAACAATTAATAACTGTCACAAATATCAAAAATTATTCATAGAATATGTAGGAATGGACTTCCAAACATCAGAATTTATCACGTCAAAAATACTAGAACTCGTATTCCCAGAACTGATATACTAGCTCCTAGTAAGTTTACCAGACTCACAAGTATCACAAACCAGCTTTTGTTTATTTCCTTTTCATATAAAGGATTATACAACTGACTCAAAAAACTGAAACAATGATTTCCCATACGTCTGTGTTGTAGTAGCAACACATCCTCCACACTCTTATATTCTCCTACGACAACAAGCTCTGTCATGGATGTTGTCCATCCTTTCTCGTTCGAAGTAACAGATTCCACAATGTCACATTCCAATCTCAAATATCTGACCCATCCTTTTCTTTTGGAAAATCATCTTATGAATATCAAAAGAAACAACACATTTGGAGAATAATGACACTAATCAATAAAAGGTATACTGAGAAAATAGCATCTAAAATATTGAATGAAGTCATATAATTGATACCCCTCACTGTACCTTTATCAACTACAGGTTATGTTGTACCATCAGTAGTCTATATGCTGTATGGTACTGCTAGGGGAGTATAGGAAGAAAACTCTCTAGCAGTACCTATCACATGCCGAGATGCACCAGAATTTTTTATCCATTTTGATGATTATGTGGTGGAAATAGAGGCAAGAGTATGCGTATCACAAGTATCTTGTCAGAGTGAGCATAATGACAATGTTACCTTTTGATGAAGACTGGTTGTTCAGCCCTATCTCCTGCTGCATTCAGTTTCTTTTTCAATAACCCCAAACACTCATGTTTCTTATGACAAAAACCACTCATGTCTTTCCCTTCTCTTTTATCATTAGATTTGTCCGGTAACCCTCTTTTCTACCTTTTTAACCACCACTAACAAGACTACTACCTCCACTCTATTCATGTCCACCCGCCTCTCTCCTTAGGTGGCCTGGACATGTCTTGCTGAGATGAACAACTTCACTATTGTTGTAGCACTTGTGAGTCTCCCCCTGGATACTATTATACCTGAGCTCTATGCAGCCAAAGTTGATTGCGCACCCAAAAGTCAACTCGACTCTAAGTGTAGCTTCATGCAACTCTCCTTGTGTATCATTGCAACAATGACCTCATCCTTTGAAGGGATAGTCGCCCGATCTAAGAGGACAGATCTCCTCTGATGAAAGGCTAAGTTCAGATTGACAAAAAATTGCATAGTTCTCACATGTCCAAAGATCTTTCCCTTCTTGCACTCCGAATCGCCACAGCTCGACATTGGTGAGAAGTGATCAAGATCTGCCCACAACCGCTCTAACTCCATGGAGTACTCTTGAATATGTCCATTACCCTAAGACACTGTCTCTAACTTGCGCAGAATTTGGAACCCCCTCATATGGTTCTCAATCCCATCATAAATCCTCTTTAGATTTGCTCAGATGTTTTCACCTTTCGAACGCTTTCTGTCGAGGATGTAATTGACGAAACCATCTAGTTTAGTAGCTAGGTGTAATTTAAGGCTTTTGTGGTCCTCCACTTATCCCCCTCAACACTGTCACTTTTTGGTTCAACCCCGTCAGATATCCCTCTAGTCTCTCTTCCCTATAGAGTAGCCTCGATCCGACAAGATCAACTCAAATACATGGCCGGTCCATCAAGTTTCATATCCAAAGGAAGAAGATCTAGTTTCACCTGTGACGGATTAAGTGCTGTGAGGTAGTGTCTCCTTCGAGATGCTAGGTCCTTGTATGAGCCTTACCAAAACCTTCAGACCTTTAGGATCTATCTTCTCCATAAGCTCCGATCTTTTACTTCCCGCATTATCTCTATCTCAAAACATTCTCAATTAAAACGATCTACGTGTAGATTACACGGATAACATGCAAATAATATCCTTCACGTCTGTAAGTTGCGATCACACCAGCTATTGCGTCTCAAGTCTTCCATCACATTGTGTCCTCCCTACTTCGTAATAATCCCGACTGTATCACAGGGTATCACGCCTATTCCATTGTTGCCTTCCCTCTAATCACGAGGGCAGCATCTATATGCCGATCCATTTGATTGCGATCTTCATGTCGATCCAGTCGGACTCTGCACGCCGATTGCAAGGGTTCACGTTGAATCACGACTGCATTTGCCCCGTTGTTGCCTTCCCTTTAATCGCGACCGTATCCTAATCGTGAGCTTCACCCCACTATATCGTGATTGCAAGGTTCACATGACCGCGATCCCGTTGTTGCCTTCCCTCTGCGTCTTTGGCTTCTCCAACGAGTTATGGGTCTCTGTACGTCAATCTCTAGTGTCGGCTAGGGTTAGGCTCTAATACCAAATAGAAGGAATTGTTCAAAAACTCTCCTTGCACATGAATAACATGGGCTTAAATAGGGTATTTACAAATACATCCCTAGACTTTCTTAATATTCTCTTTTTGTCAATAGGACCATAAATAAGGTTCAATACTCAACAAGTTATTAGGTGTAATTTTTTGTGATTGAACTTGATTTATTTAGCTTGGACGAGACATTAAAACAATTAAAGATTTAATGTCCAAAATTTATGTTAAGAGAGGTAGTATGCATTATTAAAGAAGTCAAAGTCGTGAATTAAGGCATTTTGTCTTAGGAAACGACACATGAGTCTTGAGGCGTAAACCTTAAAATAGAAAAAAATAAATTAACATATAAATATCACATAAATTATCAATTTATTGATTTGATTTATTATCATAAAGTATAAATCATCAATCTTAAAAATTGATATAAAATGAAAGTTTTAAATCCAATTCAAGTTAAGCACACTTAAAACTTTAACACTCCATGATAGCCAAGATTCAAGGTGGCCTCCTCCTTTCATCATATTCAAAAGAGTCATTATACATAATAATTAAATTATCATTTAATTCTGTTTTATTTGATCCAAATCTATTTCAAACACTACATTTTTTTTATACGCCATGCCAATTAATATTAGATCTAATATAATTTTAAATAAAATAAAAAAGTTAATAACTCGACCAAGTAATATACACAAAACTTTGTTTGAGCATTTGCAATGCTTGGTCAAATATATTAAGTATTAATATAATAGAATATAATATTATATTTATTAATAATATAATATAATTTTTTACATCACCTGATTGAGGTGGTCTCAAATCTATTGAGGTACATGCCTTGGACAAAATAAAAGAATAAGCCTATGACCTTTTCTTATGCGTCTTGAATGCCTTTTAAATAGTTTTCATAATAGAATTTTCTAAAATTGTAGCTTTGGCGAATATCCAAATGACTGAGACATAGGGACTGTTTGGAACAACTTTTTGTCTATTTTGTTTTTCAAATATCCACCACAACTCTCTTAGGGGAATTTTCTTATTTCTCTCTAAAAATTTCTGTAGTGGAAATCTGTTTTTTTTAATTTGACCTATTAAAGTGGGACAATTGTAAGAAAACTGCTATTCGATCTTTCAAAAAGAATACATATCCATTATTCCTATCGCAGTTTTTGAAGAAATTTTCTCCACAACTTTTATAAAAAATGTCACTGCCACCTCAAACAAACCATTAATCTGCACCTCTTTATGGAAGATGATAGTAGTATCTAATTTTATTAAGGCTAGTGATATAGTGCCTAGAAAAATAAGTTTTTGTAGCATTCACCTGCAAAGGTTTTCCTAATCTTGAAACCAAGGAGAATAATATAGATTGGTTGACATAGTGCAGTTGGACTTATAAAATATGATCCAAATTGAAGTGATAGGTGGCTCTACGGAGCAATCAAAATTGAGGGATCATTTTATTATATGCATTAGGAGTTAATTAATATAGTAGGAATATTGTGAGAAAAGTGTAATCTAGTTTTAAAGAAATTCTTTTGATGACATACTAAGGGTAAATGAACTCAATGGAATAGTCACCTAATAAATGTAAATTATACACAAACTTGTGAATTATCTTTATGCTATGATTTTCGACAGGAAATTTGTTACTAAGTGAGAGGGTGAGGGGCCCGTTAAGCTTTAAAATCTTCTCATCGAAGAAGGGAAAAACATGCTTGCCTCGAACAATGAAGGCTATTTATGTTGAAGAGTCTCTGAGTTTTGATGAAAGTTGAGATTTATTGAGTGGAGATAGGAAAACATCCGAAAAGATTTGAACCATGAATAACATTTGTGAAAGAGTGCAAAAGCTAACTTGGAGGAGGCTTAACTATTTGGAAGGAAGGAACAAAATTATCCAATTAAACATCAAGGACTCCCAAGGCCCTCTGAGAAATTATTGTAGGAGAAGCTGTGAAGACACTTTGTAAGATAAGATGTGAAGAAGATCTCTTAGCTGAGATCAATGGAAGAGAATGTGTGCGTACATGTTTATGAGAGGGAGTAAATATCTATCACCGACAAGAAAGAAGAGGACAACATAATGTGCGATGGTCTAAGAGGCAGAAGCAAAGATGACTCTTGTGACATGAGTAGGCGTTGACATCAATTTGACTTGTAGGAGTTTCGCAAAGGCCCCATACCTATGTCATATGGGATGTTAGGCCGCAAGATGATGGGAGACACTTGGAAAGCTTTTGCGAAATAGTCGCATGAATGCAAAGCAGCTTGTGCGGCTTAGTGTGGCTTAGTGCGGACGGTGTCACGCAATGCCCTAGCTACAAGTAAGTCCTGAAAGATTGCATATAGCATTCAATTTCAAAATATTAAAAAGAGTACAAAACAATGCGATAAAGCTTGTACAATTTGAGATTGATGTACATATTTCAATGAAAAAGAACATGTGATTCATTGAGATTGATGTACATATTTCAATGAAAAAGAACATGTGATTCATGCACATATTTCAATGAAAACGTATTCTATAAGGCTTGTCATGCACAAAAATGAGTAAATTTGTACTTTCTTGGTATAAAAATAAACAAAACGTGTCTAAACCGAGTGAAACAAGTAACTTTAGCTATAGGGGAAGCTACGATCATCATTGGAACGAGGATTGTCCTTGCACATTATTGCAAACGAATGAACATGTACGATGAATGACAAAAAGTTTAGGACGACAATTTGGTATTTAGGGTTCTTTGAGGTTGCGATAGAGGATGAAGGCTATCAACTAGAATGGGGGCCATTCTGCCATCAATAAATTCTACTAGATTTCTAGTTATCGATTGCTATAAATTATTTTAGTAGGTTTAAACATGATGTGGGTGTTAGGGCAAGCGCCTCATTACGGGCGTTGAAAGCGCCCTGATGTGGACGCTTTGAAACCGTGGGGCTAGAAGCTCTGCGGAAGTACGAGACACTCAAAGGAGCGCAACAACAGGAGTGGGAGATTGTGAATCCTCGCTAGGTGGCGTGATAGTGGGAGATTCCACGCGAAGTCGGGAAGTGGCACAATGTCGCAAGTGATAGCGGGAAGAATCTCAAAGGCGGAAGAGTGAAGCAAAGTGGGATTGCGAGCTGTTGCGATCCAGAAAGAGGCGTCTTGAGGCTACCGTACCTCAAAAATGCTTTCTGGATTTCTCTAGGCTTCCCATCTCCCTCTTCTTGTGTAGAAGTTTCTTAAGTCCTGTAGGGAGCCTATAAATTGTTGTCCTTGTGTATGTGAGAGTAAGTTGTGTTTGAGTTTAGTTACAGATCTCCTGTGTGAATCCTCTTTTATCTTTGTGGGACTGTATCCGAGGAGGTAGTGATACTCCGGTTGTATCCTCTCCAAGGCGGTGATTGTGCCTTCCCTTTTACCCTTTCCATACATTTCCCTCTCCACTCCTCTGTCGCTGAATTGTCCCACTGTCACCCTGATACTCAACAATTTCATCTTCCTGCAGATTATTATTGTTGTCCCGCTTACCTAACTCCTTTCAAGCTCTTCCCAACCACCACACTACTGCCGCCGACCACCTACAACCCTTCCCACTTATTGTTCCAATAGTTCCGTACCTTCACTTCCACCCTGCCTTCCGTGACTGTCGTCTTCCCTTCTAATAGTTCCTATCCCTCTAACTGGCCTTCGCCACCTAATGAGTTACTAATTGTTTGTGTTGTTTTATGTCTTGTGCTGTTATTTTTTATTTGATTTATGTTGTAATCATATTTTAATATTAATGAAAGTTTGTTTTTGTGTATCCTCTGTTTTCTCTATTAGTTTCGGTATCATTTGGTATCAGAGCTATCCCATCAGTAGTCCTATACTAGGGTTTTCTAGCATTCCCCATAACCTACAAAATTTCCTTTCTGTCACCCAATACCCTTTCCACTGTCACATGTTCCTAAGCCTAAATTCCCTTCACTGATCTTTTAAAAGCCAGCAAGCTTGACCCCATTATTCTTACCCTCTTTTACCTAGTTTTCCTCCCCATTCCTAAACCATAACCATCCACAAAGGAGATCTATTCCCAAGCCTTCCAGGATAAGATATAACGAGTGCTCTTCTGTCTTCAGCGAAGGCTTATAGATATTGAAGAGAAAATCTAGTGCGAGGTTACACTTGACCTTGATTTGGAAGGTCAAAGGAAAGAATGAGACAAAATGAATATGAAACGTGAAACACAGCGCTAGTTCCTATCAACTTATTACCGCTAAAAATTGTAGACTCTAGCTTTCGAAGAGGAGAGACTATATCACCAAGTGACCTCCTTGCTACTATCCAACGAAGCCAATCCGCAAAACTATCATAACCTGTGCTAGGATTCGAACATGTGGAAGCAAAATACACAATCAGGGTATTTATCTATTTCACGGAGCAGACGTTGTTCAAACATAAGGTGAGGACATTAGAGATACTGAAGAACAATTTGAACAAGAACTTTCATCCGAGGAAGTTTTCCTCCAGAGAACTCCCTTATTTGTGAATATATCAAATGTCTTTTTTCTATATGATTGAAAGGAACACACTACTTTTGATGAGATTGTGGTTCCTGCTCTCCTAAAAGATGGGGAACTTTTTATTGAGACGTACAATGATTACAGAGACCAGAAGATGACATAATTTAAAATTTCAGTAGATTATTTTAGTAACGACCAATTGACAGCATCACAGACAACTACCATCCCCAGTGTTTCACATGAAGAGATGAATGACCATTGTGAAGCTCTTGTTATTTAAACACAACAGAAGATGCCACTTCTCCAAAACTTCAAGAGTCAGAGGGAGGACCTGAAAGATAATAAGAGTCATCCATTAACCAAACCCCCCTCAACCTTGTTGAGGCCCAACTTATCATAGATGAGAAGCATATAAGATATTTATTTGTTCGGACTTTGACTCGCAAGAACATTTATGGTCGCGTACCTCCGACTCAGATTACACGAAACCAGAACAGATCAATCGAGAGGTATGTTCGCAAGTGGGAAAAGCTGCTCAATTGATTTGGGAGAGGGGGTCGTCGTTAGTGGGATGCAGGAATGGCTAGAGAAGACTGTAAGTTTTGACCTATGAAGTCAAAGCTCTCCCAACCCCATGAGACTGACGCGGGCACTAGGGCAAGAACCCCGTTGTGGACGCTTTGAAACCGTGTGGCCAGAAGTCCCACAAATTCTTGCAGATGCAAGAGAATTGAAGGAGCGCGACAGCGGGAGCGGGAGTTCGCAAATTCTCGCGAGGTGGCGCGACAGCAAGAGATCTTTCTCTAAGTCGGGAAGGGGCGCGAGGCCTCCCGTGATAACGAGAAGAATTCCGAAGGGGGAAGAGCAAAGCATAGCTGGATCACGAACTATTGCAATCCAAAAAGAGGCGTCTTGAGGCTACCACACCACGAAAATGCTTTCTGGATTTCTCTAGGCTTCCCACTTCCCACCTTTTGTGTAGAGGTTTCTTTTGTCCTGTAGGGAGCTTATAAATTGTTTTCCTTGTGTATGTGGTAGTCAATTGTGTTTGAGTTTAGTTACAGATCTCTTGTGTGGAGCCTCTTATGTCTTTGTGGGACTGTACCTTAGGAGGTGGTTGTGCTCCGACTATATCCTCTCTGAGGTGGTCATTGTATCTTTTCTTTTTATCCTTGCCAAACTTTTTCCTCTCCACTCTTTTACCGCCAAACTCTCCCACTGTCACCCCGACACCCAACTTTTCCCCCTTCTGGCATATTTTTACTGTTGTCTCGCCTATTTAACTCTTTTCAAGCTCCTCTCAGCCACCCCACCACCGTTGCCGACCACCTACAACTCTTCCTACTTATTGTTCTTATAGTTTCACACCTTTTCGTTACCACTTGCCTTCTGTGACTGTCGTCATCCCTCCTAATCATTTATCACTCGCCGAACTCCACCACCCAGTGGGTTATATTTAAGAGTTTTGTTTGTGTCATTTTATGTTTTGTGCTATTATTTCTCGTTCGTGTTATGTTGTTATCCTATTTTAATATCAATGAAAGATTGTTTTTGAATTTTCATTTTTTTCTATAGTAGTTTTGGTATCAAAATATGTATGTTGTCTCTCTATAGATTAACCCAAGTTAGTCATACATGACATATTATAAAGGTGAACGATCTAGTCAAACAAATTTTCCACTAATAACCATTATGGTTTTTACTGATTATGATCGAGTTAAAACTGGTCTTCCCAAACTATCACAAAACACACTATATTTTTATAATTATCTGATGGATCCATTATATTTTTTAATGGGAAAGCATACATAACTTAAATCATCAAAATGGATAATAGAGCTTCAATTAAATTTCATAAAATAACTAATAATTATTAGAAGTCTTTAATTTACATAGTGTTTATTTTTTTCTTTTATAAAACAAAACCATACACCCAAAATACTGAGTTGAAGGACAATATTAGGTCAGCTAGCTATAGCTTAGTTTGCTTTTTCTTACCAAAAATAGTAATAATCGCAAGATCCGATGAGCTAAAAGTTTAATTGGATAAATAATTTTATTATGTTGTTCAAAATATATAAATTGGGATAAAAATGCATGTTGACCTTTGAAATAACATATTTCTTAATATCTACAAATTCATCGAGCTTAATTCATTGGCTTTGAATCAGAACATACTTTGCTTATCAAATAATTTGAGATTTTGTAAGTTTGAATGCTTATAAAAAATAAATATAACTATTCAATATCAAATCATTTAATGCACTAAACTAGTCCTCATTCTTGCTGGTTATTGTATTAAAAGAGTCATATAATGCTAGCATAGACTTTGACATATTTATAACATTTTTTCGTTGCTCAGCCCATGGACTATTTTAATAACAATTTTTGGATGGAAGCAGTCGTATTAGTTATGAATAGCCATTCAATAAAGTTTGTACTACAATTTAATAATTATCGAGAATCAGGAATCCTTTCTGGTTTTCATTGAGGCTCACCTGAAATGAACTTTCGCCTCTTCCTACCTAAGCCATCATCTCTATCACGCTACATTTGATCCTCTTATTCAAGCATTAGTCCTAATAGAGGCGAATAATCCAGTTAGACACATTTCCCACACACCCATCGTAGTTCAACTTATTAGGATATAGTTGACAAGTAATTTATTTAGATTGTCACAGTATAATTATACTTTCATGATCATCTAAAAAGATTTATCATATTCTTTAACATGGAAGTTTATATAATTTAAGTCTTCAAAATGGAGTAAGAATTTTTGGAAAACTTCATAAAAATTTATATGTACCGAAATTCTTTAGTTTAAATTTTAAATATCTTTTCTTTTATCATACATTCTAATTTGTACAACAGAACTCTAGGATACAAGACAATTGGGTTACATGACCCCACTTGCTCTTTTTCCTCCTCCTGAAATATTATTTAATGTAATATTTAATGAGCTAATAGTTCAGTGGAGTAAAAAAAGTATAATATAAGATTAAAACACGAAAAGAATCATGATATGTATGTTGATTGTTTAAACTAATTTGAGATTTATTAATAATCGATATGATTAATTTAGTGCATAAATGTTAAATCAAAATAAGCTTTTATAAATATATGAGAAAAGACAATCTCAGCAATAGGTGTATCTGTTCCAGGGAAATAAAATACTTAATTCTCCGTAATAGTTAATTGTTGGTCTTCTTATTTTTTTTTTTTTTTTTTCTTATTTTTACTGTTTAGAGTTTTAAGATTGTCATATGATGTCTTTATACGCTTTGACATGTCTATATCATATTGTGGTCACTTAATTCGTTAGCCATAATAATCATTATTATGCTCAGAACTTATCTTACCACTAGTATCCTACCAACTATTAAGAATTCAGAGTTGGAAACCTTTTATGGCACTTCTTGATGTTTTTTTCTTCTAATCTTCTATCCTGCAATGTATAGGTCATTATCTTTGATTAAACTCCCGCACATAACACAAACTTTTATAGATTTTTTTTTAACATTATTTTTATAAGTCTTTAAAAATACTTAGCATTGCTATGCACCTATAATCAATCACCCTACATTAATGTGTTACAGATAATTATGATATGCAAAAGTCTATGTTTGGTTATTGTAATATGCATTGAAGGAGGTGCTGCAACAAATTAAGTCTGTGAACAATAAAATTTATTAAAACATTTAGAAAATAATTATTTAAGAAATTATTCAATTAATGCTGCTATACTTATTTATTTATGTATTGTTCTATGTAACGAAGTGATCAAAATAAATCGTTGAATTTTATTTCAATGTGTTTGGTCATTTTTGAACAACAACCACAAACCTTTATCCCACTAAGTGGGATCGGCTACATGAATTTTTTTTCTCCATTGCATCCTATGAGCATCATATTTTCATTTAATTCTAATAAATTAAGATCGTTTTTTTGTATAATAGGCCTAAGTCTTTCTAGGTCCAGCTCTGCTTTTCTTAACAAAAGTCGAATCTAAAACGTCTAATCAGATCATCAGATGGTCGACATTTAATATGACCAAACCATCTAAGACGACTCTCTAATTTTGCCCGTCACTATAGCTACACCAACCCTATCACAAATATATTCATTTCGCATTTTGTCTCTAAATGTAAAGCCACTCATCCACCTAATCATTCTCACCTCGGCAATACTTAACTTATTTTATGCTTTTTTCTCTCACAATTGGCCCGACGCATTCCTCCACCTCAACCAACCAAGTTGAATTCTTCTAACCATCTCCTATCTATATCATCATCACTTTTAACAATAAACCCGAGATATCTAAAGCATTCACATGTTTTAATAATTTGATCACCCTAGTTACTGTCACAGAGCTGCTACTACTAAAATTACACTCAATGTATTCAGTTTTAGCTCTACTCAAACAAAGGCCTTTAAACTCCAATGTAGACCTCCACAATTCAAGTTTTTCCTGAACTTTCTCTCTCATCTTATCCATGAGAGGGATATCTTCAGCAGAAAACATACACCAAGGTACATCCTCCTGTAAATATCTAGTAAGATCATCCATAACTAAAGCAGAAGGGGGCTTAAAGCCGATCACTGGTGTAATCCAATAGAAATAGGAAAATATTTGGTCAATCCTCCTTCTGTTCGAACACAAGTAACAGCTCTAGTATACATATCTTTAAGGACTTGAATATAAGTCATATCAACACCTTTCTTCTCAAGAACTTTCCAAAGGATATCTCTTGGTACCTTATCGTAAGTTTTTTCTAAATAAATAAAAATCATATGTAGATCCTCCTTATTATCTCGGAGCTTCACCATCAGACCTCTTAATAAATGTATAGCTTTCATAGTAGACTTGCGTGGCATAAATCCAAATTGATTATGAGAAATCTTTGTAATACGCTTAATTTATGCTCAATTACCCTCTCCCATAATTTTTAAGTATGACACATCAACTTAATTCCTCTATAATTTGCACACTCTTGTGCATCCTCTTTACTCTTAAAAACAGGACTAAAATACTTTTCCTCCACTCAAACTTCTTTTTAGTTTTTAAAATAAACTTAAATATTTTAGTAAGACAAGCAACTCCAAGTCTCCTGTATATTTCCACACTTCGATTGAGATATCATCAGGTTCTATAGACTTTCCACCCTTAGTTTTCTATAATGTCTTCTCAACTTTTTTTTACTAATGCGACATTAAAAATGAAACATTTTATTATTATTAACTATATTAAGATCACTAAGGTCGATCGTATTTTCAGAAACTTCATTACAAAATTTATCAAAATAACTCACCCACCTATGATGAATATCTTTTTCTAAGAAAATTACTTTTTGGTTTTTTCATCTTTAATGCAGTTTACTTAAGTTGAATCTTTATTTTTCTTGTCTCTTTGTTTGGCTAGTTTATACATATATTTTTCACTTTTCTTAGTATCTAATCTATTATAAAAATCACTAAAAGTAGAATTCTTAGCGTCACAGATTGTTCTCTTAAACACCCTACGGATGATTTGATATTTTTCCCAGTTCTCTAAGATTTTACATTTGAACCTATTTTAATAACATAATTTCTTATATTATATCTTTTCATGCACATTATTATTTCACCACCAACTATTTTAATTTATAAATTTCTTTTTTGAATCTTCAAGTACCTCTTTTGTCTCTTATTTAATAGTGTTTGTTATTTTATCCCACACAAAATTTTCTTCTTCATGAACACCCCTAATCTTGAAATCTTGAATTTTACTTATAAAAATAATTTTTTTTTTTTTTGCATTTTTTAGGTACTTTCATCTAATTCTACAACGATGATTTCTAGTATTCTTTATTTTACAACTATTCATTTTAAAATCCAGAACTAATAATAGATGTTAACTATTTAAATCTTCATTTGGAATGACCTTATAATCTTTACCTTCTCTACGATCTCTTCTTCTCATAAAAAAAATAATCAGTTTGTGTTTTGTTAGTTTAATTCTTATAAGTAATAATATGCTAATCTCTTTTTTTGAATAAAGTATTAGCAATAACAAAATTATACGCTAAAAAAAATTTAATATGGCTCTACGTTCTTCATTGATCACACCAAAATTGTAGCCACAATGAATATTTCTAAAATCTTCTGCCACTCTACCGACATATTCATTTAAATCTATTCCAGTAGAAATTATTTCTTTAAAAGGTATCATTTATATTAAGTCTTCTTAGTCTTTCCAGAATTTATCTTTAGAACCTATATCTAAACGTACATGAGGAGCATAAACACTTATAATATTAAAATTCTTAGTATCAACCAAATTTTTTTTGAGATTTTTAAAAAATATGATATAAATTTTAGAACAAATTTTAAATATACATTATTATATAGCATCATTAGGGTAATTTAAAATATTTTTAGTATTATATACTGTTGCTATATCAACTTGCATCAACTTTTAGGACGAACACCAATGTGTAACAACTGTAATAATATATGAATATATAGTATGCCTAGTATATTATACAGCTTGCACGTATGAAAATAAATTCTGATTATTTTTAATAGGAGATTTTTTGTAATGCATTAAAATTTTTGATGTTAATTATATCATTAAAATGCTTAAAATGAATGAAATTTATACTAGAATACTCATTATATTCTAATATCATCGAAGAAATGGACAACCAATACCCATAAGAATACTTCTACTCTGTATTAAAGATTGAATATTTCACTCTAATTATAGAGTCCTCCAAGTAACATGTTTCTTTATTTCTTTCAGTGTTATCAAAACAAAAAACACAATGCGATGTGTTAGGCTTTATTTTCTGCTTCAAAGTGCAGAGCAAAACAGTGCTTTTATTAACCAAAATACTAATTGGTTATGTAAAACTATTAATATATAATTACATTCATTAATAATTATAAAGTATAAAGTATAAAGTATGACTAAAAAATTGATATAACTAGAAGAGAATGTGGTACACTTCCTAACTTGAAGGCAACCACTGAGGGTGAACCTATAAATTAAAATTTCTTCAAATTTATGATATTTTATTGCATTAATTAAAAACTTAAAAATTGTAAAAAAAACATGCAAATTAACATTAGCGCTTCAGAGAAGCAAAGCGAGCATCATGCGCATCGCCTCACTTTGCTTGTGAAGCATACTTCGAAGCGCACTTTTAAAACTTTGATTTCTATTGTCTTGAAGTTTGTTATTTGATAAACATCATAGTAAATAACAATTTTTTAAATTAAATACCAATTTCTAAATTAATAACACATCTAACCCTTGAATCAAATTTTTAATTTCAATATCTTCTCCTCTTTCAAACGTTTAAACCCATTAACTCAAAATTGATTATATTTTGTTGGAGAATAAGAATAACTGAATTTACTTTCTAATACATAGTTTCTCCTCCCTCTTCTCTTCTTGTTTTTGCCTTCCCTACTCCTCTTTGACCCTGCCACCTATTGCTCTCTCTTTGAGCAACTGGAGGAAATGTGTTTTAAAGACATGCTGGATTAGTGCAATTCGGAATATATAAATGTATTTATATACATATTAATATATTAGCCAATATTAAACTCTATCACAGCCGTTACCTTACAAATCCTCCGTTGCAGGCGCTGTTTAGTGGGTTGGACAAAAGCCTACAAGCATTAACGCTTGATACAGTAGAATAAATAAGGAACTTGTATTATTACTTTGACTTGGGACAAAAACACACACACACATGCATATGTATGTAAGTTTTAAGTGAAATTTAATTTTATCTTTTTTCTCTTTGTCCTTTTTATTATAATTTTAAAGTTACTACTAAATCATCAATTCTGCCAACAGACAAAGACTGCTTGTGTGCTTATTGACCTCTGTGCTAGTTTGTTTTCACCATGGATATCAACCATTACTGCAAAGGTACCTTTCTCACTCCCCGCTCACCTTTACATTCTTCTCTCGTCGTAAAAGTTCATAACTCCATTAATTGTTGAAAGTTTTATTCAGGTAGATTTGGCAATTGAGCTTATGGAGGACCTCTTGGGTATAATCCAGGTGTTTTATTATAACTAATTTTACTCCAGCGAGTCAAGTTTTCCAGTCACTGTTAAGAATTTTAAGTTATTCTGCAATATTTTAGATTTCACTTTTTAACTATTCTTTCTCTACACTCACCTTAATGTTTATGCCGAAGTAAGCGAGGAAACTACTAAGGTTGGATTACCATCTGCTAGTTAACATCTACCAGACCCTTTTTACATTTATTATCATTAAATTGTATGAAACTATTGATGACTACTGTTTTTCATGAGCTGATTTTTAGAGAAGCTAGGATTTACCTGGCTTTATTTGTTAATTAGCCCGTGCTTCTTTGATCATCAATGGATATAGTGGAATGTGCTATGAATAGAGTTTTTTCACAAGTTGCTTGAAAATTATTATGTTTTTCAAAAGAAATGGGCTGGCCTAGAAGCAGACCAGCTTGGCTTTTTATGAGTTTAGGTCAACCTTAAATTTTTTTACTTTCCACAGATCAATGTGGAAGATGGATTTTTATTGTTAGCATTGATCCGTAAATTTTACTTGAATTGCTTATATTTTGCAATTTTTTAAATTTCTTATGTTTCCTCATGAATTTAGCTCAAAGTGAGTTGCATTGAAATTTAGGTGTGCTTAGATGATACGATTTTTCTTTGATTAATATTTTCTATTAATATGACCATTATTTTGGATTTTTAACCTGAAGTTTTTATATTTGATGCTTAGGAATTTTATTTTTTGAAAATAGAGAAGGCTAATTGAATATTTCTATCAACATGACCAACATTAGGGCGTTTAAGTAGCTTCATTATGTTATTTTTGACCTTACTGACTCCATATGATTGCCGGTAGAGGATTGAATCCTCAAGATTGGTTTTGATTGAGTTAGTTCAAAGGTTATATGCTTTAAAGATCTTATCAACTCTACTCTTGTATGTAGAGGATTGGGTCTATGATTTGCATTACATACCAAAATATTATTTTTTTTGCATATGTTATCAAATCTACCCCAAACATATATGATCGAGTATGTTGGCAAAATAGATTATCATTTTTTTTAACTATAATAAATGTTTTCATTTTGAAATGATTTTTTTTTTCCTAAAAGATTTTGAAGATTTCGAAATAGCATTTTGCTCTCAATCGCTAATAGGGTCATTGTATTCAACTGAGAATACGTGTTTATGCATCACTCTTTAAGGCAGGTTTTGTCAATTCCAATACTCAAGGTATAAAGGATCGAAAGATCAATCTGAATTTCCTTTATAGTCATGTACCATGGTTACATACCATGACGTGTCTCACACCTAGTTTCAATCTTCATGAAACCCAACCGAAGCCAAGCACAGCTTCAGTTTCTCAACAGTTACCACATTCGTCAACATATCCGTAGGATTTTGGGCTTGTGTATCTTCTCCAGGAACAACTGCTTATCTTCAAGAAGAGAGCAAATGAAATGATACCTTAACTGAATGTGTTTCGTCCTGGCATGAAAAACGACGTTCTTAGCAAGATGAATCACATTCGTAGTGTCACTGTTGAGTCTTTCAATCTCTTGCCTCTTGCCCAATTCTGCCTTGAAACTCTGTAGCCAAATCATCTATTTGCTGACATCAGTAATAACAACATATTCGGCCTGCATAGTAGAATGTTCAACGATCTTCCATAACCTGGAAACCCAACTCACCGCTATGCTCCTCAATGTGAAGAACTCCTTAGTAGAATGTACTTTTTTTATTGTCCACATCTCCTTCCAGATCTGAATCTATGAATCCCTATAGACTGATCCCTATACAAAGTGTTATGTTAACTGATCCTCTCCAATACCTGAGAATTCACTTTACTGCCTCCAAATGATGTTTGTCTGGATTTCCCATGTAGCTGCTGACTACTTCCACTGCATATGCAATATCTAGCTCAGTACAAACTATCACATACAACAAACTTCCAAGTATTAAAGACGGAGTTCTCTTCGTCCGTGCTTTCTCTGCTTCAGAGTTTGACAATAGCTCCTTAGATAATTTGAAGTGACTATCTAAGGGTCTGCTAATTGGTTTCGCCTCACTCACGTTGAAACTTTATAGGATCTTTTTAACATAACCGACACTAATTTAGATTCAGAATACTTTCAGTTTTTTCTGACGTTAAAATGGGCACTTTTAATTTACTTTGCTTCATTATTAATGTTGGATTTTAACATGTTCGCATTAGCGTTGAAAACAATTTTCGCTAAAAAATACCGTCGAACAGGCAAGCGATGCTGGTGTAACGATGCAATAGCGTCAAAGAAGACCGACACTGATTAGCATCGAACAAGTTCGACGCTAACCAGCGTCGGTCTTCTTTGACGCTATTGTGTCGTTTTAGCGGCAACTTATATCATTGGATGATTGTAGGTTTTAGTGTCATAATGTTCTGATGCTAACCCGATGCTAATTTGTAAGAAATAAAAAAATTCAACAAATGATTAGATTTCCACATACTTGCACAACAAACATAATCAACATATTATGATTTTTATCTATCATCACAAATCATAAAAGAAATCTTCAATTTACACATAAAGATACCAAATCAAATTAAATATAATTTGATTAAAATGCTTAAATTTTACAACACAAGAAATTGAAAGTTTGTAAAATATTGAAATGAAATAAAAACTTAAAATCAGCTCCTATGTCGAGGTAACATAATCAAACACAAAAAAAATCCGATCTTCATTCTCATCATCATCCTGCTCTTCCTCCTCAATCAGGCGTATGTGTCGCTTGCTCTGGCGATTAAAACTCTTCGTCAGGAGTGCTAGGCTATCTGCAACAAGCTGTTGGCCTTCACGCTACCGTCGGACCTCTTCATTCATCATCATTACACACATGACAAGCTCCTCATTCTGAGCCTGTAATGAGTTAGGGTCATCCCCAATTGCTCAGGAATGCTTGGCCTTTAAAAGAAAAGCATAAAACGAAGTTAAGTGTTGTCGAGGTGAGAATGCTTAGGAGGATGAGTGGCATTACACTTGAGACGAAAACGCAAAATGAATATATCTGTGATAGGGTCGGTGTATTTTTGGTGGCAGACAAAATTAGTGAGAGCCGGCTTAGCTGGTTTGGTCACATTGAACATCGACCATCTGATGATCCAATTTGGAGAGTAAATGTTTTAGATTCATTTTATGTTAAGAAAGACAAAAGTAGACATAAAAAGACTTGGGCATATTGTATAAAAATGATCTTAATTTATTAGAATTAAATGAAAATGACGCTTAATTGGACACAATGGAGAAAAAAGGATTCATGTAGCCAACCCCATTAGTTTAGAAATTAAGTAAATCATTTGAAACGATAAGGTATGTTTTAATTTACAATTAAAGTTTAATTTATTTAATTTATATTTATTATTTAATAAAAATGTCATTGTTTAATAGTAATTTAGGTTGAAGAATATTTGAACCTAGAAGATCAAGAGTTAGGGAATTGGTGTGACAAGCAAGTAAAGTAAGATGAGTAATTAATTTTTTGTATGTATTAAATGCAGATTTTGTTAAATGAATAACTGCTTTATTAATGGTTTAGATAAATATTTCACTCATATCTTGCATTTTGTTTCTGAGTACGGTCTCTATTTGATTTTAAAAGCTAAATGCCATTTCCTTTAATCTATAGTATCACGCTTCTTATTACGAGTTTGAATTCTCTCATGTGAAAATCGTCTATTTTAAATTCCCTTGCCAAGGAGTCTACAGGAGAAGAAAGTCACTTGTTCTTATAACTTTTACATGAAAATATGATGTTGTCGGAGAAGGTTTTCGAGGAACTCACATGGTAGTTTTTAATTTTTATTTGTCCATTCATCCTTGCCCCTCTTACCTGAATCATGATCTTGTTTTTTGGCATAACTGGTAAACATTAACACGACCTACTATATAATCAAGTACACTTCTGATTTTATTTTAAGAAAATTAAATATTAGGTAATGCTATATATTAGGTTGATAATTAGACATATATAACCAGAATGGTATGTCAGAGTTCGACTTGTATGCATTAGTGTGAACTTTTAGTTAGATGCAGCTTGACTATTCTGGTTATTGGGGTAGTTACACATAGATAATGAATTCTGATTCCTTAATGTCATCTGTAATTTTTTTTAATTCTCTCCTAAGAAAATGTGTTTTCGGCAGCTCCTGTACTGAAAATTTTGATTCTTTCAACGTTAGGCTTCATAACTTATGTGAAGTTGGATATTTGAATTTTTTTGGCTGCATCTCTTTCCCAACTTAATATATCTATCAATATCCTCTTTTGATTTTTACTGTAGGGACCTCATCAATCCATTCATCGGTCTCGTATTGCTTTGAAATACATCTTATTGGGCTTGTCAGGACAAGTAGATGATATATTAGCGAAGTATAAGGTCTGTAAACACTTGCACTAGAATCTAAAGATTGTATGTACAATTTATTTGACATCTTAGCTCTTTACTTTACGGCATTTCTGTCACTAATTGTCATATTATTCTATCTGGACTCAGAACTTACTTCCTTTGTCCATTTTCAGGAACATAAACACAAACTTCTTTTTCTCATTGAAATGCTAGAACCCTTTCTTGATCCTGCCGTATTGTCTATGAATAATTCTAAACTTTCTGGAGATGTCTCTGTTATCTTTTTGGAAAAGCAAGATAATAATTGCTTTTTCGCACTTAATATTATCCGTGCAGCTGTGAGAAGGCCTACGGTTCTTCCCTCCTTGGAATCTGAATGGAGACGTGGATCTGTTGCTTCAAGGTATGTTCAACACCCCTAACCTCTACTTGGTGGACTATTTGTATGAGCTATTTCTCGGTTTAACTGCTAATTTGCAAATGTTTATGAATCATCTTGAAATCATGACGCTTCCGTTAAGTAGATTAGATTTTTTAGATATATGCTCTACTTCCTTAACCTTATGGAAGTTTATTTCTATTACAGAAAATATTTATGACAATCTTGCGTGATGAAAAATTTCTGCTACTCTATTATTCTTTTGCAGTGTGCTTCTTTCCATCCTTGGTCCAAATATGCCACTGCCCTTTGATATTGATCGCTTCAAATGTTCTACTGCTGAAGTTGTTGACTCGGGGTTATTCAAAGGGCCATCAAGCTCTTCTTCTGTTTCCCCAAATGTACCTATTTCCAAATTCAGTAATTGCAGTGATGTAGATGGAAAGGTTGATGGAGCTGATACTATTAAATTGGATGTCCTTGAAGAGTCAGGATTTTTATTTGCTCCCCAAGGATTGAAAAACACACCCTTGATGAGCTTCTCTAAACATTATACAGGAGATTCTAGAGGGAATGAAGATAAAAATATTGAAAATTGGACGTTGATGGACAACTTTAAGTTGGAGGGTGGGTTCTTTTGTGATTACTTAAATATGAAAGTGGATTATCTAAAACTGGCAAATCTCGATGACTGTGAGCTCAGAGCTGCTGAGTTTCAACAGCTAGGGCTAGATTTATGTTCGCAGGGTGATGTTACTGCAGAAGGCTATGATGCTGCAATAGATGCTTTTATATTAGCTGCTGAATGTTATATCAATCCTTATTTTATGCTATCTGTCACGCCCAATTCTAAGCTTTCTGAACACTTGAATTTTATCAAATCTCTGATGAACCAAAGTAACAGCATTATGAAACTCAAAAAAGACTTCCTAAAAACTGCAACTGATTTGGAGATTATTTCTCATCATGAAAGAAAGAGAGACAAAACTGTTATCGAGATTCTAGTTCAGGCTGCCAGTGTGAACAAGGAACACATTTTAAGGCAATCAAAGTCTTGTCCAGATGATATTGTGCACAGACAACAGGACTTAAATATACTGCCCCTTGATTTTAAGGCTGTTGATGCGGTGACATTACTTAGGCAAAATCAGAGTTTATTGCTTGAGTTTGTGATTCAGCAATTGCAAAGAGAGCAACATTTGTTACATGATGTTCTCCTCCAGGCTTTGTTGTTTCTTTTGCAGTCTGCAACGGAGCTTTTGTGCCCTCCTGAGGCTGTGGTAGATATAATTCTGTTTTCTGCCGAGAACCTTAGCTTGCTTCTCATGTCTCTGTATAGTAAAGTTGAAAAAGAACCTTCACATTTTGATTTGGAAAAGTTGCATGGGCTGCACAGGCGCTGGTTGCTTCTTGAAAGATTAGTTATAGCATCATCTGGAAGTAATAATGATTTAATGTCTAGAAATGTTACCTATGGCCAAAAAAAAACTCAATATAGAAGTTTAATTCCACTTTCATCATGGATAAACATGATATCGAAGTTTTCAAATGCAAGTCCTATTTGTCGTTTCCTTGGGTGGATGGCTTTGTCCTGTTATGCGAAACAATTTCTGAAAGGACATATGTTCTTTGCCTCAGATCTGTCACAACTTACTTTGCTGCTTACTATTTTTGCAGATGAACTTGCATTTGTGGATAATACATTACAGCTGAAAGTAGAAGAATCAACACATTTCATGCAGTCTGAAGCCTTTGCACATTTGCAAGCTGAGAGCCAATGCACGCATTCAAATACCTCAGAACAAAGGGATTCTTTTCACTTGCTCTATCCTTCTCTGCATAAATTTTTTCCTAACATGAGCAGGCAATTTAGAACTTTTGGAGAGATAATTTTAGAGGCTGTTGGCTTACAACTTAAATGTCTTCCTTCCAGTTCCACTCCTGAAATACTTTGTTGGTTTTCTGATTTATGCATATGTCCATATTCTGTAGCAATAAAAATTCAAGAACTTACCACTGCAAGCTCTTTTGATTGTTTGAAAGGATATACTGCTACAAATGCTAAAGGGGTAGTCCTTTACCTATTGGAATCTCTGGTTACTGTGCATATGAAATCAATGCTTCCTGAGATGACTAGGGTAGCACGGATATTGATATCACTTTGCAAAACCTCATATTGTGATGTGGCATTTCTTGATTCTGTACTTCGTCTTCTGAGGCCTCTTATTTCGTTCTCTCTAAAAAGGCTCAATCTCGATGAAAATCTGTTGGCTGATGCTGCATCTTCTAAGGATTTTGAATTATTAAATTTTGAAGAACTATTTGATAGTATCAAAAACAAGAGAGACTTGCAGAATGGTTCTGGTGCGGATAAATTTCAAGGATCATTGATGATCTTTATTTTGGGTACTCTCTTTCCTGATTTGTCCTTGAAGAGGAAGATTGATATTTTGCAGTCATTGTTGCTGTGGGTTGGCTTTACTTCAGAGCAGACCACCTCGTTCTATAATTACCTCTGTGCTTTCAAAAAGGTCTTTGATAGCTGTGAAATGTTATTGGAGCAACAGTTAGAGCAGTATGGCTTTTTTTTACCCTATGAGGGACAAGATCTAGTGGGACCACGTGAAACTGTAAGCCTTCAAGGCAAGGCAGACCTATCTTCTCCTTTTTCTGATAATGGAGATCAGAGAGTCACAGAACAGCCTGCACATGAGTTTAACAGTAATGATACTCTTGCAGACCTCCCAGATCTAGAAATCCATCACATATCGAATGAAGAAATGAAAGAATTCCTGGAAGTGTTGGAAGCATTAGTTCTGAAGCTTATTCCAGAAATTGAGAAGAGCTGGAAACTGCATCATAAGTTGGCAAACCAACTCACAGTTAAGATAGCACGATGTTTCTTGTTATGTAGCTGCTTGAAATTTGTTTGTATATCAGGTTTTCTCACAAATTATTGTAATGGTGGAAGTCTGTCTGACCATGACCTTCCTGATATTTGGAAGAATGGTCTGCAAGGCTTTACAAAAGCCATATTAGCTATTCAGGAAAATGAATGCTGGCAAACAACTTCTGCCATGCTGGACTTTCTTTTCAGGTTGCCGCAAACCATCTCTCTTGACCATGGTCTCTGTAATATATGCTCAGCAATAAAGTTTTTTTGCCTTCGTGCTCCAATGATATCATGGAGATTGCAGACAGATAAATGGCTGACCTATTTATTTGTGAGGGGTATGGGAAATATTGATGCATTGGATGATTCCTTGGTTGATTTGTTTAGTACAATGCTTTCTCATGCTGAACCTGAACAACGAGCTGTTGCACTGCACCACCTTGGAGTAATGGTTGGGTTAGATACCTATGATGGAGCAGCCATGCTATCATGTAAATTTCGTTCAAATTTGTGTGGGTCTGAACCAGCTACATCTCTTCCTGAGTCATTCATTTCCACTTTGGTTTCAAATACATGGGATAGGGTGGCAGCCTTAGTTTTGTCTGAACCTTCTATGATATTAAGATTACATGCAATGGCACTCTTGTCTGGTTATGTTCCCTTTGTGATGCGTCCACAGTTGCAGTCATTTTTTATTTCAGCTAGTAATATCTTGCAGGGTATGGGAAAGCTTACCCCATTAATGGAGGAAGGCCATTTAACGCGTCTTTCTTTAAGACTTCTTGCAAATGCATGCCTATACTCTCCTGCTGAGGATATAGCATTGCTACCTGAAACTATTTGGAGAAATGTGGAGCAGATAGGAACTTCCAGAACAGGTAACTCTGCTTAGACCTTAAAGCACCATTTACATAGTATTTGATAGTTTCATTAGGTGAATTTGTTGGAAGATTATTTAGTGGGTGTTGGAATATCTTGATTAGCTTGGTTTGCAGTTAATGAACCTCAATTTCTCTGTAGGATGGCTTGATGATGCAGAGAAGAACGTATGTTTGGCTTTATGCAGGCTTCAAACTGAGTTAGTTGGTGGAAAAGTGGTTTGTTCCTTGTTTTATTTGACCTTGCTATAATTGCTATTTTTAATGATACTGTACAATTGTTAGCGAAACACAGATTGTATTTCATTTATCTAAGTTGTGTTTGGTTATCTTTCATAACTGTGGGTATGATTTTCTTTCTTCATATGCAGAAGTTTTTTTTAACCTGGAATGCTATTTTCTATATTCTTCTTGTTTAGTGTGTATTTAAGGCTCTCTAAAGCATTTTGGCTAACCCTCGTTTTTACCCTTAACGGCTATTTTTGAGATTAGGATTTTTTAATTTTATTGAAGGCTCTCAAGGAAGCATTGTCAGCCACTTCAACTACGAGGTTAGGTGATGCTAATTTTCGAAGTGTTCGGGAGTCGATTCTTGAGGTGAGTGCTTCTTCATGCTCTGTGACTCAGTGATTGTTGAACCAGATGCACAAAAGCATGTATTTGTAATGTGTATGCTCTATGTTTATTCTATTGGGATATGATGACCGAAACAGAATTAATTCTCATGTTTTTGATGCCCTCTAAATCAATTTTCTATACATGAATAAACATTAATAATTGACTCTGAAGTTACTTACATTCCTCATATCAATCAGGAATGACGGAAATCAGGCAGCTAAATTAGGAGTTTTTTATAATTAGGAGCTTCCTTATTTCCAATATCTTTATTCTGATTTATTTCCCTTTTAGCTGAATATACTAGAGCTGTTACTTGTGTTCAAACTGAAGGAGGATTGACAAAATATTTTCCTATTTCTGTTGGATTACATCAGGGATTGGCTTTAAGCCCATATCTTTTTGCTTTAGTTATGGATGGTCTTACTGGACATCTACAGGAGGATGTACCTTGGTGTATGCTTTTTGCTGATGATATTCTTCTCGTGGATAAAACGAGAGAAAAAGCCCAGGAAAAACTTGAATTATGGAGGTCTACTTTGGAGTCTAAAGGCCTTTGTTTAAGTAGAACTAAAACTGAATACATGGAATGTAATTTTAGTAGTAATAGCTCTAGTGACAGAAGTGTGATTTTGGGTGATCAAATTATTAAAAGGTGTGAACGATTTAGATATCTTGGGTCCGTTGTCCAAAGCGATGGGGATATAGATGGGGATGTTAATAGTAGAATTCAAGTTGGTTGGTTGAAGTGGAGGAATGCTTCGGGCTTTTCGTGTGATAGAAAAGTACTGCTAAGACTGAAAGGAAAATTTTATAAGACGGTGGTGAGACCTGCAATGCTCTATGGCGCTGAATGTTGGCCTTTAAAAGAGAAGCATAATAATAAGTTAAGTGTTGCCGAGATGAGAATGATTAGGTGGATGAGTGGCTTTACACTTAGAGACAAAATGCGGAATGAATATATTCGTGATAGGGTTGGTGTAGCTCCTGTGACAGACAAAATTAGAGAAAGTCGTCTTAGATGGTTTGGTCATATTAAACGTCGACCATTAGATGATTCGATTAGGAGAGTAGATGTTTTAGATTCGACTTGTGTTAAGAAAGGCAGAGGTAGACCTAGGAAGACTTGGGCTTATTGTATTAAAAATGATCTTAATTTATTAGAACTAAATGAAAATATGGCACTAAATAGGATGCAATGGAGAAAAAGGATTCATGTAGCCGACCCCACGTAGTGGGATTAAGGCTTTGTTGTTGTTGTTGTTAGCTGAATCTTTAGATTAAGAATATGTATTATTAACTTAACTAAAATAGATTATATGCACTTTATTTTGTACCTAAAATAGGTTGTAAGATTTTTATTTAATGGAATGAAATCAAAGGGAAAAGGAGATCGAGCCTATTCAGATTTCAGCCTATTTTTATCAAATCTTTGACATGGTATTAGAGCCAAGTTTTTCCTCTAACCACCGGTGGTTATTGGAGGAACGTCAAGACTCCCTGCCGATCTTCTTGCGGGAAGGGAGGAACTATTTCTTTGCCTTGATTCTTGTTCGTCTGATTTGTCTAAAATCCCGCACCACAACTATGCCTTCCGCCGGAGAGGACGATCCCGCCACAGGAGACGACGAAGTCACTGATAGCGAGGAAATGATCGACATCAGTGACCATATCCATCGACACTCTTGGGTTTTGGCACTCTCAGGCTTCAGTCTCTCGGGCTTCGGCAATCTCAGGCTTCAGTTTCTCGGGCTTCGGCACTCTTCGACACTCTCAGGCTTCGGCATCTTAGGCTTTGGCAATCTCAGGCTTCGGTACCTTAAGCCAATCTCAGGCTACGACACCTTCGGCTTCGGTAATCTCAGGCTTCGATACTCTCGGCTTCGACACTCTCGGCTTCGACAGCTTGAGGATTTTTAGTCCCGATAATGTTATCAGCTTCTTATTAGCAAATTGATGCTTCATGATCAGTCAGCATCAATTTGAGGGGGGATGTCAATCAGAAAGGACAGAAATCAGGGAGCTAAATTAGGAGTTTTCTATAATTAGGAGCTTCCTTTTTTCCAATATCTCTATTCTAATTTCTTTCCCTTTTAGCTGAATATTTAGATTAGGAATATGTATTATTAAGTTACCTAAAATAGATTATTTGCACTTTATTTTGTACCAAAAATAGATTGTAAGATTGTTATTTAATGAAATGAAAGCAAAGGGAAAATGAGATCGAGCCTATTCAGATTTCAACCTGTTTTAATCTAAACTTTGACACCTCAATGTGATTAAAATAAAACAATTGACATTACTCGCAAAATCATTTGTGAATCAATTCTTTTGGTCGACTGATGTCCTTTAATATCATTAATGTAAAGCATTATATCTGCCAATAGGATAAACATTGGGAATCACATAAATAATATTTACTCTTTATGCAATTTTTTGTATGTATCATTGGAAAATCTATGAACTTATATGCAATTGACCATGTCATTATGGCTCCATCACAAGTTTTGGACTTTTAAGAATTAATATTTTGAAAAAATTTCACAAATTTTACAAATTCTACAATTTCACAAATTTCCAAAATTCAAATTCTCAGGATAGTTTTGACTCCCCCTTAAATGGATCTTAAGGTTTCTGATTCCTTCGTTATCTCTTAAGTTGGATGTGAGACCCCTTTAAATGGATGTTAAGGCTTTCCTTCCTAATGTAGCAAAGATTCAAATTTTGAGAATAGTTGTGAGACAACCTTAAATAGATTTTAAGACTTTTGATTCCTTCGTTACCTCTTAAGTTGAAATTGAGACCTTCTTAAATATATGTTAAGGTTTTTCTTCCTAATGTCGCAGACATTCAATCCTGAGGTTTGGCGTGATGTCGTCAACGGTTGTCATTCCTCAATTATATCCATTTCGGATGTAATTTCTCCATCAGAGTCGCTTGAATTTGTCAGTCGATTTTTTTTTTTAATTTTGAAAATATATTTAGTTTAATATGTATATAATTTTGATTTTGAAAAATGAGACCGAACATATCTCATATATCCAATAGTTTATATAATTAATCACAATACCACAAGTGATATATCATTTCGAAAGATAAGTGTATCACTTGTTGGTATGCTTAACTATTGAACTAAAAAAATTATGGCTCTATTTTGGTTTGCGAAATTTATGACCGATAATTTTCCTATCTAATATAAAGATTAGACAGAGCTTAGATCATCTGGGTTACTAATTCTCTTATAGAGGAATGCTTCTATAGTTAATTACATCCTAGACAACCGAAGTCACCTAATAAAACTGTCGATTAAGATCAGGGGTTTCGTCTTCAAGAATTCAAAGTTTAGTAGTCACGATTGCTTATAGGAATATCAAATGGGAAAGACTCAATGTGAAACAATTATTTTCGGAATCTAAAAGAGTGAGAAGTAGATGTCGAAAATATCGAGAAAACCTCATTGACATCTCAAATATTCTTATGGTTTGGCTTTATATCATTGAAATGGAAGTTATTTAATATTTTAATCCTGCAATTTATTTAGAAATTTGAGGCTTATATTTGCATAATATACAATCATGCAAATGACCTAAGAAAGGAGGATTTATGTCATACCGAACAATGACTTTGGAACCCTAAAAAGAGTTTAGGACTTATATCTATACGATCTACAATCATGCGAAAGCCTAAACGATAGAGTGAGAATTTATGTCGTGTCAGATGAATAACCTCGAAGTCCTAAATGTTGTTATTTAAGACTATGGAAAATTCAGTTGAGATTGTCCTTAGCTTCGTGTTGTGGTTTCGATTCTCGTCATGAGGTTGACCGCTTCTCGACCACGTTGTTGCCTTCTTTAGTGAAATGAGGAGAGAAGAGAGAAACTACATAGAACGGTCTATCCTAAGTTCTTGTTGTTATTTAATGTAATCTTCAACCATGTGTGTAATGTTTCTATATGTAGTGTTTTTGTATGTAGCGTTGTGGTTTTTAAGATTTTCAATAACTGATATCAGAGAGAAATGGTCCACAAGTCTTTCAAAATACCGGTTAGAGCCACCAACAACTTAAAGAGTGAAAATGGCAACTATCAATCAGTCAGTTCCGGCTCTGAACCTTCATGTATCATTAGGTTAGGGGG